>OX123186.2:84568059-85106713 GCA_944739405.2 Euclidia mi | reverse complement strand
CAAACAATACCACGTCACAAATGTTTCTCAGGTAAAATGGCAAATCATTAATGTAAACAAGAAACAAGAAAGGCCCTAGGATACTACCCTGCGGCACTCCCAATTGTACTGGTAAACCACTGGATTTTGAGCCATTTATTTCGACACATTGGATTCTGTTATTTAAATATGCCTTAATAACATCCAATGCTTTAGTCTGGACGCCGTAATGTTTAAGTTTGCACAAGAGCGTATCATGGCAGACACAATCGAATGCTTTCGAAAGGTCGCAAAACACACCAATAGCATTCTGAGATTTCTCCCATGCATTGTAGACGTGTTTGAGTAACACTACTCCTGCATCCGTCGTCGAGTGACCCTTAGTAAAACCATATTGCTCAGTATGAAGGAGGCTGTTTAAATTAAAGTGTTTCAGAAGTTGCTTGAGTATGATCTTTTCAAAGATTTTACTAAAAGTAGGTAGTATTGAAATTGGCCTATAATTACTAGGATCATTCTTACTACCGGATTTAAACAGAGGTATTATCTTACTATGTTTCATTAAATTTGGAAAATCGCCTGATTCTATACACTTATTAAACAAGTTACTAAGATAAGGAGCTACTATATCTATTATACTTTTCAATATCTTAACAGATATTCCCCAAGAGATCACCTGTATTCTTAGACTCTTGAGATTGAAAGGTGTTTATAATGTCAGTAGAACTAATAGGGCTGAATTTAAATATTACATCACATTTTTGTACACTTGATTCTAATAAATTTTCTGCACCTGAAGCTGATGAGTTTAGACCTCTAGTAGTAGTAATAGGTATGCTAGCAAAAAAATTATTGAATGTGTGTGCAACTTCTTCTTTATTGTTAATAATTTTATTATTATCTAGCAAGTTAACATTGGTGTTCCTTAAGGTTGTCTTGTCCGTTGCTTCGTTAATAGCTTGCCAGGTGGCCTTAACTTTATTAGAAGACTTCCTAATTTTGTCACTAATGAATACTGCCTTACCTATACTGCATACCTTTTTAAATATTTTAGAATAATTTCTGACATACTCAGTGAAGCTCGCATTAAAATTGTATTTCTTCATACCATACAACTCATACATCCTTGCTCTGCTTTTGTGAATACCTACAGTAGCCCACTCACTAAATGCTCTAGACTCCTTGATTACTTTTTCCTTGGTCTTAAAAGTACTTCTAAATTCGTTTTGCACTATATTAAACATAGTATCATAAATCTTATTAGGTGATTTAAGCTCCATCATATCAGAATTAATACCTACTAAAATTTTGTTCCTAAATTCAATAAATTTACGCCTAGGTAATGGCTTAACTGTCACCTTATGTACGATTTTTTCATGAATATATGAAAAACCTGCCAATTGACCTCAGTGATCCGAAGTTAAGTCAGTAGTAACTAATTTATGCAAGTGGAAGATGATGCCGTTATTCTAGTAGGTTCAAAAAATAAATTTGTCAAATTAAATGATTTAAAAAGGTTTAAAAGCCTACTAGTCATTGGTGAACTATCTAATAAATTAATGTTAAAATCACCACAAACTATGATACCTTTTTTATTGGTCCTAATTTTACCAATTGCGTCTTCCATAGTAGACTCAAACACATTAAAGTTACTTAAAGGAGGGCGATACACACATATAACAATATACTGTTCCAGCTCAATGCAGGACATTTCTATAGTTCGTTCTACAGACAAGGTGCTTATGTCCTTTCGCTCCTTACATGGTATGGTATTTAAAACTAGTATCAAGGATTCACCATGGATAGCTTGACTCCTAGTGAAAGCACTTCGCACAGTGTAATGCATGTTATTTAAAAATTTAATTTGATAATCCTTTAACCAATGCTCCGTTATGCACATAATTTTAATATTGTGGCTTTCTAAGTATAAACTTAATTCTAAATGATTGCCAGATAGACCCTGTATATTTTGATGTGCTACATTCAATTGACAATGTCTATCCTTTGTCCTATTCTTAAGTTTAAAGAACTCGTGTCTGTATTTAAAATAGAAGGAATGGTAAAGACAGAATTACTTACAGAAGCCATTTTCTTGGATACCCTGCATGTACCTGTGTCATATTGTATATTATATGCTAATAATTTAGCAATTTTTCGTTTATAAAATAGTGAAAGATACATAGTATCTTTGGTCAATGTGTAATTATATTTATTAATGTCAAAATATAAAATAATATCTTTATACTGCCATGTCATATTGTATAAACACAAATTTAGGTCAAATATATGTTGATTTACCTTTTCATCTAATATACTTGAATAAGGTAAAGCACAAGTAATAAATTGACATCCTAGTTTTTTATGAAGTGATAACATTACTTCTGTTAAATTGTAAATATCTTTTTTGTTCACAATTTGGCTATCACCATATATAATAATTATTGTTGAATGTCTATCTAATGTTGTTTGTTTTAAACTATCTATTAAGTGTGAAAAAGATGACCCTGGATAACAATAATTATTGATTTTCTGTTGCTGTAAATGACTACTCATAAAGCTACCTAAACCTACACCTAACCTATCTGAAAACATGTAAACTTTTTTTGTTCCAGAGTTATCAACTAAGGGTGTCTTATCCTTTGGACTATTGGTTGTACTAGAACTAAAACTTGAACCTGAATCACTATCACCTATAATTAGAGATTCATTACCTAACAAGCATGATTTTGAACAATTTGAGTAATTATTTGTAATTGTCAAGGCCTTTACATATTCCAGATTATTCTTACCAATTCGTGCAGTCTCATCATATTTACTTATATATACCTGAAACTCTTTCTCATACTGGATATTCATCCTATTTAGTTGTGACTCTAAAGCGCTGATTTGTGATTTGAGATCCCTTGTATGCTGATCATATAACATCCTACCATTAATTAATTCTATATTATAATTTTCTAGGTCCTGTAACAATTCCTTACGTTCAGAAACAAAATTTTTGTATTGGTTTGTTATATTTTTTGATTTATTATACTGTTTCAAGTTCTGTACTAGTTTACTAATATTTTTGTTTATGTTACATAATTTCCTTTGTTGCTTAAAATTTTTAACATAACTTTTTAGTTGTATACTATGTCTATTAGACCCTAAGCATAATTTATCACCTAAAACCTCTGAATAAAGGTTCTGTGTTGCACCACGGTTAAGTACCTGCACCGTTTCCTCTAACGATTTTACCTTTAACAAAGCCCGTTCTAAATTGCTTTCAAGCTCAGTGATCCGACTTACAGACCAGGAATAGGTGTCATTGCAAGTTGTTAATGTATTGATCTCTTCCTGCAACCTGTCTCGCTGCGCAAGAGTGTCCATGTACTCAATGTGAAGTTCAGCGAGTTGTGCTTTTAAGTTTGAGACCTTGTCATTAACAATCTTGATATCCTCTTCACAATCAGAACGCTCTTTCAGTAGGTGATTATTTTCCTCCTGGCACTTTCTTTTTCTTTATTTTGAGCTTATTTTCCATGTCCTTTGCTGTGGCCTTACGGGTCATCATATAAGTGCTCATTGTTGCAGCAAAGGGTACACCAAACACCTAAGGACAGAAAGAAACAAGATGACAGGAGACAGACTGATCAGTACCTAATGTGTAAAATGTACCTATACAAAAGGAGTAAGAATGTAGAAAAACAATAGAGAAGATACAGAAAATAAGTAATTTAAAGATGTTATTTGACTTAATATTCTAGAATTAGTGAGGAAGTGTATTTTTAAAATGAACTATTTAGTAATGTAGGTAGGTAAACAAAAAGCAAAAATTCTAATATATTATGTATTTTAAAACAATAAGTTACTTATTTGTTTCAAAATTAATGTAATTACATAAACTTGTTGTAATCTCGTGTATTATGGTAAGTGATGGTTTGTTTTTCTTTATAATATCACTTCACGAATTTAATATTGGGGAAAAGGAAGGTAAACATTTACTAGGTATTGAAAATAACGTTGATGCTAAGTAGATTAGTAAATAAAAGTATTCTATATTGTGCTTAATGAAAAGTGTGTAATGTTTGTGTGTATAATATAAATTAATATACTCCCTAGAGTTTACAAAAAGTTCTTTATACGGTCCGTTGTAGCTGTCAAACAGCTGTTTTGATCGTAAAACTTCGTTTTTAGCGCTGTTTGTATTTTTTATAAGCTGCGAACATTTGTAGTCACTATTCGTGTTATTTAACAGTTACTTTGTATATTTACCACTAATATTTAACAATAAAATTAATTAAAAATACGGACTGTAACGAATTTGTCATCATTATTGAATTTGTCATCGTCATTATTACAGTGTTATTCCGTTTGCATCAATAACATTCTGCTTGGAAACTTGACACCCACTTTCTAATCTAACCAGATTCGAAACAATATTAGATAATTCTAATGCTAATGCTAGTTCTGTGAAAATAGCCACTGTAGAAAATACTTTACATACAGACATAGCAATTTTTGTATGTAAGTAAAATAATATTTTTGATAAGCTCTGCACTTTAATACACCCATTACTCAAAATGACGTTCTATTAGGATAGTTCTAAGATCAGTTCATCGTACAGTTACTCATAGTCTATAAATGGTCCGAGCATTCCAAATAATTTGTTTCACGTCAATCAATACTAATGAAAGATTTTATCGCTGGCATGTCATCAAAACAAATTTAATATATTGATCCACCTAATAAATTGACAAAATACTATTACATAAATGGTAAAACAAGTCATTTGCTTCACAACTTCACACAGTCATGATGTATAACAATTTTCATCATACAAAAATACCAATAAATGGGCCATCGAATTGGACACCTGCAGGCCTAAAAAGAACAACAAAAATTACTCCGGTTGGGACAAAACAAAATAATTACGTCAAAAAAAGTGTTACTGCTATCAAGTGTGTGAAAGCTCAAATATTTGGTATCCTTTTATTTGGAATCAACAGATGCTACTTACTTCAAATAAATAGATCCATTTTGATCCTTAGTTACGTCTACAGCCTGTCGGTCGTGTGTTTTGCGATATTCAACATGTATAGATCCGAGACCATGAGTGCTGCACACTTCGTGTTCAAATACACATTGGTTACTGAATACTTGTTTGTCGTCACTATGTCTTTATTCAGCAGCAAGAAGAAGATGATCAGTTTCTTTCAAGATCTCAACAAATTCGATGAAACGCTGAACTTGAGTAAAGACCTCAAAGTCATTGACGCTGGTTACGTCTGCTTTTTATGGGTATCCGGGTGTTTGGTGTACAGTGTAGTGGAATATATTCTCATGTATACATATCTTTCTCCGCTTATTCTTGGATGATACTGTTTACAGTTTCTACGTCATGATGTTGACCCACGACTATGAACAGATTTTGTTTTTCATGTTGCTCAGAAATATTTACTTGAGACTTCGTATAATGAAGATATTTAGCGATGGTAGAATGGGTAACCATCGGCAGAAGTTGAGTAAAGTTGAAGCGCTGTCGAACAATGCTCGCCTTGATGTTACTTCTTTACACCGATCGTACGATTTGCTTCATAAGTGTGCCGACCAACTAAACTCCGCAATGAGTTTACCGGTAAGTTCTATAAATGATTCGTAATTAAAATTTTTAGTAGGTTAAAGTTTTCAATATTTCATAATACGATAAATGGATCACGACCTACATATATAGAGGCCACTACTGGTGTTTTGTTTCTGTTTTCATGTTTATTAATATCGTCATTTGGCTTGATACTTGATCGTAAATAATGTTGGATTACACTCATGAAAGTAAATGATGCTATTTTGCAGATGACGATAATATTACTGACTGCTGGATTATCGACAACGATGTTGCTGAAAATGATGGTAAAAGTGATACAAACAGTCACTACTGGTAATTCAGTAAGTGTATTCAATATAGTTATAAAACCAATTCATCGTATGTACTTAATGAACAGTATTGCTTTAAGTTATTATACATGTAAGAGTCTGTGCATTCAAGTTACTTAGTTTGGTATAGTGTATAAATTGAATAATCTACTTAGACGATATCATCAATTTTATGAAGCGTCCGTTTGATTTATTTTTCATAAAGTTAAAATACTAGTAAAAGGCCTTGCTTATCTATACTAATATAATAAAGCGGAAGACTTTGTTTGTTTGTTTGAACGCGCTAATCTCAGGAACTACCGGTCGGATCTGAAAAAATATTTTTGTATACGATAGCCCAGTTATTCCGAAAGGCTATAGGCTATATAACATAACGCTTCGACCCTTTGGGGCCGGGCAAAAGGCTATAAGATAATGTCGGCTAATCTCAGGAACTAGCAGTCGAATTTTAAATTTGTTATTGCCTATGATAGCCCAATTATTCCGAAAGGCTATAGGTTATATAAAATTACGCCACAACTTTTAGGGGCCAGACAAAAATAATAAAATAGTCAAACGAGAAGGGGGAGGGTTGGGTTAAAGGCAAAAAAGGCTAAACGAATACAATCTATATGGGTATCGTTTTCGAGAATTACGGGACGCTGATTAATAATATGAAATTTATTTAGTTATCCAAGATGGCGGACGGGAAATCAAAGATGGCGTATGAGAAAATTTTCAAAATCAATATGGGTATCGCAAAGAAATATAACCTTAAGTCATAGAAGTAACACTAAATAACAACAGCGGTTGCTATGATTGATATCTTATTTCTAATGGCACATGCAGTATGATAGAAAGAGCTGTCGATAGGTTTAGCAGCACGCTCTTATAGCAGCCTCGTGGTAGCCAAACAGTAGACAAAACATAGAGTTAGGAAACCGAGTGTTGTTCGTAACAGTGATGCTTTATCGATAAATATTTTTGGTCAAATTTCTAACTTTAGTATGTGTCGATATATTTAAGCCGTAGAAGGAAACAACTAAAATATTGAAATTGCAGTTTTTGCTGTCGACGCCGGACAGTGCTTTGCAAAGACTTGCCAGACAGACAGTACTAAAAAAATTCACGTGTTTAATTGTTCGTTTTAGCCATAAAATCTATTGACAAAAAGTATTCATAATTTTTTTTAGAGTTGTAGGTAATCCGATTTGTGATCCGCCAGCACAAATGATCGCCTTTATGTAAATATTAGTACAGCAGTGAACTACTTTGACAACCCAGTTGGCCTGAGTGTAACCGACTGCCACGCCGAAGCTTGCGGGTACGATTCAGTTTTACATTCATGTCCGATAGTTTGTTTCTGTATTTATAGCTCATTCAAAAAACATCGATATCTCCTTTCACTGTCAAATCCCATCACTCCTTAATGATGGGATATGACAGCACGGCTATTTAGAGAATGCAGTCAAAGATATAAGTCTGTAAGGAGTCTATGCCTCTTTAAATGAGACGCGTAATTTGACGTTATGATTAACCAACTAAGACCAACTGACATTACAAGTTGCACGTTCGGTATAAGGAAATTTGGCAAGCATCTTCTCTCTAGTCTAAACGTCCAACCTCTCTGGGGTATCGCCTTCGAAATTTTAAGGGGTAAGGGGGAATCGAAATACAACATCTATTTCGTCATTAAAGATGGCGGCTGGGAAATCAACGATGGCGGATGGGAAAATTTAAAAAAATCAATATTGGTATCGTCTGCGATGTTAAAAGGGATGGGGAATCCAAATAAAACATCTGTTTCGTGATTCAAGATGGTGGATGGCAAATCAAAGATGGTGGATGGGAAAAATTTTAAAAATCAATATGGGTATAGTCTCTGATGATTTAAGGGATGGGGAATCCAAATACAACATCTATTTCATGATCAAAGATGGCGGATAGGAAATCAAAGATGGCGGACGGGTTTTTTTTTAAAGTCGATATGGGTATCGTCTCCGATATTTTAAGAAATGGGGAATTCAAAAACACCATCTATTTCGTGACCAAAGATGGCGGATGGAAAATTTTTAAAATATCAATATGGGTATCGTCTTCAATGTTTAAAGGGATGGGGAATCCAAATACAACATCTATTTCGTGATTCAAGATGGCGGATGAGAAACCAATTATACAGGATGTAAAAAGACCCTTAACGAAAACTGAAATCCCATGTTGTACCAATCACTACGAACATTTTTTACTTTGGCACCATACCTGGGAAATTACCGGTTCAGGAGATATTGAGGCTCAAAGTTAGTATGGAATTTTTCTAATTAGGTACAAAATCGATGCATTTACCCCGCCAATATGTTCTTTAGTTGTCCTATGACCCCATGGATAAGTAGGTATTTCGAGCAATGCACGCGCCCGCTTTTAATTGCGATTTAAAAATGTGAAAACTTAAAAAAAAAGTCGTTTCCCAGGTATTATATTTGGTTAGTATGACTTGACATGGTGTCCACAACGAGTAGACTTCGGCTTGGTGATGGGTCTTGTGACACCCTGTTTATAAAAATCAATCTTCGTTTGTTTGTATATCTTTATCAATATTGAAATTTTAGATTAAGCACTGCTGGCTTTAGTAACATCAGAATTTCCTTGAAAAGTGGTTTGAAAAAAAAAGGAATAAGAAAAAAGATCTTTTAAAGCGATACGGAGTTCGCCGGGGCAGCTAGTTTGAAAAATAAAGGTGAAATACATTTTATTTTCTCTATAAAATTTCAAAGCGGGCCACCAATACCAGTCAGGGCCAATTGAATGTATATCTTTTTTTAAATTATTACTTGTTTTTGACCCATTATGTAAATTCTATATATTTTTTGTACGTAATAATCCATGTGTAATGTTACAGTTTGGTAGATCTGTAATACTGTACTTATTCAGTCGCAGTATGAAGTACACAGTACTGGTCGTGATGTCTTGTTACTACTCCAGCGTGACATCAACTCAAATCACTGCCATAAGAACCATCTTGCATGATGCCGTGCATTCTTTTTCTTTAGGTATTACCTTTTGTGCTTAATTGATTTTCTGCTTAGTTATTTAATTTATTTAGGTACTACTAGTGACTGCCTTCATGGTCCTTTGGATACAGTATGCTTCTGCTGATGTGCAGCATGGAGTCTGGCAAAGGTACTGGTAACCTCAACAGGCCCACCCCTATTACGTAGGACTTAAAATTCATAGCATGGCGAAATGTGGGTGTAATATTACCTCTTTCTTTCCCTTCGAGGATACAGGTGTGACTATATAGTACTACTAGATCACGAACAGAAGATATGACTGCCAAGAAGAAATTCACAATAAAATAGTAGTCATATTAATCGTATGTAAGAACATTGGAATTCTTAGACCACATTAGAAATAACTGCTCTAACATAGAATAGGGCTATTTATTCTTTGCTTCTAACGGTGGATGTAAACATTTTTGTCACTAAGCCGAAAATAGTATTCACCAGAGATTTTAGTTTAAATATGAGATTATTAGCATAATGATATGAAATAACTTTAGAAATAATATTTTTTGCATACAATAGTTTATTATGATACTAAACTACTATGCTTGGAAAATGGCTTGTCCAAGCACTGAGTTGCCCCGAAATTTATCCTCTCAGAGGCAGTGGGACGGGCCGCTTTGCAGCGCAGTACGAGAAAATCTCCTAAGCACATCGTACAATGCTGCAGAGCGTGCTCGTTTGCTGGCTGTGGGAGAGTGGGAGTCGGGGCTCTGGCTTCAAGCACTGCCATCGTCCAACATAGGTACCATGTTGGACGATACGACCTTCCGCCTCGCTTCTTGCCTCCGTTTAGGTGCGCCGTGTGTCGCTCCACATCGTTGTCACTGTGGGGAGGCGGTCGACAGCCTTGGTCACCATGGCCTATCATGCAGCAGGAGCGCAGGTCGTATTTCACGACATAGCAACCTGAATGACATTCTCCGCCGGGCTCTTGTCACCGCTGGCGTTCCAGCCCAACTTGAACCTCAGGGTTTGGCACGCAACGATGGTAAAAGACCAGATGGAATGTCTCTACTGCCTTGGAAGTTGGGTAGGCCTTTGGTATGGGACGCAACGTGTGTCGATACCCTTGCGCCATCTCATCTTTCTAGCACAGCGGGTTGTGCGGGCGCTGCTGCTGCCACAGCGGAGACTTTGAAACGGCGCAAATATGTAAATCTCGTAGGGGATTATGTATTTGAGCCGTTTGGAGTCGAAACGTTGGGGTCATGGGGTCCAAGTGCTAGATCTCTCTATAGAGAGCTTGCGAAGAGACTTGTCGACGCCTCGCGTGACCAGAAGGCTGGCATGTATCTAGCACAAAAAATTAGCATTGCCATACAGCGTGGCAATGCTGCCAGTCTTCTGGGCACATTCCCAATAGACGGCGATGTGGAGGACTTTCACGACGCCCTTTGAATATGCATTTTCTTATTTATTTGTATTGTACTTTAATATTTAATTTAATTTTAGTTGTAGTATTTAAGTAGTTATAATTAATTGTGTTATCCTAATATTAATTTATTTTGTTATTTAAATAAATAAATATATATTATGATACTTAAATCTTTTCGTTTGCAAAGATTCGACCATTTGCAACCTCGTCATGAGGTTGAACCTGATACTATTCTCGTCACTACTACTGATTCCTTCACTAGGCTACTGCTGCTTAAACGCTATTTATTTGGTGTTATTTTACCGAAAAATCATACGTATGTGTCAAGTTATCTCATTCTTCCATGCAATGTGTATAGGTGTAAAAATACACAGTCAATCAGTATCACCATCCACCATTTCATTCTATCTCTTAATTAAATGCCTTTACCTACAAATATTTTCATATAATATGATAGCAATTGTTATTTCTTTTCCAGATAAAATCGAACGTCGTAAGGTGAAGGCTTTCTTTCAGCTGACTCGAGAGAATGAGTTCGCTTACGCTTTGGACGGGGTCGTCCGACTTAACATGTCTTTGCCTCTCAGCTACATGAGCTTGTGCACAACCTACCTCGTCATATCTATTCAGTTCTCCAAGTTCCTAGACTAAAATCATTTTGTGATTAAAAGGTCAATATTGTATATTATTATTATAATACTAATTAAATAAATTTAACAACATTGTTTGTTACTTTGAATGTATTAGGTGCAGGAACTACCAAACGAATTTATTAAAATCTTATGCATTTGAAAAGCCAATGATTGAAAAAACCCCGTTCAGTTGTTTTCGTGCGAAGAGGTAAACAGCATTCATCCTCTAAAACTTTTTCACATAATATAAACTTAAACCTTTATCTTGTGGTGAAAACCTTATATAAATCCGTTCGGATATTCTTACAGACCGACAAGAACAAAAGTGGTTTTATTCTCTTTATAATATTATGTGTATCTAATTTTCACATATTTTTTAAAATTAGTTTTTATGCAGTCGGGTTTTTTTTTCTTTAAATTATTTTTTTTTATTTTATACTTTTTAGTTACGATTCATTGACTTCGTTATAAGATGGTAAATTTCGCAATCGAGTGTTTGTATATCGTTTATACTTGAAATAAAAACTTAAATCAATAAGTATGAAAATTAGCGAGAATTTTTTTTTGTTAAACATCTTTAAATCGTTATATATCCTTAACTATTACTTAAAATGAAAAATGATAAAAGAAACCTAAAGATGATTTTAATACCTATTCAACGACACCCCACTTGACATAGTTCATCGACTTTATTTTTTTTCATTTTGACAATATGGCGTCTGGCTGTCGCTGTGGTGAATTTTGATTACTGTCATGTCTTTAGTGACACTCGCAAGGTTAAGACGAATCGATTGACGTAAGAATCATCAAAATCGGCCTACGCATTTGGTCTGTAGAACGCCACATAGAAACAAACATACATACATACATAGACTGATAAACACATTACCCTCCTTTGCGTCGCGCAGTCGGGTAATGATAATAGTGATATTACATCTGTCTGCGCCACAATCAAATTAGCCAAATATGTTATTAAATTTAATATACTTATGGGCAGAAAGCCATTTACTCAAACACGCACAAAGTAAAATAAATATTATTGATCTAGCAACATTCATAATCACATACCTCAACAATGTACTTAAATTCATTACTTTTTAACACGCGATAACCAATCAAAACCCTTCTATTATTCTCTCCTTACTTCCGCGCATAGGCGCATATCCTTTTCTGCTTCCTATCCACCCTGATCCAATCAGTGAGTCGTAAGAAAATCGTTCGCTACAACTCGCGCTCGCGCCGCTCCGCTAAAACAGCTATTAAATCAAATAACGGCAATAGGCTCGCCCCCTATTACGTGGGACCTAAAAATTCATGGCGAAATATGGGTGTAATATAACACCTCTGCCTACCCCTTCGGGGATACAAGCGTGAGTCTATAAATAAAAAATAAAAAATCAAATAGTTGAAGTGCTTTGTGTGTGTGAACTGACTTTGTGGGTGGCTTCCCGGCTTCTAAGACCTTGGAAGACAACACTGCTCAGCTTCAAGCTATCGAAGAAAACACCCTAAGCAAGCTCCATTAATCTGCTCCATTTGTAAGTACTCCAAGCCTTATCCTATCATATTAGCGCCCACAAGATCACTATTATCATTTGTGTGAAGATAATAGTGATATTACATCACTATTATCATTTGTGTGAAGATAATAGTGATATTACATCACTATTATCATCACACCAAAACCTATTAATGTTCAATTCAAATAGCTAGACTATTGAATCTATACTAATATAATAAACCCAAAGAGTTTGTTTGGTTGTACGCGCTAATCTCAGAAACGACTGACCCGATTTTAACAATTATTTTTATTTGGGATAGCCCATTTATTGTGGATAGCCGTAGGCTCTATAAAATCACACTATAATACGTGGGTTCATCTATAATATACAACAGCTTTGAGTACACATCACATAGAACACAATACAAACCCCCCCTCCATACCCAGATCTAAATATCACACACAAATGCAAGACAATTTCTTATCGAGGATTGACCCAATATCTTTGAAAGCGTCTGTTTTCGGCACGTTACGTGAGTACCTTTGTCCGGCATTATGTGAGCTATTATCATAAGTAGCAGATGACGATCCTTCCAACTTATCTTGTCTCTTATACGGAACTCCTTTGTGACGGGAATGGGTTTAGTGCTGGCTTCGAAAAGCACACGGATAAAAAATTTATATCGCGTTACACGAAACAAGATTTGAGCTAATTGTAACGTTTTGTGGAAGCTATAAATAGTCGCATTCGGCGAAACTGTTTTACGTTTGTCTTTCTTCACAAGCTTTTATTATAGGTACTTGTTACTTAGTATGTTGTGGGTTTAATTCTTCAAGTCGATTTACAACGAGTTATTTCTCTCATACAATTTTGCATTTTGGTACAGAAGGCCGATTCTCGTATGTTAACAAGCACTCACACTGTATAACAAAGAAAAGTCAAAACGGATTTTTTGTCGATTTTCACCAATAGGAAGTGTGATGCCTGCAGAAGGTTTAGGTGTAAATTTACACGAGAAAAGCCGCAGGTGAAGATTATTAACTAAAAAATAAATAGATCTATGTAAATAAAACTCTTTCAAAAGTTAATTAATATATAAGAAAGGTCATAAGAATGCTAAAAACTATGTAAATAAGCATATTTACCTGGAGACTTGGTACAGACTAGATTTTCCCGGCATGATTATTATAATTCCTTAAATATTTCATAGCATGATTACTAGTACAATAGATCTATCAATTGGCAGTAGACAAATTAGGCTCTTCTAATAATTACAGAAATGAAAACCATTTGATCATAATTATTATAAATAAGGATTCCGTGAAACAGCTGTAATTATTGTAAAGATAAGACCCTCATCATAAATCTGTGTAGCTACAGGCATTTTCTTACATTTTCTAATTAAAAACAAACATACCTTTCGGTATCCACTTAAACATTTCTTAAAAGAATCTCAGCTTGTGGCGGTCGTTTCCTAACTGCCAAATGGTACCTTTATTCATTCACGTCAACCTAATTGGCAATTAGAGCGCCCAATTCTGTTCACGATATCAATACAAGAGCTCTGTTTAGCAACCGCGTTGCGCGTGGAATATCAATGAGATTAAAAATTAACCCCATTTTTATAGCCACAATTAGCCAGGATTCATCTTCGTTATGGGTAGTTTCTGGTTTTCTCATTTTGGCGCCGAAAAATCTTGGAATATTTGCTAGCAAACATTCTCATCGGCTATTATAAGAAAATGAATCGTTGCTAAGTGGATTTCGATAAGGTAGGCTAAAATGTAAATATTTCTCTCCGAAAATGTGTTAAACCTTCAACTAATAAAATAACTATTACTTTCAATAACATAGTCTGCTTCCCAAACAGCAACAATAGGCAAAAAATGAAGTCAAATAAATAACTCGAAATAGGTGGTTAGACGCGCTTGATTTGAGATTCCAATCTCAGCGTTACTCAACTAGGTTGCCAAAAATATTCCAAGCATCGTGTATTTCGAGAGCGCGTTTTACCCGTGTTTTGTGGCAAAAATCAGATAAGCTGTCATAAATTTTCTGAACTATGTATACCTAAAGGGACAGTGCACGTTGTGGCGTGTTTCGAAGGAGAGACATATGCTATGAAATATGCAGAGGAGGTCCGGAGCACCACATAGAATCTAAGCTTGTTCTTGAAAATCTCTAGGGACTCACACAGCACTAGACAACGTGAAACAGTATAAGACTGTGGCCAGATTTGTGTCATGGTGGTAACATATTTGTAGTAAAAGGATAAAGGACCTAGCTAAACCCTGGGGTGAACCGACAGACAGGACAATACAAGTAAACACTTCTGTGTTTAGCCTTCAACAATAATCCGCAAAAAGTAATTCTTTACTGCTTGCGGAATATTGTTGAAGGCTTCAGTTATGAATAAAACGTTAGGTACCTACAAGGTTGTTTGAAATAAATATGGGGTCTTAGATTGTAGAACTAAGGTCAATTATTATGTTGACTATAAATTGATAAAGCGTTGGATAGGCATGTTTATATTATTAACGAACTATACTTTTAGTATAATTGCACAACAAGTATAATTATAACGAATGAAACAATGTATGCCTATTATATAAAATTCGTCCGTCACTGACTGACAGACAACGCGCAGTCAGAACTATTTGGCGGAGGAAACGGAAACGAAAACGGAAAAGAAATGGTTGAATTATTTAAAATATGTGACATTTAATAGCTCTAGTGAAACAATAAAAAGTGATACTGAGGTTGTCTGATAGTACTTCTACCAACAAACGGAGCTAGGACGCGTCAGGTCCAAACAGCTATCAGATATGTTCAGACGCGTACAATCAATAAATCAGCCTATTGCAGTCCACTGCTGGACTTAGGCCTCTCCCAACATGCGCCACAAAGACCGATCCTCTGCCTTCCGCATCCAGCCCGCCCCAGCCACTTTTTTAGGTCGTCGGACCACCTAGTTGGGGGGGGGGGGGGGCGTCCTACTCGTTCGTTTGCTGAAACGTGGTCTCCACTCTAAGGCTGGTTTTCCTGTCACGCCGATCGCACGCCGACGGTCCGCGCCGATGTGTCAAGTCACTTCAGCCTGCTTATACGGCGAGCTATGTCGGTAACACCAGTTCTCCTCCAGAGGACCTTGTTACGAATTCTATCCTTTAGAGAGACTCCAAGCATAGCTCGTTCCATGGCACGCTGAGCGACTTTAAATCTATGGACCAGCCCAACCGTGAGTGTCCGGCAGAGGTTTCGGCACCGTACGTCATTACTGGTAGGACGCATTGGTCGAGGACTTTTGTCTTGAGCCTTTGCGGAATAGGCGACGAGAAGACCCGACATAGCTTACCGAATGCTGCCCATTCCAACTGAATCCTCCTATCGATTTCCTTCTCGAGGCTGTGTCTACCCAACTGTATTATACAGACGCGTACACACACATAATACAAACGTAGACGTACGAAAATATAGGGTCTTTGCCAGATTTGACAGGTTTCTGTACCTGATGCCTCAGTGCTGCCGCATAGTGAGCGTCATTTCAGTAGACCCTCATTAGGCATTACGATATAAATTGTTTTAGATAGAAATTTGATTGTACATTGTGTAAAGTGAATAAACGATTTATGTACAATCGACAGCCTAATCCCTTATCTGGTGGGTAAACCAGCAAATATTCACAAAACTTTATGTATTTATAAATAACTGATTTTAGGAAATACAATTCAATGTAGTCGAATCCTTAGGCACGTCTTCCAAGCTATGTCGTGCGGACTGCGAACGTGTGAAGATTATAATAATAATATATATAATTATGTCCTATTTCTATTCAAATATCACAGAGACTATGAATTGATGAAGTTCGATGGCAATATAATATTTTAATAATATAAAACTCTCTGTTCTGTTCTTTATGAAATTATAAACAATAGGGAACTTCAGGGACTTCTTTTCCACGTAGACGCCGCTTCTACTGGTAGAGATACTTTAATTTTTTTTTGTAATTGTGTGCGGACATTTTTTAAAAATAGAATGTTCTGTTTCTGACATTATCTTGTAGGTAATTCTAACTATTATTGTGGGTCCAACAGTTTCCCCGATGTCTTTCTAAGGACTTCAGTTTCACTGTCATGAACATCCGCCTTAATCTTAGATTCTGTCTTTGCTTATAATATTATTTTATACCTTTAAATTACGGCGGTAAAATAGTAGTGGTTCCGTAAAGTAAGATAAATAAATCTTAGATTCTGTAGCTGAGCCCGTGGTAACACCTGCGATATTTAACGGTTACTGCTGCCCACTCGTGGCACACAGCATGATATTACATAGCCTTTAGCCTTCAATTTCCTTCAATGCCTCAATAAATGGGCTACCCAACACAAAAATAATTACTTCAACCGAACCAATAGTCGTGAGATTAGCGCGTTCAATGCACCGACTACTCCGCCGCACTAGGTATAGATTATTTTAGATACATAATGTATTCCGGGGACTTTATAAACACTCATACTACAAAATTAAAGAGCACCCAGATTCGAAGCAGATCACCACTAAGCGTTACGCCATCAAAACTACCTACGTTGCGCAAGCCTGCGTTGACAAAGTACCACATTATAATTATATTACTTGAAGATGCCCGCAGCTAAGCCCGCACTTTTATTTAAATAAGCCGTTTTTGCTCGATCCCTCATTAAATTCGAGAAATCCCTTTTTAGTGTACCCCTACGCCCGCCGAATATACATGCGTTTCAGTTTCTTGTGGCCAATTAAATACATAGTTTCAACAATGCGCTGTCTTTCAGACAGTGAGTAACGTCAGAATTTTATATATAAATATTTGTAAGAAATATATCTATCTAAAAGCTAAACTCTGTGGCAAACTAACAAATGATTTCTTATTAATAGTTACTTAGTAGCTAAACAGAACAAAAGTAAGTAAAAAGTATTCATAAATTGTAGAGATATTTAGAGAGAAGGAATATAATTTTTTGGTAAAACTTTTTGGCGGTAGGTGCTAAAAAAGTGAACACATTTCGAATTTTGAAAAGTTTTTATTTAATTATTTAAAGCATATTTTTAATCATTTAGTTGCCTTCTTTGAGTATTATAGTAGACAATCAAACTATACTCACGTTAGTCACACTATTACATTACTGTATGTTAAGTTAATTCTCCAAGTTACAGCACCTGCCAGCACTTCACGATCATCACAAGTTTTCAACAAGGGAAGCACTTGAACACACAACACAATAAAATGTCTGAGCTAGACAACATCAAGGCTGCCCAGAACAACCTCGAGGAGATTTTCTCCAAAAGAATGGCGGAGCTTGAGGCGCAGCTTCACGGCGGGTCTGCGAAGGACACTGTTGCAAAAGTAGCTGAGGAGTTCCGCACTTTTAAGGAGCTGATGTACACGATGCTTGGGCTTTTGCGCAAGCAAGTAAACGAATGTACACAGGCAATTGATACCATGGAAACCAGGCACAGGCGGAAGGCCCTTATATTCCTTGGGGTGCCCGAGGTTGACAAGGAAGACTGTAAGGAGTCTCTAATGAAGGTGATTCGCAGAATGGATCTTCCAGATATCTCAGCCGATAGCTTCACTGCATGCCACAGAATTGGTGCGTCCACTAAAGCTGGATTTCGGGAATGGACTTGAGGTCTGCAGTCTGGAGAGCCAAGACCAAACTGAAGGGCACATCTGTGACGGTTAAGGAGTTCCTGACAAGGTCCAGGCTGGCTATTTTCACCAAGGCTCACCAACACTTCGGGATCCGTTCCTGTTGGACACAAGATGGTGTCATCGTGGTAAAGACGTCGGACGGCACTCGGCATAAGGTTTCAACCTCGGACGGCCTGGATAGTCTGCTGCAGAAATATCCTAGGCAGGTAAGCGGCTCTGCGAGCAAGAGTGGTGCCGGGGCTGTGGCGTCATCGAACACGACCTCTAAGCCGCGTAAATAAATAATCACCTTACTACTATCTCTATTTCTAACTCTTCTACTCTGCATTACTATGTTTTTCCAACTTTCACGTTTTGTTTGTTTATTTTTCTAACGTCACAATGTGAGGTATGTTTGACATTGACAGTTCGTTACTAGTCTATGGATGCAGATGGATGCTTATGTTGCGTTCGGAAATCTTTATTATGATTGCAATGTTTTCGTGTGTGGTTGATTGTACTTAATACGTTTTGTTATCTTTCTAAATTATTTGTGTTTCTGTAATTCTTAATTTTTTTTTTAATGATTGTGTTTGCTGACGGGTGGTGCAGAGAAGACAGTTACTGTTCACTTATCGTGTATAATTAATAATTTATATATCGTTTATCGTATATATTAGTATTTTTTTATATTTATATATTTTATTACGTACATATTTTATTATGGAAATTGATACATATCTGTCGGCTAATGAGTCAGTTTCCTCTTCGGATAATGAGAGTTTTTGTTCTGCAGATGGAGGAACCTTGAGTGACTACCATCAAAATGCGCAACTAAGTCAGTCGTTGTTCAACGTTTGCCATTTGAATGCGCAAAGCATACCGAGTCACCATAGTGATTTGTTGGAAGGGTTTTCCAACTGTAACGCACATGCCATTCTGGTCTCTGAGAGTTGGCTTAAACCATCTCTTCCTACCACGTCTTACTCTCTGCCGGGGTATACTAATGTTTGACATAATTTATAATGCCATAATTTTATATGCCATACTGGTATTTGCCATAATTTCATTAGAAATAACGCATCAGTTGTCATAATCGTGAAATGATATAAAATGACTTTCACTAATTCCATTGGTCATTATCGATCAAGTGTCATAATAATTTAAATCCATAAATGTATTTGCTATAATTTTCGTTTTCAATAATCTAAGAAGAAAATAGTTATTATACTGAAGTTGAACAACTTCAGTTTAATAAACTAGTGTGACGAATGTGGACTAAGTTGACGGAGCCCTGCTTCGCAGGGCTCCTATTTTTGGGTTGAGGGTCAAAAGAGAACCCTAACCTAACCTAACCGAGTCGGATTGCACTGAGTCGGGGTGTTAACGATTATTAATCCAACTTCAGTTTATTAAACTAGTGTCAAGAATGTGGACTAAGTTGACGGAGCCCTGCTTCGCAGGGCTCCTATTTTTGGGTTGAGGGTCAAAAGAGAACCCTAACCTAACCTAACCGAGTCGGATTGCACTGAGTCGGGGTGTTAACGATAATTAATTTCGACCTAACAATATTATGATTATTTTTATAATTATATCAAATTTTGATTATGTCAATAGTCGATTATGAGATGTGTTACTTATGGAAACTAATTATTATGATATAAGTTGTTATAGAAAGTCATTTTATGGCAAATGAAAGTTATCGCTGTTGAGTTGTTAAGGCAAACGTTATTAGTATAAATGATAATAGTGCAAGTAAATATTATGATCGGGGATGATTATGGCAAACAATATTAGTGCAAATGAATTTATGGAAAACGAGAGAATACCCTCTGCCGGGATACGTTCTTATACGTAATGACCGAGTTGGCAGGCGAGGCGGCGGTGTCGCAATTTACCTCCGCAGTTCCTTTACTTATAAAATCTTGTTTTATTTATTACCCACTTCTGCACCTGCGGAGTACTTATTTCTTGAGGTCAGCTTCGGGGGGGCTAAAGCCGTCCTTGGCGTCGTCTATTGTCCCCCTGGTGTTGACTATTTCTCCAGTCTCGATTCTGGAATCTTTAGAGTCAGAGTAGACACATCTCATCATCATGGGCGATTTTAATACCGATCTCCTTTCCCAAAATTCCAGTCGTTCCCGCAAATTCCTTGACGTCGTCCAGTCAGCCAGCCTCCATATATTACCTTTGCAAGCAACTCAACTCAACGAATATTCAGTGAATTAGTGAAATGTATGTAGGATATACCTAGTTTTAATTCAATCTAATAATCTTACTTGATTAAAATTCTTTAGGAAATATCCTTAGCCAAAAACTCAACGACTTCCCAATAGAAAAGAAAAAGAGAGATTAATATATCAAAATAATAATTACATTTATTTACTAAGATTGATTTAATATAAATGTAGTGCAAAGAGAGAGAGAGAGAGAGAGAGAGAGAGAGAGAGAGAGAGAGAGAGAGAGGAGATCATACCCCAACCCTCATCGCACTAGAAAGCATTGGGGCAGCCGCTTAACCCACTAAACCATCCGTGAAAACTTACATTGTTATATCTGTCTTATACGATTACCCTGTCTACGAATCTCGGTTAAATGCGTCCAAAGATAAAATACACATAAGCGTATAAAATTGGGCGCATAAAGTTCCCTTTTGCCCAACAAAGAACACAGTCTCATATATTTATTTTTCATTAAAAACAATGAGTAAAAAGTTATAACAAAACAATTTATCACTCAAACTGTAATTACTGCCTTGTTTGAGGCGTTCATCATTGATCTTTGAAGTCTCATCATTAATTTTAATTTGTTGACTTTTCCCGGACAGAATTCTTCGCTTCTTTTTATATTACCCAGTTTTCCCTTTAGATTCTACCTATTGTTATGTCGGAGTAATTTAAAAGTTTATAGCTATGGATATTTTTGAATACCTTGTTATTGAAAAAATGCCTATTTCAGAGATGATTACAAAAAAGTAGAGTAATAAGTAGCTTAGTAGAAAGATAATAAATTGATAAGCAATAATTAAATTAATAATGGGGAACTAGAACAGTGATTTTTCAATAAAAAATAGAGTAGAAACTATTCCTATGGAAGAAATACCACAACATAATATTTGCTTTCTTATCGACGTGATTACATGGTAATCATTTAACATTGCTAATTAGATATAGAGTGCCTTATCAGGTAATGATATTTATTCTGATCTTACAAATTACTGAAAGAGATAAAAGATACGTCTCCTACAAACTTTAAATGCTTCTATTCTCATGTGCCACAGTCAACTATATGCTATGGTTTGTGAAGTTGTAATTTTGTCCTTAGTGGTGAAGTCTTAGTATTCACTTTGTTATCGCCATTTCCTGTTTCATGTTGGTCGTTTATTTAACAGCTGTGTAGTATGTTCTAGGTCACAAGGCCCTTACTTAATAAGAGGTAAGATTAAAAATGCTGAAAGTTGGACGCACTGCGTTGCGGAATTAAAATATGTTTCGAAGAACAGTGAAAAGAATTTAATAATTATAGTATTGGTCAGATAACGTCTATCCCAGTTAGAACCTTTCTAGTCTAACCAGATTCGACTGAATATTAGCTTTTCCACAGATCAATTGTCTGTTTGACCTCCTAAACCCAAACGGATAGCTATATTCCATGGCTTGACTAGATTCAGTTTATTCATAGGTACAGACTCCCTCAAAGATCTTCATGACAGACGTGACCAAAGGATTTAACGTGCTCTCCATGGCATGGGACAAGCACTAATTACTTACATAGCGACATTACGCACATAGCCCCGAAAAGTAATTGGGGCGGGCCGTGGTTTTGAACCCGATACCTTCTGCATGGCAGTCCGTTGGAATCTCCACTCAGCTATCGCTGCCATGTGTCCACCAGTTCTTCCTTACGTTTAATTAAATTTACACAATGGGTACTCCGATATCTCGACTCACTTACGCCCACTTCTGTTAAAAAGTACTACTTTTTACATACATAGACTCACGCCTGTTTCTCCGAAGGGGTAGGCAGAGGCATATTAAACGCCCACTTTTCGCCAGTGTTTTGATCCCACGTAATAGGTGGCGAGCCTATTGCCGCTTATCGGGATATTTTGTTTGCCAGAGCCTCGTCCGTTGATCGGCAGGTGCACCAATTGCAGGTGAGGTTGGCTTGGGACCCTAAGTTCTTGGCGGGAACCCTATGCACCCTACTACTTTTTAACACGCTTTTATTAGGTCGTCGTGTATGTAACTAACTATGTAATGGAATCTAAGCTAACTAATTTAACCATCTTCTAAAGGTCGTAGCGTAATGAACATTGGCAGCTGTATGTAGTTCTGATGACAATACAATAATATGGTACTGTCGAACTGATCTGATGATGGAGCCGGAAGATATGAACTGACACTCTACATTTATTTAACTAACTTTGTAATGGGATCTAAGCTAACTAATTTAACCATCTTCTAAAGGTCGTAGCGTAATGAACATTGGCAGCTGTATGTAGTTCTGATGACAATACAATAATATGGTGCTGTCAAACTGATCTGATGATGGAGCCGGAAGATATGAACTGACACTCTACATTTATTTAACTAACTATGTAATGGGATCTAAGCTAACTAATTTAACCATCTTCTAAAGGTCGTAGCGTAATGAACATTGGCAGCTGTATGTAGTTCTGATGAAAATACAATAATATGGTGCTGTCAAACTGATCTGATGATGGAGCCGGAAGATATGAACTGACACTCTACATTTGTTTAACTAACTATGTAATGGGATCTAAGCTAACTAATTTAACCATCTTCTAAAGGTTGTAGCGTAATGAACATTGGCAGCTGTATGTAGTTCTGATGAAAATACAATAATATGGTGCTGTCAAACTGATCTAATGATGGAGCTGGAAGACATGAACTGGAACTTGATGACGGAAAATCGTATCATAGCTGTTTTGGATTTCTTACAAAAGTCTTCTAATGAACTTTGGCCATGATTAGGTTTCAAGGTCTGATGATGAAGCCGGAAGATAGGCACTGGCATTCCATGATGGAATATCGTATCATAGTCGTGTTTGCACTTGTGAGAAAGGCCATGGAATGGACTTTGAATACAATCAGGATTCAAATAACAAACCAATTATATATTGTAGACCACGCAGTGGTGTAGTTAGGGTTCCGTACTTTTGCGGCTGGACAGGCGTATGTGTCCCTGAGTAGAGTAAAATCACTTAGTGGTCTCATGATTGAGGACCTAGATTGTTATAAGCTGACAGATAAAACACCATGAAATACAGACGCCCAGGCGGAGATGGAGAGGATGCGGGATCATTCGCCTACTTAAAATAAATGTATAAATGTTTAAAATATTTCGTTATCAAAGACCAAAAAGTATAAAATAAATTAATAGTTTAAAAACACTAGAAAAACACGCTTTTATAAGCACTTTTATAAGCACATAGTTTACACTTCAGCCCAGAAATAGAGACAACTTGAACGATCCATAATTTATTTTTTGATTTTACGTGCATTTATAAAAGCGTGTTTTTCTAGTGTTTTTAATCTATTAATTTATGAGATAATGTTATACTGTTATCAAAAGTCAATTATTGATATTTCCAGATCATTTTACTGGGATTACCGCTCAGCAAAGCTAACAAATGACACAGCCACCAGTTTGTGTAATTTTGTATTTAGTCTATTGAATCAAAATTAGGCTATGAGCAAGACCCTCTTGCAATATTATTTAAATTACATCAATGGTTTGAGAGGAGCACATTCAATGGTTGAAGTTTTAATGCAATTATACGGATCGAACGGCCAACAGATGTTGTCGGTCCGAGTGGACCGGAACTGGTGGTGCCCACGAAAACTATTGACGTTTGAATTTGGATTGAAATCATTATAATAGTTTAGATTGAATCTTTAATCTGTTTAAAACATTATCCCTTTCTTCAATTCGTATGAAATTTTAATGTTATAGATTTTATTGAGATTGCTCCAAATTCGTATTATAAATTGAATGATAGTCGCAGTAGCCCTTTCGTTGGCATTTCTCGCGCGTACCCAAGCAGGCCAGCCAGCACGCACAGACTATTCAATACTTAATGAAACAAGTTCTTAAGCTACAATTTGAACAATACCTATATAGTTACTTATATTAGTAACGCGGCGAGTCTTCTTATGTGGGCAAACAAAAACTAGACTTACATAAACTTATTCTGGACAGATCAGTTGGATGTTCAAAAATATTTACTGACCAGCACGCACAGACTATAATTACTTGATGAGATAAATTTACCCGCCTATTATACAATGCCTAATATACATAAGTAACGATTACAAAGTCCTGTCTTGCTAAGTGGGCTAACAAAAACGCCACAAACATTAACCCTTAGTGGGCAGCGGAGCAGCTGCGTTCGATGTTCAAAAAGCCGTACTGGCCGGCACGTAGCGGCTATTAATCTGGCGACAGTTGCAACTGGCTCTATTACGGCCACGAGGTGTATACGTTAGCTGACTTCATTATGTGATGTGACTACGGTTCGGACGAAGGGAACGGTTTTTAATCCATGGAACTTTAGATTATGTTTTTAAAGGATTTATGGTGTGGTTGGCTACCAGCTATCTTATTCGTCATCATAAAAAGGCTATAATCATTTATATTAAGACATTTAACGGTATTATCTACACACATTTATCGGCATTTAATGGCAGCAATAGCCTTGTGGAAATACCAACGGACTGCCATGCAGAGGGTATTGGGTTCGAATCCACGGCGCACATCAATGGCTTTCGAAGTTAAGTGTCTATTAAATTGTTAATAATTGCTTGCCCCTTGCCTCGGAGAGCACGTTAAGCCGTCGGTCCCGGCTGTCATGAAGATCTTTGACAGTCGTTACGGGGAGTCAGTACCCTCAAATAAACTGATACTGGTCTAAACCATGGAATATCGCTATCCCTTTGGGTTGCGAAGGTCAGACGGCAGTTGCTCTGTGGAAAAGTTTATATTCTGTCATATCTAGACCAGTAAGCGGACCTCGGGTTCCAAGGCGTGCCAGTCTTGAATGCAACCGGGATAACGCTAGGGCGATGATATGATTTAACGGTATTATCTAAATTCAGATTTATCGTAATAGTATGTATCAAAATTGGATTAATTTTATTATTTTTATATATCGAAATATCAATAACTTAAGTCATCCAACCTGTTTCTGAACCAGATCAAATCAATAATTAAAATGCTATAAACAAAGATTTCAAAACGAGAGGCACTGCAAAACTGATATTATCCACCTTAATATCTTCTTTTTAATACTTCAAGTCCAGCACAGCACACATAAGCATTTTATTGAATAAAATGATGTTCACCCTAAACAGAAAAGCATGCATGAGGAATTTGATGGCAGTGAATTAAGCAAGATAGATATATCAGGATCGTTGCAAATGGCGTTCCGTAATCTCTGCCTACCCCTCCGGAAAACAGGCGTGAGTCAATGTATATGTATGTATGAATGACGTTCACAGCTTAAAGTGATGAGGTCTTATCGTATCCTCAAATCATTATCTAGTTTGATATTTATTTATAGCTATTATAAATATATATAAAATCTAATTTTAGGTTTAGAGAAGTGATTTCGTTACCAATTAATGCATATAAATTTAGTTTGATATACCTTTACAAGTTTTAGGGGCTTTGTAACTACGTTTGATATCGACATTTTCATACATTATCATTGATTTGCCAAGTTTTAGCTAGAAGCACGGTGTTATAAAATGTAAAATATACCAGCATTGCGATTATAGGAACTTGTATGAAGAATTGCTTCAGTTATAAAAATATAAAATCTGAATATATAAAATTCTTACGTTACAAACTGACTTACAGACAACCCATAGTCAATACCATATGGCGCAAGAAGCTGAAATTTGGCATGTATGCTCCTTAGGGACCGTAACTTGTTGAAAGGATATAAGAAAGAAAATCTTAACGATTTTAAGAATCCTATTCAGAATCGATAATCAAGGCCTCCTTATAATCTTCAAACAACCTTCAAAACCGGCGACGTCATGATCCCTCAAAGTGGTTATGTTCACACAAAGTTCTTTAGCGGTTGAAAGTGTAAGCGGATTAGCCTCCTTAAGCGAAACTTTAATGCAACTATAAGGTAAGCATATTTCACTATCAATACTCGTATTATTAATGAGAAAGTGGCTTTTTCCTGCGTTTTTCCGACCCGCACATTGGTTAAAAGCGAGTGAAGTTGAAAGGAACTGTAATCCTAATACATCAACAATCATAATCAAAGTGGTGAGTAGAAGCTACAATACACTTAGATATGAGTGTATGTAGCTACATATGTAAAAGTCTCGTGTCACAGTGTTAGTTGTGATACTCTTCCGAATGGACTTACCCGATTTTTATAAAATTTGATATGTAGGTTCGGTGAGTCAAACCCCTAAGTTATAAGGAAGGTCCACTCTAAACTTAATATTTCGAGGGTTCACGGGCAAAATGTATTAAGCGACATCCTGGCCGATATTGAGTTATATACATATTCAAAATCGCCGCATTTTTCTGCGTCGTTTGCACTCGGTTTCGTGCTGATCTGAGCACCTTTTTGGCGCTTAAAACAATAGTAAATTTAGGCGCAGTTCGGAGTAGCTTTGATTGAAGTGACAACATTTTTTTACAATTTAAGAAAAAATGGACTTCCTACAGGCGAAATATTTAGTGTTTTTGACTTGAGCTATTTTCCCCGGCATAAGTTTGGTAAGATAAGGTGTTTGAATCATCTTGCCTGCGCCTAAAATATATACATACCGTCGCTTAAAGCATTTTACTTGCACCTAAAATTCATACTTGATGTCGCTTAAAACATTTAGCCTGCTGCTGAAATCCATACCTTATGTCGCTTAAACCATTTACCATGCGTCTGATATTAATACACACAGGCACTTAAATCATTTTCATATTTAATAAAAATTCTTTATACTCGGCGGTTAAATCCTTCTTCAAACTCAAACTCAAATATGTTTATTTCCATAAAAATGTTAAAATTTTTTGGACACGTCAGAAAGTCATACAAATAAAAAAAATAAAAAGTAACTCTAAATGCATATTAACATAGTTGAGCATTGAAAAAAATGCCTGTTCAGAAAGTAGAGCCTCGTGAGAAGAATCAGGCAAGAAACTCCGGGCCACTCTTTTCTACGTCTTGATTCTATACAATTTAAAAACTTAGTAACTACATTGAATTTTTCATAAGTTTATGAGCTGGTGTGTCTATAATGTTGTTGTCAATTAATAAAGTTTTTTAAATAATAATATAAAAGTACTTACTAGCATAATATAGACTATAGACACAATAACTCACACTCCCATGAAACTTAACACTAATCAAACATAAGTAGCCTGTGGGACCGAGCAAATTAATCCCAAGCATTTTTATCTTCAATATAATCTAGCACTGAATAGTACCCTTTTTGACAAAGTTTACGTTTTATAATCTTTTTGAATTTATTATAACTTAAATTTTGAATATTGCTTGGCACTTTATTGTAAAAGCGCACACATTGGCCTTGAAAAGATTTTTTTATTTTCTCTAGCCGGGTAGCCGGCACTACTAGCTTACTCTTATTTCTAATATTCAAATTGTGGATATCACTTTTCTTTGAGTATAAGGCCTTGTTTTGGAATAAATATATTAGGTTGGAATAAATGTACTGGCTTGCAACTGTTAAAATGTTTATTTCCTTGAATTTATTCCTTAACGAAGCCCCATAATCCAAATTATAAATTGCTCGAATAGCTCTTTTCTGCAGAACAAAGATGGTCTGAATGTCGGCAGCATTTCCCCACAGGAGAATACCTTATGACATTATACTATGAAAATAGCTATGATATACAAGCCTGGCAGTGTCAATGTCAGTTAACTGGCGAATTTTCCTGACTGCGTATGCTGCAGAGCTGAGTCTATTCGACAATTTACTAATATGTGGTCCCCATTGCAGCTTAGAATCTAGTGTAATGCCTAAAAATTTGGTGTTATCCACAAGATCCAACCCATCATCCTTAACCTTTACTGAGGTGTTCACTTGTTTGACGTTAGGCATCAAAAATCGAATACATTTAGTTTTTAGTCTATTTAAAAGCAGGTTGTTAACCTCAAACCAGCGAACCACCTTTGAGATAGCAATGTTTACATCGTCCATATCAATTTGCTGTCGTTTTAATTTAAATAAAAGTGAGGTATCATCAGCAAACAGTACTATCCCGTGCTTGTCATTGACGAGATGTGGTAAGTCATTAATATAAACTAAAAATAAAAAAGGACCGAGGATTGAACCCTGTGGGACGCCCATTTTGACTACAGACCCATGCAAACGCGTCCCGTTGACATCAACTCTCTGAATCCTATTACTCAAATATGAAGTAAGAAGATGCAGAGCAGAACTACTTAAACCATAGTGATGTAATTTCCTGATCAATGTATCATGTTCTACACAATCAAAGGCCTTGGACAAATCACAGAAGACACCTAAAGCATCATGTGAATCCTCCCAGGCATCAAAGATATGTTTTACAAGCTCAACACCGGCATCGGTCGTGGAGCGCCCCTTTGTAAAACCAAATTGTTTAGAGTGTAGAAGCTCGTTGTTATTAAAATAACTTTGCAGTTGGTCTAGTATCAATTTCTCGAAAATTTTGCTAAATGTGGGCAGCACAGAAATTGGCCTATAGTTGGTGGGGTCTGATGTGCTACCTGCTTTGTACAAAGGTATTACCTTGCTATCTTTCATAAGATCAGGAAATACACCACAGTCAATACACTTATTAAATATTAAAGCTAATCTGTTAGCAGCTAAAGCAATAATGGACTTGGTAATAGTAACGGAATTTCCCCACAAGTCTGCAGTCTTCTTTAAATTTATAGTATTAAAAGCTTTTATAACATCATTTGAATTTATATACTGAAATGAGAAATTACTATAGGTTGTACTCATGTTTTCTTTTAAAAGAGATTCCGCTGCATTGGTTGATGAGTCCAAAGATCTAGTAGTAATAACAGGGATATCAGTAAAAAAACTTTCAAACGCCGATGCAACTTTTGAGTCTGATGTAATAGTGTCGTTATCAATGTTCAAACTAAATTTTGAACTTTTACTTTTAACTTTCCCAGTCTCGCTGTTTATTATATTCCATGTCATTTTCATTTTATCGTCACTACTCCTAATCCTTGAACTCAGGTAAAGAGACTTAGCTTTCTTGCAAAGTTTCCGAAATATCCTAGCATAGTTTCTAACATAATCCTGAAATTGTTCACTTAAATTAAAGTTTCTCTCGTCATATAGCTCATACAATCTCTTTCTACTTTTGTGAAGCCCAGTTGTTGCCCATTCACAGAAGGTTGCATTACCTCCAACTGTAATCGTTCTAGGTGTGAAAACCGAATTAAAGTCTGTACAAAACGCTTTGAAAAAGCTATTATATAACAAATTAGGGTCACCTTCATCATCTAACAGTGACCAGCTAGTCATTAGTTTACTTTGAAACCTAGCAAAACGAGTTGCAGTTTTACGTATTACAACTATATTTTGCCTAGAAACATTCTTACTGTTATCATTTAAGGAGATCTGCTGTCCACAATGGTCTGAGTCTAACTGTCTAATAATTTGCTTGTCTCTTACTATGATATCTGTAAATATATTATCTAGGCAAGTAGATGTAGAGGAAGTAACTCTTGTGGGCTCTAAGAATAAGTTCTTCAGATTATATGATAGAAACAGCGCTTTCAATTTTGTACTAAGACTACTATCCTCCAATAAATTTACATTAAAGTCACCACACACAACAACATTTTTATTTATTTTTGCAACTTTGTTTAATATCTCATCCATGATACGCTCGAAGCTATCATACAATGCTGAAGGAGGCCTGTATACACTTATTACAATAAATCTCCTCAGTTCCACACAGGCTACCTCAATAGTTCGCTCAACAGACAGACTTACAATATCATGACGCTCCTTAAATTTAAGTTGCTTATTAAGTAAAATCATCGAGCCACCATGTACTGCTTGCTGCCGGCTAAACGAGCTTCCTACTATATGATTACTGAAATTGAACATGAACTGGTTGCTTTTTAGCCAATGTTCAGTGATGCAAAATATATCAACAGCATTACAGTTCATAAACAATTCCATTTCTAAGTCTTTATTAATCATACTTCTAATATTCTGATGTACTAATTTAATCAAATTTTTGTTATTATTATGTTTAAATGTATAAGTCAATGAGTTACGAGTAATCTTATTATAGCTAGAGGTGTTCTCTATTGTCTCAGAATTTAATTTAAATTATTATTATTATGAATTTCAATAATGGAATTGTCATGTACTCTAACAGTACTTGGGTCACTGTATAAATTAAATGCTAATAATTTAGCAAGTTGTCGTTTAAAAGAGCGAGAAAGATACATAGTATCTTTTGTTAAAATAAAATTACTTTTAATAAAAGTATTAGTGTCAAAGAATAAAATTTTGTCATTATGACGATATGTACTATTAAATAATAATAGATTTAATTTACTTATCTGGTTGTTTTTTTTATCAGATAAGGTCTTAGAATAAGGAAATGCACAGACTATAAAATTGCACCCCACTTTAGAACTTCTATCAGTCATTATATCCGATAAAGCTAGTATATCTTTCCTAGTAACTAGTAAGCTATCACCATACATAATAATAACCGTAGAATGTTTATTTAATTCTGCATGTTTTAACTTATTAACCAATGAAGACATTCTTTCTCCTGGATAACAAAAGTTTTGTAATGGACGGTTAGTGTAACTATCTATTAAGCTACCCAAACCCACTCCCAATTGGTCAGAAAACATCAATACAGTGTTATTACTATGAGTGTCAAGTGAACATATATGATTTGTTTGTAACAAGGCATCAGAACCGGAGTCATTGTATATTTTGTGAGGTTGTTCTAGTACTAGACTACTTTCTAAATCATTATTTAATTTTGAACAATTTAAGCAACATTTTTTGTTGGCTATAGAGAGTAGTTGTTCTAGATTCTCTCTACCAACTCTAGAAATCTCATCATATTTTAATATGTATTCTTGAGTTTCTTTCTGGTGTGTTATTGCCATTTTGTCGAACTGTGCAGTCAGTTTTGATATGTGTGTTTGTAGCTCCTGAGTGTGCTGATCATATAATAATCTACTACTGAGTAATTGTTCATTGCTAGCCTCAAGCTTCGACATCAATGACTCCTGTTCCTTAACCAAGTCATGGTTAATTTGTGATAATTTATTTACTTTATTTGACCCCTTGTGACTGGATTCAAGTCGCTTTATCAGTTTATTTAATTTTGATAATCGCCTAAATTTCCTTTTGGTTATCAATTTAGATTTACAGTTGCACTTACATTTTACAGTCTTAATAACACTAGCATTACCGCTCATTACCTCTGAAAACAGGTTCTTGTTTGCTGTGGTGTTGAGCGTCTGGATTGATTCCTCTTGTGATAAAATTGTTGTTTGGGCTTCATTCAGACTCGCCTCCAACTCCATAATTCGACTGAGTTGTCTAAGGTAGGTTTCATCACAGCTACTGTAGGACCTAACTTCCTCCTGTAGTCTGTCTCGTTGGTCCAAGATGTCCATGTGTTCAATGTGGAGTTCCGTCAATTGCGCCTTCAGCTGTGATACTTTATCATTGACATATTTAATTTCTTCTTCGCTATCAACACGTTCCTTCAATAGTTGACTGTTATCTTCTTTATATTTCTTTAATTCTAACAGCGCTATCTTCAAGTTGTTCTCTGTTTCCTTAGCAAGTGCCTTGCGGGTCATCATGTTTGTAGACATGCCTCACAAATTACCTAAAAAAGGAAAAACAGGTGAATACTTTGAAGAAAGATAGGTATTATGTTAATATACAAGAGTGAATATATATAATTAGTACCAAATAAAAGAGATAAAAAAGTTATGAGAATTATAGATTGATGTAGGTATGTTGAAAATAAGTTATGAAAATTGAAAGAAAGGTGTAAGAATGGTAATTTGGCTATTAAACTAAATAATGGTTTAGATTAATATGGTTTGTTGAACAACTCTTATATCAGTATCAAGTAGGTAGGATAATCCTTGCTGATGGCTGTACTAAATAACTAAATCTAGGTAAATATCTAAGATGGTTGTACTTTATAACTAAATCTAGGCAGACAATCAATAAATAATTATAATAATGTATACTTAATTAATAAATAATTTCATATATGTATATAAATGTGAAGTGTAAGTGTAGTTTGTGCTTGTATGGGGCATTTGTTCAGTCCTCGATTTTGCTTCCACTTTTGTCAAGCAAAAGGAGACAGAAACTGTGCCAGTGTGTGATGGACGAAGCTCACGTTCAGTGAGCCGAGTAAATATGTGCTGAGGAGTGTAAGTTAATAAGTAAAATACTCCCCGGGTTTAAGGATGATGATTTGAATTCCGTCCGTTGCCACTGGGTAGTTGATCTGTCCGCCAAGAACTGTCTGCAGCGAGGTTTCAAACAGCAAACTCAATGTATTTCACACTTCTATTACTATTACACACGATATTAATGAAACATAAGCGTTTAATATTGATTTCAACTTAAATAAAACTTTAAAATCACGGCGCTACGTAATTTTACGTTTGACGTTTTCAGTGTTGCCACATATCATCCTTCACTTCTTGTATCACTTCTTGAACTGAATTAATAAAGACTCGTCTCATCAGGCATATTGTATTCTAAGTGGAGGAAGTTAAAACATTTTTACTCTAATGGAATTAGGAAATCTATATTCGTTAAGATAGTCAAAATTTTGTATAAATCGTTTATCCGTTGTCGGATAAGACATATCGACTGTGAACTGGCAACCGGTAATATCTCAATTTTGACAACTTTAGAGGAAAACATATTTGCTTCATTTAAACAACATATCGTATGTTAAAAAAAATACGTAGGTAATATTTTTTTTCATTGCACACGTATTTAAAAACAAAAGTAACATTATAATATGCTTCCTTCAAGAACAAACAACATTTTACTTGAAAAATTATGGGCGATCCCAACAAGATTGTCAGTCCACCTTGCAGGAGGCCTAGCTCTGCTACGACGTCTGGTGCGTTACTGCCACTCCAGAACCATTCTCCTCCAACGGCCATTGGTTCTCCTGGCTATGTACCCTGCAACTGCCACTCAAGCATGACTATTCGGAGAACCATGTCGGTGACTTTGGTTCGCCTGCGTAGGTATCTCCTCAATTCTGATTCGATCTCGCAAGGAAACGCCAAGCATAGCTCTCTCCATCGTCCTTTGAGTGACAACACTGGCAACACACACTGTTCAAAGGCTTTCGTCTAGAGACGCTGCGGGATATCAGACGTGAAGACATCTATAGAAGCTGGTACGGCACGGACGTTATGCATGATTTTCGTCTTGTTCGACCCACTTGTTGGGAGAATCTACAGACGCCACCGAGCATTGTGCCGAGGTCTACCATGGTCTCAACCATGACTACGATATTGTCAGTGAGTCGAAGGTGAGTTATGTAGTACTCGCGTTGATGTTGATACCGAGTCCTTCCCAGTCCAGAAGCTTGAAGACTTCTTCAAGCGCACCGGTGAATAGCTTCGGATATATAACATCTCCCTGCCTCACCCCTCGCTGTAGTCGAATAGGTTTCGAGCTCTGGTTCTGGAGGCGGACTAACATGGTGGCGTTTTCGTACAAACACTTCAGTACTTCGACGTATCGATAGTCGATCTGGCACCGTTGGAGAGACTGCAGCACCACCGCCCAGGTTTCGATCGAATCGAAGGCTTTCTCATAGTCTACAAACGCCAAGCATAGAGGCTCGTTATACTCCTCGGGCTTCTATATGTGTTCAGTATGTGGTCTATAGTACTATTATCCTTTTCGGAAACTGGCTTGTTCAGAACGCTGGAAGTCGTGTAGCTTGCAAGCGAGATGCAAGCGAGATAACACTCCACTACCGATTCAAGACAGCCTCAATATCCTGGGTATGGACATACGCAGAAATCTCAACCAGAAGAACTACATCGAGGGTGTCATCAAATCCGCATCTCGGGAACTCGGAGTCCTGAACAAGGTGAGGAGGTTTTAGCAGTTGTGTCTGTTATACAAGACCCAGGTTCGCTCCTGCGTGGAATACTGCTCTCACCTTTGGAATGGTTCCGCTCAGTACTCATTGGACGCCCTCGATAGGTTGTGGCGTGCTGTCCGTATCATCGGGGATCCAGTGGCCACTAAAACTCTTGAGTCACTGCAATTACTTAGAGACGTGGCCTCAATGGCGGTCTTCTACCGCATCTATCACGACGAGTGCTCCGAAGAGTTCTTTCAACTAATCCCACCCTCTCTTTTCCTATCCCGAATGACACGTGCTGGGTTGAGGTGCCACTCTTACACGGTAGAACAGATACCGTCACGCACCAAACGGTTCGGCGCCTCTTATCTCTGCCGTACCATTAAGATGTGGAACTCTTTACCAGTCCACGTGTTTCCATTTTCATCATCTGTAGTATAATATTATGTAAACAAATTGTATCTTATAAATTAGTTTGTATTGATAGTAGTAGTTTAGTATTAGTTATTTGTTTTATTGGCACAATTATTATAACAATTAAAACTTTGAGCAATAGATAGCCGACCGAACGCACCATCTGTCAAGTGCATGTCAAGTGTGACAAGTGACAACTTGACAAGACGTGATTGTTAAGCGTTCGGAAACGCATAAAAAAAGCTATCTTTTTATAATAAGGAATTTATATTCTATATTGTTTTTATTATGATTATTTAATTTATGTATGTATATTTATTTGATATTTATATAGTAATTCATAGTGTATGTACTATTTATATTAATTATAACTAGTTTTAAGAGTTAGTTTTAAGATCAGTGTTGCAGTCTCATCTGATTCTGCAACTAATACTGACGCAGGTACCTTATTTGCGGACTAAAAACTGTTTTTCTATAGTCCATTTCTCACAATACTGTTGTAATTACTGCATTGGAGTTGCAAATAAAAAACAATTTCATTTCATTTCATTTCATTTCCCTCCACTTATGATCCCGGGTCCTTTAAGCGGGGCGTGAAAAAGCTTTACTCAAGGCCATCAAGGTGGGGGCCATCATGCCATAATGCCATGCTGGCTGCTGGGATGATGGCCATCACTATGGGACTTCACTGACTGCTTAACATCAGGCAGCATGGAGTCAATTTGTTCGGCAGAAAAAAAAAACACTAATCTCGTGCATGCTGACGTCCGGGATGTCTTCGGTATGGTGTTGGGTCAATTTAGCCTTAGGGCCGCGTGTGGTTGCGGGGTCGTGTATAACATTCCATAGAATCTTTCGATCTCCTCCAAGAATTGAGGTCTGGATGACACAACACTGCCATCCTCCGTCTTCAGCTTTGTTAGCTGACTTTGCCCGATAGAAAGATCTCTCTAGAATACATTAGAGCCTTTGTTCCGCTCGACCGCCTCTTGAACACATTTGGTGTTTTATCGGCGGATATCGCAGGTCAGAGACATAGATATCTGTCTATTGAGGCGCCGATATTTTGTCTATTGAGGCCAATATGTCGCAGCCAATATCAAGACGAATAAATCATTTGTAATCTCTGATAATTCCGTTATTATTTATGCTCTATGAAATCCAACCAAGCAATTGGCTAGTTAGTCATGAGGCGGGTAGGGAGTTAGAACACAGTCCTGCAATCCCTAAGCAGCAAGCCTGTGTGACTCGTTGCGCTAGAACATCAAGCCATAAATGCTGATAACATAACTAAAGGGGGTAAAAGGCGTGAGCCTTTTATCCCCGAAGGGTATATTACACACCCACTTTTCGCCAGTTATGTTTCGGTCGCAATTTAATAGGTTAGTAGTAGTTAAAATATGTAATATTATTATTTTTAGAAAAGACTTTTTTTTGTTGTTATCACCAGCTTGTTAGCTGAATATTTTTCAAATAGCGAAGAATGTGAATGCTTGTGCCACTATTATAAAAAAAACGATCACTTGTCTGATTTTAAACACGTATTTGTTTTATTTTAAAATTTCTTAAGATTTTTCATTTGTAGGAAATAAACAATAGTCCAAATTAATGTTGATCTAACCGCCAATCCTAATTATACATACAAATTAATTGTTATTTCAAACAATTTACTTTAAGAGAAAAGTGCTACATAAATCATTTTAATCTGCAACTACTTTATGATATTTCAATTGCTTGAACCGATTAGCCTGATTTTATTTTAGTATTCCAATGGTTGTTCATATATTTAGCCTTACACAAAATAATACCAGAGTGTCGCTTAAATCGTTTTTCCTATACCTGTATTGTGAAGTTTATGGCACTTATATCATTTAGCCTGTTTCTAAATAAAAGTAAACTGGGGTAATATTGTATCAAGCGACTTTTATTTCTATTAATAGTAGCTTAAAAGAAATGAAAACTATACTCAATTATGCAGCTTTTGTCATGGAACTGAACTTCGGTCACTTTTTCGTTAATAACCTTATACTTTTTTTATAACGATTTTTTTTCGTAAAATTGAAACTTTAAAACGCTCTCCTGAAAAGTTTAAAAAATGTCGCTTAATACATTTTGCCCGTGAACCCTCGATTTTATTTTTGGTCAAAATGTCTAAATTTTTTAAAGATGTGTCAGTAATGTAGCTTTTTTATAAGCCCCATAAAAGTATTCCTATAAAATTATTTTCAACACGATTCTAATTCTTATTTCAATTAACAAAGACAAAAGATTGCGCAGCGATGCTGCCGAATTCATAAGCCATAAATATTTTCCCAGATAATTCCGCTAAGAAAATACTGAGTCAAAACTGTAATTCATTAGGTACCTACCGTTTATTTAATTTGTTGCCTTGTTAGATTGTCCTGTCTTGTCTAATTGAGTTACCTCACAAAGAAAGTAAATAAGCAATATTTTAGTTTCGTTATTTCGGGTTGATAAAATTAAATTTTAACTTGATAAGAGTTACAACAGATAAGAATAATTATCTACAAGCCTTATTAAATTCAAGGTCTAAATACACCTCAGACGCCAGAACACTGTTGGTACTTAGGTAAATGCCACAAAAGACGGTTGAATGCTTAACTTTGCCAACCTTTACGATTTTCCCCACATTAATTTAATATAAGAAGTGTATCTGTCATTGTGTTAAATGAAAAATAAATGCATTAAAACACCTTATGAACGGCAAGTAAAGTCACGCTATAAGTGGAACTACACAACAAATTACTTACAATGAAAGAGAAAGTAACCCTCCTATTAGCGCGCAACTATTCATAGGTAGTCGCCGACAACATGTACTACGTGGCTGTAGGTAATTGAAAATGCCTCGCTATTCATCGATTTGGCGCATCGGGGATTGCCTATTTAAGGTCCAATTTTTCACGCCGCACCATCCCTTCATTTTCGCTCCTACCCTCCCAACTTCGATTTAATATTCCTCTTTTATGGTGGATAATGATTTATTAGCGTCGTCTCGGCCGCATACCGGTGATACCAGGCTTACGCAAATTGTGAACTACATAAGTGGCGTTTAACCCTTTTGAAGTGTAGTATAAGGGTGCAGAAGAAATTCTTTTCTGATTGATAAAAGTAAGAAGTGATAAATTATTCTGCGTAAAATTAAGTTTTTAGATTTTATGCAGGTGCTCTTCAGTATATTTCACTCTCGTGGTGTACAAGTAGGTAAATAAGATTATTTCTCTGTGCATCGCGTAATAAGTAGACCTTTTCCTACAATAGTGGACATATCATTTTCATCTAAGAGTTCCAAAATTGAAGTTCAAAGCATCCGAAGTTGTGTGTTTCGCAGCTTAAAATAGTTGTTATGTATTGACAATCTGAATCGAGTTTATACTTTTAGTGATACTATTATAGACAAACAATACATAACATTACTTCACACCTTTTATCTCCGAAGGGGTAGGTAGAGGTGTATTACACACCCACTCTTCGCCAGTTATGTTTCGGTCCCAATGTAATAGGGGGCGAGCCTATTGCCATCTATCGGGCACATCATTAAGTGAGCGACAATTAATTTATAATGCACACATAACTTCGAAAAGTCAGAGGTGTGCCTGGGGTACCTGGGGATTGAACCCGAGACCATCGTCTCAAACTATACCGGTATGGCTGGAAAAGACAGCTGGCTGGTTTGAAGATTCTATTTTTGAAGAATTGTATTCCATTTGCTCATAATTTAACCTTTTGAGCGCCATAGTCACATATACGTGACAAGCGAAAACTGTCCCTGGACGCCAACGTCATAAATACGTGACAGGAAAAGCGGTATACAAAAACACAAAATAAACAATTTTAACATTACTTTAATGCCTGTTTATTTATATTACCTTAAAAAAGAAGTTCTAATTCTTGTTTATTTCTGTTAAACGAATTAAATAACATTGTAGATATTGAGATATTTTACGTTAAAAAGTAAGAAATCAATTCATAAAAAAGAATGTTCCTCACACGCCACAATCACAAATATGTGACCGCTAGTGATGTAGAGCATGTTAGATAATATCAAAAATTAACATCAAACATTATTTTGAAACTTTCTTCTGCTATGTATTATTTGTGATATAATTTAGTATGAGGATAAAACAGCATTAGTTTTATAGAATCAGTCCTAAAAACATTGTAATAGCTACATAGTCGAAAATAAAATTGGTTGGGTCGAATTTCGATATTCGCTAATCCTGACTCAGGCGCATCCCTAACTCAACCCGAATTATCAGTGCCTTGTTCGCACTGGTCACAAATAGATGACAAAATGACAAAATTGTGACGTCACAAGCGCACGATCAGAAAATTGTGAAGAAAATGAACAATATTGAAATACTTTTTATTTTATATTAATTATTAAGTGACTGTTATAATTTATTATCTGAAAAATCGTTGAATAAGTAGGGACTTTCAGTTTTAGATTTTCTGATGATCGTAAGCACTTAGAATGTGTATTATGTAAATATTCAAACTGATTTTTGAGATACAAGGGAAAGGAAGGATTAAAAAGAATATTAAAAAGAAGACAAAGAATGTGAGTATATATATATAAGGATTATAAATGTACTTAATAAAAAAAACGTGCTTTTTATTTTTTTTAATAATATTGTGCGAGAACACAATACACCGATAAGCGAGATATTACGTTGCTACATCCTTATTTCGGAAGCGAAGTAGTCATAAAAATGACGAACCGCCCACGCCATGGTCACAAATAGAAGACAGCAGATAAAGAATAGTGTTGTGCCTATAGTTATTACATTTAATTTTATTGTCGTCTCATAACTGTTATTACGGGATGATACAAGTCTGTAAATGATGTATAAATATTACTATAGTAGGAGGAAGTACATACATAGACTCACGCATGTTTCCCGGAGGGGTAGGCAGAGACTACGGAACGCCATTTGCAACGATCCTGACATATCTCTCTTGCTTCATTCACTCCTATCAGATTCCTCATGCATGCTCTTCTGTTCAGGGTACTTCTCACCTGTCCTGTTTTTAGGATGTCTCCAATCTGGTCAGAGAACGTCCGCCTAGGTCGTCCCCTTCGTCCTGTCCCTTCCACACTTGCCTTATATATCTGCTTGGTCATTCTTTCGTCATCCATCCTCTCCACGTGCCCAAACCATCTTAGCATACCTTTCTCGATGCTTGTCACTACATCTTCTTTTACCCCACAACACTCTCTTATCACACAATTCTTTACTCTGTCAGTCAGAGAGACACCACACATACTTCTCAGTGCTCTCATTTCTACAGCATTTATTCTACTTTTATGACTCTTCTGCCATATCCAACTATCACTACCATACATAAGAGTAGGTACTAGCACCCCTCTATGCACAGCCAAACGTGCCTTTTTGGACATGTTTTGGCTATTCATAAACGCCTTCAGAGCTCCATTCACTCTATTACCTGCATTAACTCTTCTTTCAATATATTTTACATTCTTACCATCTCTTGTAAACAGCGTACCTAAATATACAAACTCATTCACTTGCTCCACTCGCTGTCCATCGATCATAACATTACAAGCCGTAACGCATTCCTCCTTTTCAAAAACCATAACTTTCGTTTTAGCTAGACATATTCCTGAAGGAAGAGGAATATTTTTATTTATTTTATTCTTTATGCACAAAAATAGTACACAGGTGGACTTAATGCCTGGTGGCATTTTCTGCCAGTCAACCTTTTGGTGGTGCAGAGATAGATGTGATAGGTGCATTAGCCATGTGGTGAAAAGAGGATATGTATTAGATACATATTAATAATTTATATAGGTACATATTATAAACCATAAATATACTATAAATATATATGATACACACATAAATATAATACATAAATATATACATATATAAATACATAATTATGCTACAGCTGATGAGAGTGATGAGCCGATTCCTTCAACTTAGCGAAGAGAAGATTCCGTACTTTCGTTTTAAATGCATAACGGTTGGTGGCCATTCTGACTTCAGGAGGGAGCCTGTTCCATAGCAGAACAACTTGGACAACAAAAGAAGAGTTTACAAAACCAGAAGTATGAGCGGGACAGTGAAGAAGTAGATTATGAGAGGAACGAAGGTTTCTCTCATGTGTGGAACATAAGTATTGGAAGTATGTAGTCAGATAAGAAGGAGGAGAAGGGGAAGTAAGAATAGAGTAGAGAGTTGTGAGAGCACGCAAACTTCGGCGCTGACGAATAGGTAGCCATTTAAGATCAGAACGGAAAGTAGATACATGATCATACTTACGAAGATTGTATATGAACCGAATGCAGTTATTTAGAAGTCGGTCATATTTGTTGAGATACTCTGCATTCAGGTCATAATAGCACACATCACCATAGTCGATTAAAGTGAATATCAAGGCCTGTACAAGCATTACTTTGGTTCTGATTGGCAGGAAGTTTTTGAGGCGATATAGAGCTCGAAGGGTACCAGTCACTCTCTGACTGACATAGGTAACCTGTGCCTGCCAGTCGAGAGTGGAATCAATTAGCAATCCCAAGTCTTTAAGCACTGGACTAAAGGGTATGATAAGACCATTAAACATCACCGGAGGCAAGGTAGTCAGGTCTAATCTCCGTGTCATGCGCTGACTGCCGACAACAATGGCCTGGCATTTAGCAGGATTTACGTCCAGTCCGAAATCATTACACCAAGCTTGAATGATATCTAGGTCTCTATTAATATCAGCTATCGCAGTTGTAACATTATCCACTCTCGCCTGGGAATATAACTGCAAGTCGTCGGCGTAAAGATGGTACGAACATCGAAGCTTAGGGGTTAAGAAATTAATAAAAATTGAAAATAGTAGAGGAGAGAGTATGCCACCTTGAGGAACACCAGAGTTAATGTTACGCCAACTCGATGAGATGTCATCACTGCGAACTGCCTGCTGGCGTTCCTGAAGATAAGTAGAGAACCATTCCAGTGCGCCAGGTGAGATCATTAGATGGGAAAGGATTGATAGAAGGATAACGTGACTGACGGTATTAAAGGCATTCGAAAAGTCAACCAAGGCCAATACTGTGACCTTAGTCTCCTCCATGCCCGCTCTAATATCGCCAGTCACTTCAAGGAGTGCAGAGGTTGTGCTATGCCCAGGCCTAAAGCCAGATTGAAGTGGACTTAATAAATTATGTTTGTACACAAAACTGGACAGCTGTTTATTCACACAAGCCTCTAGCACTTTGGATAGGAAGGGAAGTATGGAGATTGGACGAAAATGTTGAGGGAGAGTAGGATTGGGAATTTTGGACAGTGGGATAACAAAGGCCTTACGCCACAAAAAAGGAAAGGAACCATTGGCAATCGAGAAATTGACAATGTGGGATATAGGAAGGATGAGGTGGTCAAGGATAAGTGTGATCATACGACGGCTGATGCCGTCATATCCCACAGCGTTGGACTTGATAGAAAGGATAATTTTCTTGATCTCACTCGGAGCAACTGGAGAAAAATCAAAAGGATCTATGTTGAGACGGGAAAGGGCAGCTAAGTGATCAATAGTGTGACGCCTGGTCTGAGGGTCCAACAAAGCAGTAGTGGTGAAAAAAAAGGTTTAAATCCTCCAGACCAACCGTCCACTGAGGATCAGAATGTCGCTGTTTGCCAATACCCAGGGTTCTAAGGAACTTCCAGATATTGGCAGGGGAAGAGGAATTTATGTTGTCAAGAATATGGCGGCGTTTAGCGTTACGAACCATCTGGTTACACCGATTCCTTGCAGCTTTGAAGAGGGCCCAGTTTTCTTCGCATCGATCCTTTTTGAATTGCCGAAATGCTCTATCCCGGCGCCTCATAGCCATTTTTATGCCTCTGGTTAGCCATGGAGTGGGAGGACGTCTTAATTTCACTTTCCGGACGGGGGCGTGCTTGTCATAGAGGTTCAAAACCACGTTATTAAATTCAGTGACCTTATCGTCCACAGTAGCAGCTGACATCAGCTGACTCCAATCCAGTTCAGCAGCATCCCTCTGCAAACTGTCACTATCTATACGTCCAAAACAACGCCTATACAGGACCTTGGGGTGGGGCTTAGGTGGCTTAAGGTTATAGGATAGGTAGATGAGATCGTGATGGGAAAAACCAGGAACAAGGAACTGGCCATGGGATTGGGCAAGGGACGGGTTAGAGGTGATGATTAAGTCTAGCCATGTGTCTACACCTTCGGTATTGTGGTGAGTGGGACCAAGCGGGAGCGTGTGTAGCCTGGCCAGACTCAATTAATTGCTGGAGTTTATGGGAACGGGGGGAATTAGTGGCAAGGTCAGTGTTGAAAGTGAATGTAAGTAAACTTTCGTTTTACTTACATTCACTTTCATTCCTTTCCTCTCTAACGCACCATGCATGATTGTTACCATCTCCTGCAACTCCTCCGCTGAAGACGCAAGTATAACCTGATCATCAGCATAAAGGAGACATTTGACAAAGTGTAATTAGAAATTAAAGACAGGAGGAAGTGTAATTAGAAATTAAATTTCAATGTTATAAGGACATTTATATTCTGAAATCGTAGAGGAAAATGAAAATACCATTGAATATCGATGTAGTATTGGAATCCCTATTTCTTTCGTAGGTATTTGCGCGGAATTTGTGGCTTGGCGTTGGCAGGTTCATGTGTTTTTGCTCTGGCGTTCAAAAAGTTAAACATGCAAACTTTAGATATGCGGCAGTACTCATGCGTTCCTCTTTAAGGTGAACCTCGAACAGAACCATTTACGGAGTCCAGAGAGTTATAACTAAAATTAGATTAGCTATCTAGCGCTCGTCTAATGTATTGTGTCTGCGAGTGTCGTCGCGATTACGGTCCATTAGTTCAAGTGGAGAGTCAGTGATCAATGTACCTACTAGAAGCAAGTTTTAGTTTATGTATATTGAAAGTCAAAAATCGAGCTCAGTGGCGTGCCATCGGAAAAGCTTATACTCTGCAGTGGATAGCACTTACGGCAGACAGATGATGATGGAATACTATGAATGTTCGACACTTTCCTTAATTCAAAGGTTCAAAAAGTTTTAGAGCCGGTCTACAATTTTAATCTATTTGGCAATTATAAGGACGCTGCAATGGTTGACACGTTTTAAAACTAGAAACCTAAATGCTAGACCCATATTTATTTCCACCCTTTTCTAGTTTAACACATCGATATATATGTACTAAAGTACTAGATGTAGCATTCAGAACATTTACTTTGTTCAAATGCTTTGCATGAACATACCGGCAAAGCAATCTAGTGTCACTTTGACTTTCCTGCAGTGTGGGTCCGCTTCGTTTATTGACTGTGTGGCGACGATTTATCGATTAATTTGAATCAGAACTAGTTTCCGTAGTAGCGTTAGTCAATATTTTTAATTATTTATGTAAATAAAAGAGTTAAATTTATCATAATACCACATTAAAATGTATTTCTTTATTTTTATGTGACGTCATTTACGATCATAGACTAACTACTATGCAGAAATACATTGCAAGTGATTGTAGGTAAAATATATGACTAAGACCAGACTTCGTGAAGGTATTGGTTTTAAAAGTTTTTTAGTTTGATTAATGTTATAAAACCAATTTGACGTTGTATAACACTAATTCTGTGTTGTTTTTATTTTTTGGTATATTGATCGTAATAACCGTATTAACGAATATTTTAACACTTCATCATAGTAGGTACACATTTCGATTCCCGCACAAGTCAAACATTTGTGTGCATGAACATGGATGTTTGTCTTGGTCTGGGTGTTTCAATGTATAATTATGTATGTATTTACAAAAAAAAGTATATATGTATGTTTATCCATTATCTAGTACCCATAGTACAAGCTCTGCTTAGTTTGGGACTAGATGGTGATGTGTGTATGTGGTAGAATATTATTACTATTATTATTTGCAGTTATAGAAAAACACGCAAAAATAATATTGAACCATGAGGCCAAAACAGATCCTGATTTCCATTATCCGACCAATAGACAAAAAACCATAAAATTAATTGTGTTTGGTGGCAATTGAATAGTTATTGAAATATATTTTTGAGCATTTCTTGCTAGAGTAAATTTATCTGCAATTTAAAATATTTTTTTTGGCAGGACTTCAACCCGCGACCACGTCGATACCGTACCGACTAAGCTACTCAGGCCACTTCGTCATAGATTTTTTTTTATTAGTTGGTTTCCTTATGGTAGCACATAGTGCCATCTGCCTCATGTGTAGGTTTAGAACCCTGTGGTCAGCAAGGGCATCTTTACAGAATGACAAACAATCCTGCCTTATATATTAGGACTAGAGGACGCCAGCAGCTACGCCTGCAAAGTTTTTAAATTTACCCGTTTTGGCGGATTCCGTGGGTATTTCGGGAAATCCCTTCTTAGTGCACCGCTACGGTCCCCAAGGAACATACATGCCAAATTTCAGCTTCCTGCGCCCAAAAGTTTCGGCTGTAGCGTGTCTGTCAGTCAGACAGTAACGCAAGGATTTTATATATTAAGATATGTTTAAGCAATTCTCATAGTAAGATAAATATAAAGTTTAAAATTATAATTATTCGTGAGGCAACTAAGGCAAGTCTTGAACTTACGCCTACGAATACATTTTTCTATTTTGTAATAAAAACGTCTGAATATGTTTATAGATTCTATTTTTTTACTTAATTAAACCCCCAGCAATTAATTCCTTTTATTTTCATAAATAAACTTTTCTTATTATGTTGATGAAATATCGTAGGCAGAAAACATCTCTTCTGTGATGTAAATAGTCTTTGCAAATAGCAATAAGCAGCCAGTAGCGTTAGAGAACAATGGATACTCATTGGTAAGATGCCAGGACTTGTTGTTGTTGACTGGCTATAATAATAACTAGACACTGTAAGTCATTGGCGCTGCTTGCGCCTGCCTGTTGCGCTAGTACGATTAGACGTCATACATTAGACAATTTGAACAAAATATTTATAGGGAATGCTCCAAAGAGATTGGATATATAATACATAGAGGTAGCCCTAGTACTGAAAAATTGAACACAGTCAACTGACGTGTAAGATACAATTTAGACAATTTAATGCCATCAAATTATATAACTTTAGTGATTCATCTTTTATGACAGTTCTATCACATTCTATCATGATTTTGAATTTAGCCGTATAATATTTATATCGACTTTTCAAGTGTTGTAAGAAATCTTATCGATATGTCTATCCACCGTATATTTTTATCTCGTTATTTTTTAGATTCTTTGTGCACGTGATAAAGATTTATAAAATAAGTGGATTGCTGCAGTATGTCGTGGAGAAAATTGGGTGCCTAGAAAGCACCATAGAATTTGTTCCAAGCATTTTACTGCGGAATGTTTTTATAGTAATGACAGATGGCGCAGACTAAAAGAAAATTCTGTGCCAACATTACTCCTCCTTTCTAAACGTATCAGTGTGAGTGTTGAAATAATTACTTGCTTTTACTTTTATTAGGGTAGCAGTGCCAAACAGGAGCCGGATCTTGGGCTCCATTCGATGTCTCGACCAAAGGAATAATTTAATTGTAATATTTTCTACAATTTTATTATCAGTGCATAGGGTTCCCACCAAGAACGTAGGGTCCCAAGCCAACCTCACCTGCAAGTGGTGTACCTGCTTATCAACGGATGAGGCTCTGGCAAACAAAACATTAGGCTCGCCACCTATTACGTGGGATCAAAAGTCTGGCAAAAAGTGGGCGTTTAATATGCCTCTGTCTACCCCTTCGGGGAAACAGGCGTGAGCCTATGTATGTATGTTATAAACAATATTCAGCCAGCTACCTGCAGTTACACTGTTGCCACGAAAAGCCACGACACGCTAAGCGACAAGCGATTTCGATGTTTATTTCTGCAGTTTAGTTCTGCACTGAGGTGACAGCGCCGGCGGCAGAATAGAGAGCGGCATGAACATTGAAATCGCTTGTCGCTCAGCGTGTCGCGGCCGTTCGTGGCCAGGCTGTTAGACGACATCCACTCATTTCATAGTTTTACTATATCCTTACTAATACCTATTATAAATGTAAGTGAATTTATTTATTTGTGAAGCTTCCACATTTTGACTACTCAATCGATCATAAAAAGTTCAATGCACGTTGCTGGGAGTAATGGGAGTACAGAAAAAGGTGTACTTTTTATCAATCGGCTTTGGCCTATAAATCAAGCTTCAGGTATCATCAGTGATTGCTAGGGTGGCAAACACAAAGGGTATGCTTATTTATTTTAATATACTGCTTTGCATTAAAACGTGGCTTTTTTCTTTCTTTAGTGTACGCGTGCGCCTTCCATAAATGAGACATCTTCTGTTTCTCCGACAACCAGCACTAAAGCGCCTACGTTAGTTACAATTTCTCCGCCAGTAGGTACAGAAGCGATGAAAATCGTGTGCGCTAAACACTTACGTACAATAGAAAAACTACAAAAAGAAGTTTTCACCTTGAGCAGCTTGTTAAAAGACGTTTGTTAAAAATTAATTACCTATTTAAGACAACGTTCTAAACGTCTGATGAAAAAGAACATTGTTATGAATTCACGTATATTTCGGCGATACGCCAGGGTTATCATGTCCAGTCCAGACTCCATTATAATAAAAAGACTCACGTAATATTACTTGGTTTATTTTCAGACGATTTCTAGCACAGAATTGAATTAAAATGTGACATACATTACACTTAATGTTAACAACTGCCACTTCATTTTCAACATATAATTGAAATTACTGTACAATTAATTATCAAAAATCAACATTAATATTGTTATGAATATTGCACAACACCATATGATTTATTTTATACGAATAACAAATCTATTGTAATAATCAAACGCTGCTTTACAACATTCGCAACAGATGGCGCTATCAACAGGATGTAAATATAAGCGCAGGTTATTTATTACCGTTAACATAAAAGTATCAGAATAATGTTATTTAATACTAATTGATTTTACTTTGAAGTTATCTTAATTATTAAGCGATAAATTAAATATCTACCCAATATTTATAAAACAGTGAAGCAGTCAATACAGTGTCTAATATTCTAAAGTAGTGAAGTTCTCAGTTCTGTGTTCACAAATAGTTATTTAAATATCAATCTTAAATATTATTAACATTTTCGTAACAATATAATCATTATATAGTATTTTGCGCCCATATATACTTGATAGTTTGCAAAACGAAAATATCGTGAAGAAGGATTTGATAATTTTAGATCACGTGAAAAATAAGTGTTATTAAAAAATACCTTTCACGCGCGGCTGGTGACAAAACACGTGAGATTAGCTTGAAGTTAAAAAAAATGCTGTGACGCTTCATTATTATGTGCTACTGAGTACCCATTTGAAACAAAAAAATATAGATTCCGTTTAAAAATGCAAATAATTATATAAATACTATCCATTAACTAGCGTTCTGTAACTCGCCGTGTGGTTGACGGCATAGAATACAAGTGTCACCACCCCCTATCTTCCCGTGGGTGTCGTAAGAGGCGACTAAGGGATAACACGATGCAAATACCATCTTTGCGTAGAGTCGGAAAACTCGACATCAAACCCTATAGGGTTTGATGTCGAGTTTTCAGTCAGTTTGGCAGTCCTATAGGACTGCCTCGTTGGTCTCGCGGCATAAATGTGCGCGTGGGATCGGGAGGTCCCGGGTTCGATTCCTGGGTCGGGCAGTGTTATTGGGTTTTTCTGTAACGAAAATCTCAGTAGCAGCACGGAGTCTGGTAATGTGCCCGGTACGGCAATAGGCTCGCCCCTTATTACGTGGGACTAAAGTATATCTGGCGAAAAGTAGGTGTAGAAATACACCTTTGCCTACCCCTTCGGGGATAAAAGGCGTGACGTTATGTATGTATGTATGTATGTAACTAGCGTTCAGACTGCTGTGGACACAAACTTACGGAATGTATAACATGTATATACTTACTTTTACAAGTCTGTTTGATTTTGAACCTATATTATTGAAACTTTGATCGATATCGATAGCGGATTTGCTCAATCACTAAAAAATTAAAAAGTTACGAAATTTGTGTTCAAATTGTCTTTAGCCCTAACTGACAAACATAGTGCCATCTTCTTCTGGCAACTCTAATTTGTCATATGAGTGTAGAGTGTAGCTATATTCAATTCGTTCATAAAAATATCGTTCATTCCATGCTTTAGTTATTCTTCCATGGGAATGCTCCGTCTATCGTTAGAGTATATGTCAATGGTTTAACAGAGATAACGAGCTAGTAATATACCAATTAATTTAGTTTCATTACGTCATGAACATAAGAATAATCAGCGTTGTCATACGTTGCTAACCATCAGGCGATCAATTATGCTCTATAGCCGACTAGCACATAAAAAAGATATATCCTCAAGTTAACAAGTTATCGCGATGATAGTAAGAAATAAATATTATTAAGAAACAAAATTTTTATTACTAGCCGACGTTTCGAATTCTTTACAGGATTCATGTTCACGGCAGACAGGTGATATTTTTCTTTGTCTTGAATTTAAAAGTTATCTCAAAGTACCCGAACATTTTTCAACTATCGGTGTTACAATCTACGCAGAATGTGTTTCTAAGTTTAAATGTAATAACCAGTAAAACCAATATAACGCGATAAAATCCGTAAACTGTAGTTTAATTTTAATGTGTAACATTCGCGTAAACCCAAGAAAATATTATATATTATTAAATTTAACAGAGAAAAGAGGTGTTAAAATTACAGGCATAATATTTATATTACCAAAACTAATATAGATTTTGAGCGTAAAGTAGTGTAGTATGTAGTTTGCTTTCAATTAAGGGTGAAAGACCCAAAAATCTGGTAATTGGGTACCTATGTTTTTTATCTCATACAAATATTATTTATTCCTGTGTGCCATCTGTTTGGCAATTTTGTACTGACAGTTTTGGAATGAGTATATTCTTTTTAAGCGGTATATCAACCAAACATATTGTGCGAGAAAGCTGAAAGATTGAGCAAAATTTTGTATTGTCATAGGGTATACAGTGGAACTATGTATCTTAGGGTATAGAGTAGGTACCTAGGTATATATCGTATCAAGAGCTGTGTCTGGAACGGAGTGTAACTGACCGTGGTTGTAAACCTTTTAAATTATCATATCTGCTTTGGCGAAATGTCTCGCTTTTCTACAAGTTATGTTATAAATTTGATTTTAAAAATGTTATTTTTGAAATCAACGGTACAAGTACTTAACTTCAGAAAAGTTAATGGGTCGTACTGTGGAGAACCTATGACACGTCATTGCAAATTAAATATTTTCTGTTCACGTGTTTTCCATAATTTCTAAGCGACTAGAAGTTCTGTCACTGTGAATAAATTTCAACATTATAGTGCCATGTTGTACCAATTACATAATTAAATAAGGAACGCCCAATTAATCTAAGAGAGAGATAAAGACAATAAAAAATGATTCAGAAAATGAACGTTAGAATTTGCATCAAAGCGAGCAAACGGCTAGGTAGGTACGTTAGAAATGGATGTTATCAAAGCAACTACGCGAAATATCTGAGCGGCAAAGTCTGCTCTGACAGAGCTGGTTAGGCACTTACTAGACACTAGTCCGATGCGAAATAAAATTGTCGAACAGAGGGCGAAAACAAACAGGACTCCTAAATGCTAGACAGGAATTAATATCGCTTTGTAAAGGGGTTGCCAAAATTAGAATTTAACTGATTATGTAGGTTCCTGATTTTTGTTAACTTCGGTTGAAGAGTCTCCATGCACTGCTTTGCATAAAAAGGCATCAAGTTGTTAAGTGTGCTTCTTCTCTTATAAGTATTTTTCGACTCTCATATTCAAATATCAATTGACTATCAGTATGTTTAGTGACTTGAGCGGACAAATCAATTCCTCCAAAAGCTGCTAAACAATTACTCTCAGAACTACAATCACATTTCAACCCCTTTTTTACGCATCAGAAATATCAATGCTCCCGCTAAACGAAAATTTCACACTATCATATTAACTACAACCAAAAGGCTTAAAAAATGGGTCGGTCGCTTCCAGCTAACATAAAATGCCACTTAGACGACTCAGGACGAGTCTTGACGTCCTAAGCCTACAAGCATAAGGGTGTTACGGTGTCAGCTTTAGTTATTTACTACTCGTTGAATGACTGGAGTAAGAGCCACTTTGATGAAGGAATTTTCGCTCGGTTACATATTTATAGTATGGCTGGAGATAAACTGATTGTTATATTGAAACCTAATTTTTTCATAGCCATATGTGGAATTGTCTTCAATCAACGTGCTTTCGAGATTTTAAAAACAGTTTTTTATTATTTTTGATGGAGAATTTGTTTAATTTCGGTAACGCGCGTCATACGTCGGAATTGCCTTGTTCTTGTGATTTTGCGGCATATTTTTGTATTATTTTTGGCAAAAAGCTATGAAGTGACTTCTCTACATGTTACTTAACACGAATATTAAAAATACCTTTGCTTTATTATCCCACGTCGAGTTGTATTTCACACGAAACAACATTTTGTGTGTAGTAAAAACTGTCTGAGTATGTATGTTCTTTGTGTCCTTTCATTGAATGTTTGTAAAGTCTCTCGTGATTCGGGATTCCTTCTTAGCTCTTATTTTTTTAAAGAAATTAATTTATCATCATCGACCTTGCCCTACCCCATTTACATTCAAGACTTCCTTAGAGCCCGAGGTCAGCTTACCAGTCTAACCAGATACAGGATATCAGCTTTTCCACAGAGCGACTGTCTTCTGACATCCGCAACCCAAAGGGACAGCGATTTTCCATGACTTTGACTAGAGTCAGTTTATTCAAGGAACTGACTCTTCATAACTACTGTCAAAGATTTTCATGATAACTAGGGCCGTCCGCTTAATATCAAATGGCCCTCTGAGGCACGGGGCAAGCAATGACAAATAATTGAATACGCACGTATCTTCAAAAAGTCCGTACTGCGCGCCGTGGATTCGAAGACGTCCTCGGTATGGCAGACTGTTGGTATCTGCAATCATCATCAGCCCTTTATACTGTCCCACTGCTGGGCACGGGCCTCTTCTCACTCTGAGAAGGATAAGGCCATCGTCCACCATGCTGGCCAAGTGCGGATTGGCAGACTTAACATGGCTTTCGAGAACATTATGGAGAATTCTCAGACATGCAGGTTTCCTCACGATGTTTTCCTTCACCGTTTAGCAAGCGATAATTAACAATTTAATACGTGACAGCGGACCCCGGGCTCCAAGGCGTAGGTTTTGGAACGCAACCGGGACAGCGCTAAGATGATGATGATGAATTAACAATTTAATACGCACTTAACTTCGAAAAGTCATTGGTGCGAGCCGAGGATTCAAACCTGATACCTTTATACGTCTATTTGTAATGTTCCCACGAACTGGTGTACACTTGCGAACATAAGTTTTGATATTTAACCGTCACCGCACGCGTTTGTCGTTCGATAATCAAAACGCAGACTACACCGCAAGATACTGTGACAGCTGTACACTTGTGTATACGTCGATGTGTGCAGAATGTACTGTCATTTCTGAAACAATGGTGCTAGAAATAATGTTTTAACCTATAAAAAGATATTTCGTACTCATTATCTCAATTTGTTTATTAATAGGAAAAAAAGTGTAGTAAGTATCAAAGTTATTATAATAATTATATGCTCTAAGCATATATTTTACATTTCTGTAATAGATGCATGATTACTTCTCAGACGAAAGAAAACATAATTCTCTAATTTCCTAATGGAACTTAGAACAACAACATTAGGTATGTGGTTGGCAACTACAGTGAAAAAATATCAATGATTCCAAAGGGTGAGGCTTCCCTAAAATAAGAGCTATAAGTAATGATCCTCGCATAATAAAAATAGTTAATAGGAAAAAATGTGAATAAAAATTATTATTATGTTACAAATAATTCGGCTTAACGGGTAACGGATATGGGTATAGGCTTAAACGGTCGCTATGAGGAACGTGGTGCACTGCGCTGAGTAATGTGGGTTGGATCCCTATACTAAACAATTCTTTCCGTGTTATGATTGATTTTTGTAAACCCTTCCTAGTACAAGCGTTGTCTTAAAAGAAAATAAATAAAAGTTGGTCTACACGTTACAGGTATACAAGAAATACATCTACAATAAACGTACTTATCAAACAGAAAAAAGTGAACACTACTATTTAATTTTCTTTGAGAGTAAATTGATGACAGAACTAAGTCTCGTTTGATAAGGGTCGAATAGATTAGAATGTATCGACACAACACGACACTAATACTAGGATTATGAGAGTAAAGATATTTTATAGCACAGTGGGAGCTCAACGTCAACCACTTTGGTGTACTGACAGGTGTGACAAGGCTTAATTCTTGTAGTGACGTCGAATCCTGGCTCACTTATATTGACGTGACGTCTGACCTAAAATGTGCCGATAATTTTAAATGATTTAAGGTACAAAGATGTTTGGGCATATCACCCGTATTGAGTACTCCTTGGATGGTAAATTATACAAGGAAGAGTGGACGGTTAACATTCTCGCGGCTTATAGAAGTTGGACAGATCCATCAAGTTATCTATGAAGTGTTCCCTTACTGAATGCGACGATCCATGACCACGGCCACTCCGGCGTAAGTGTACGACTATGAAGGTACGTACTGTGATAGTTGACATTTTGACATGAGAACCTGGTCGAGTTCAACGCCAAGAAAACACAGGTGTGTGCATTCTCAGCCAAGGTATCTCCATTCCTTCCCCATCCCTCTCTTCTGGACACTCCACTACCGATTCAAGACAGCCTCAATATCCTAGGTATGGACATACGCAGAAATCTCAACCAGAAGAACTACATCGAGGGTGTCATTAAATCCGCATCTCGGAAACTCGTAGTCCTGAACAAGGTGAGGAGGTTTTTCACGCCGGAGCAGTTGTGTCTGTTATATAAGACCCAGGTTTGCTCCTGCGTGGAATACTGCTCTCACCTTTGGAATGGCTCCGCTCAGTACTTATTGGACGCCCTCGATAGGTTGCAGCGGCGTGCTGTCCGTATCATTGGGGATCCAGAGGCCACTAAGACTCTTGAGTCACTGCAATTACGCAGAGACGTGGCCTCAATCGCTGTCTTCTACCGCATTTATCACGGTGAGTGCTCCGAAGAGCTCTTTCAACTAATCCCTCCCTCTCCTTTCCAATCCCAAACGACACGTGCTTGGTTGAGGTGCCACTCTTACACGGTAGAACAGATACCGTCACGCACCAAACGGTTCGGCGCCTCTTATCTCTGCCGTACCATTAAGATGTGGAACTCTTTGCCAGCCCACGTGTTTCCCTCCACTTATGATCCTGGGTCCTTTAAGCGGGGCGTGAAAATGCTTTTCTCAAGGCCGTCAAGGTGAGGGCCCTCATGCCATAATGCCATGCTGTCTGCTGGGATGATGGCCATCACTATGGGACTTCACTGACTGCTTAACATCAGGCAGCATGGAGTCAATTTGTTCGGCAGAAAAAAAAAAGACAAAAAAAAACATTTTGTCAAATCCATGACTATCAAATCTAGTTAGACTAGAAGGTGGATTCAGGGTTTTAAGACAACAGTTTTGGATGCAGTCAAGATGACGATGCTTTAGAACTTTCGTATAGGTATTTATAATATAAGCGCAATTTAATGAACGAAAGAACACAACTGGGTTTCCACAGCGAGATTGAGTAAAAAAGTGCTTAAGTATGTTAGTGCTTTGGAGTGTCTTTTACAAAACGTTTTTACGTCAGCAAATAGAGAAAAAACAATAGAGTCAAATCTATATAGAATAGCGAATACAATGATATAATAATATATTGAATTTATAGCTATAATTTATTTTAAATTGATGATTTAAAAACACTCAATCTAACAACTAATTATCGAACTTTATGCTAGTTTATAATCCGATACTTTACCTGTCACGCCATTTGGATCTTAGTAAAGAATCTTGTAAAAGACAACCTAATGAAACCACATAAGAACTTTTTATGTTTTGCAACCCAATTAAGACCCAAATGTGACTGCACGGTTGGCGTAGTGGTTTAAGCTGCCGCCTCGCCGCTTGACACTGCGCAGAGTGTTGTGGGTTCGCTTCCCACACGAGACAACACTTTGTTTAATTCACAAATTGTTGTTTCGAGTCTGGGTGTTCAGTGTGTCCGTTAGTTGTATGATTGTAAAATCCCCTGCGACCCATAATTAAGATGCGGGAGTTATCTTAAAAATAAAATATAGGCTTCTGTCCAACAAAGTGGGGCTGATGGAGATGGTGTATGAGACTTCCTCTCAAAGCTTTCTGAGCTTATTGCTAAAACCACATAAGCACCGCAACACGGTGGTCAACCTCCCTTTTCAACCATAAACGTAAGCGAAAAGTCTTACGCCTCACGAACAAGGAAGTTTAAATTCATATTATCAAATAATTAATAAAACTTACAGGGGTAAACGATATTCATGGGAGAGATACGACAAAACCTTTCTGAAACTTTGAATATTAAATAATTACTATCAGGCGAGCGATCTAAAAACAATATTATTAGGCTTTTAAAATTAATTTAGGCGCCGTCCAAATTATGGGCTCATGAAACTTTCCGTAATCGTCCGCTCGACCTTTTAGGGGTAAAAACCTGTAGAGGGAACAAACCTTTCGAGATAAATGTTGCTATCACTAGCCCTAACGCGATTTACCAATAAATAAGGATATACGCAGACCCCACGATAAATTGCCGGGAGAGAACTTGTATCAAACAATATTTCAGAATACACATGTTTTTGTGTCGAAAACAAGAGTAAATCCGACTTATACGTAGGGTTGTAAAGATTCGTATGTAATATTGGATCATTAGTTACTGTTACTAATTGTGATGTTGTTGTATGTTAAAGGTATGTTGTGTATACAACCTAATTAAACTGGTTATTCTGTTTTTGAGGTCGTTTCAGCATTGTTATAGGCTCCTCTGTAGTTTTTATGGTATGGGTATTTACGTGAATACAAAATATCAGTTCCCTATTTCAATTCCTGAGTGTCATAAGAGGCGACTAAGGCAAATACACAAAGCAAATAGTAACTATGTATGGTAGTGAAAGTTGGGTATGGCAGAAGAGATTTGAAAGTAGAATAAATGCTGTAGAAATGAGAGCACTGAGAAGTATGTGTGGTGTGTCTTTGACCGACAGAGTAAAGAATTGTGTGATACGAGAGTGGTGTGGGGTAAAAGAAGATGTAGTGACAAACATTGAGAAAGGCATGTTAAGATGGTTTGGGCACATGGAGAGGATGGATGACGATAGACTGACAAAGAAGATATATCAGGCTAGTGTGAATGGGACAGGACAAAGGGGAAGACCTAGGAGAACGTTCTCTGACCAGATTGGAGACATCCTGAAAAAAGGACAAGTCAGAAGTACCCTTAACAGAAGAGCATGCATGAGAAACTTGATGGGAGTGAGTGAAGCAAGTGAGGTATGTCAGGATCGTTGCAAATGGCGTTCCGTAGTCTCTGCCTACCCCTCCGGGAAACAGGCGTGAGTCTATGTATGTATGTATGTAAATAGTAACTTTGCAAAAATACGGAAAATCGAACATCAAATCATGTACCAACACATCTGGCCGGCGTGGTGTAGATAGTAGGCCAAATCCTCCTATTAATTTATAATGTTACTGTGAAGCATCACATTAAACACGAGACCTCAACATACCAATCCACACATCCTTTAATCATCATCATCATCGCCCTAGCGTTATCCCGGTTACATCCAAGACTTACACGCCTTGGAGTTCGGGGTCCGCTTACTGGTCTAATCAGATATGACAGAATATCAACTTTTCCACAGAGGGACTCCCGTCTGACCTCCGCAACCCAAAAGGATAGAGATATGCCATGGTTTAGACCAGTATCAGTTCATTTGAGTGTACTGACTCCCCGTAACGACTGTCAAAGATTTTCATGACAGTCGGGACCGACGGTTTAACGTGGTATCCGAGGCACCAGGCAAGCGATAATTAACAATTTAATACGCACTTAACTTCGAAAAGACATTGGTGCGTGCCGTGGATTCGAACCAACCCTCTGCATGGAAGTCCGTTAGTATCTCCATTAGGCTATCACTTCCTCACAATCTTTAATATTTTGCACAAACTTTTATTAGACATCAAACATTACAATACCATTCAAAAAACATTCCGTAAAGTTAAGAACACTCTGTTTTCGTCTTTTCTCCTATCGATACAAGCAATAAACGGAGTGAAATATCCGCACTGAATGAAACCGCTATTCAGATACAGTTTGATCGTCTCGTCTGTGTACGTTTTTAAATAATGAACTTCTCAATCTCACTGAATTATTTACTGCCAAATACTCTTTTATTCCGCCACTATAATATTAAAATTGAAATAAGATGCGTTTAGAGAAAACTGGTTTACGTATTTTGATTGCGAATTGTACAAGTATGATCTGATTTGTAAATACAATAACCGTATATGTTGTTGGCATATTATTATGCCATTTTCGAGTAAATCAAACATTTCATTCATTACTCTTAAAAATGCGATTTGTACGCCACGCCTATTACTCTTTACGTAACTGTGAAATTATTTATACACACACATTTCGGCATTGTTAATTCCGCCTAAAGCCGGCGTTACGGAGTCATGTTACTATCAGCCTAACGAATGAGGAAAATAATTGACACACCTAAATTTGTTTTAGAAAGACTTGCTTAACTTTTAGTGTGTCTGAAAGCATTTTTGATTCTGTTTCGTATTTTGGCATACAAGTATGTAGTTATACCAGATAGAAGTAGGCATACCTAGTTTGAAGACATAGATATCTTCATTTTGTAACTTTTGCTTGTAATTGGGAAAAGTTGCTTTTATTTTATATCTGATTGTGTGGCTCTAAATTCACTTATCATAAGACAGGTCTCGGTTTTGAGCATACCTAAATATTTTCCAACCGGAACTGATGACAGAGAAAATCGACATGAAGTAACAATAGGTACAACAGAATGAGAGTGCCGTCTCCCAATCCTATTTCTTCTCACTCCTCCTATTCCTTTCCCCAACCCAAAGGGAGGTTACCCACTTGTGACTCCTCTAGTGTTGCTTGTTTTCATTGGCGGCGGTAATCGCTTTCCATCAGGCGATCCGTCTGTTCGTTGACTGCCTATTACGTATATGTATAAAAGAAAACATGTATGCGCTACCAGCGGATAACCTTCTATAAGCTCTATTGCACTATATTTTATATGTAAAGGTTGACAAATTTATGGAACCTACTTATGTACGTAATAGTATATCATATAACGTGACACTAAGTGGACTGCCAATCAAAATTACGTCATATGATATGTGTAGGCTTGCGTAGTAGTAAGTACGTTTGACCTTATTCAGGAGACTGTTGGAAAACAGACCTTACAGACAAGTGACATTCGATTAGCGATATCGCTATTCGCTAAGTGCAAAAATGTATTGAACTAACACAGGCTTCACAGGCTTTCGATATGTCACGTGGTCAACGAAGATCGAATTACTTATGTTACCATACCAACCAAGCGATAGCGATAGTAGAAATGAGAAGCGAATGCCACATCACTAGGCCTTCAGATTGAAAAAATATATTCAACTTGCTTTTGCCTGCGGCTTCGCTTACGTAAATTCTGGGCTCTCTAGTTATAGTATATCATCTATGTTCGGGGTAACACAAATCTCCTTTATTGGATGGATACTTCCATAATTATTGTCGTTTTAACTGTTTAAGAAATATAATTGCAAAAAGTATTTAGACATACAAACTACTTAGTACTAAGACGTAGTACTCAAAATGTTATCCGGTATCATATCAGTGACGTTTCGCTAGATTGGCCAATATCGCGACTGCGATCTGTCTGTCAGAACTCAGAACCATTAGAATTTAACACGTTCGGTCCAGCACCGCTCGCGTCATGTACGCATAACGTGACACAATGTTTTCCCATACAAAATTGACCTACGTGGGTAAATGTTCTGTTCTTAAAGTACCCTCTAATTGTTACATGATTAGGACACTAAGTCGATAGACGTCGACTTCAAGTAACGTTGTATCAAAATCGATAAATAAATGTCCAGACATTTGGGCAGAACGTCTGTTCACGTCAACGCTCTGAAAAGTTCCTCCTCAACAAGGCGTACAGCTATATTGTATACGAAAACAACGTTTTATCACGTCGTCGTTTATAGACGTTGTGTCGCATCTAATAATCCAATAGAGTCATAATAAAACTCAGAACGTGAATAAAAGTCACAATGAAAGGAACTATGTTCCTTTTGAAAAGTAATGAAACAAGTTTATTTGAAAATAAACTTTTATTATTTGTTACTATATCTAATAAAAAACAAAAATGCAACATTTTGAGATCAACTTGTTCTAATTCTATAGAGAATAAACATCATTGATTGAATTAGGCGTTACTTGGCGGAACTCCATTGTAGCCTAATGGATGGAAAGAGGAACCCACCACGCACCCTCGGATTGACCACCCCAACTATTGCAATAGAAAAAGGTTGAGAACACCGAACTCCTCTAAAATGCTAAGGGATATAGGAATGGTATAGGTTCCAGGAAGATATCTCACTTGCAGTATCCTGCTGTACTTATGCACCGACTATTCTTCGACACGTGTTTCGCCTCTGCACGAGGCATCCTCAGGAGCGATGAGCAACGACTGAGCTCAGTTGTTGCCCGTCAGGAGAAGTTGGTAAATGGTCATGCTCTGGAAGCAATGGCAATGAAGAAGAAGAAGTAACGAGCTGTTTTGCACATCTATAATCGGTGGTAGTGGTAAAAGAATAGCAGGTAGGTAGTCATTTAAATCTGAGGTTATTGGAATATTGCCCACTTCTGCAGCGACGCAAGACGTGTATTATTGTTCATATTGTTACCATCCTCTGAGAAAAGTTCTGTCCACAGAGGATTTTCTCTTCGGTATGCATGCTACGATTTGATGAAATTTTGCGCTTCCTTACAATAGATATGAGTATCAAAAATACTAACGGAACTGCTGGAGCATTCAGAATCCACGTCCGATGCTGATGCGTCAGTCTTCGACGTAGATAGTTGCAAATAACGCTCTGTGACACTTACGGAACTATCGCTGTTACTCTCATCACATCGCACCGGTCTAGGATCATAATTGCGATCTGTTCCATACTCTCCATTATCACTGATGGGATCAGGCGTTGAATCTTGGGACGAAATGTCTTCAAAAATCTTTAACGACCCCTTATTACACTTCCACTTTTTATCCATCTAAAACAATGCAGTTAACTACGATTATTACACTAGGTTCAACGTATCCTTATAGGAATTTAGCATAAAAACATAGAGTTTATATGAAAATAAGTTTGAATTACTTACGTTTATTGTAAAAAGTTGTCTATATCATACGCACGGTCACCAATTGCAAAGAACACCGACTGATGAACATACGCAAAAAACCTTGCCAAACCACGTCCACGAGTGCGGCGGCGCACGGCAACCCATGCGGGCAACGTTGCCGCATTGTAAGACGTTATAGGACGTTGCGCATGTGTGCGTGCGCACATGTACGAGTGTGATAGATGCCAAAAACAAGCCACCAAAAAGTGATTTGTTGTGGCTCTAGATGGCTGGGACTTGCAAGTGTTGCGGCGCATAAGATCGGGATGCTGTATTTCATACGGCTTCCTGGCGTTATGGGACGTAGTGCAAACAGTATCATATATTTTATAGCCGTGATAAGACGTTGTGTTTACCATAGATGTTATAAATCTGGCGTCATAGGACGTTGCTGGTCCGAACGTGTTAACAAAATACTCGACATTCCGAATTTTGCGGATATATATTATGTTTTCAACACAAAATCTTTATTTTTTAATGTTTTATTATTCACGTAAGGTTTCGTGTTATTTTCGTCAAGGATGACGATAATAATTAATATAAGATTTGACAATGCGATAGCAGCGCAGTGCTGCAGCTCGGTTCCAATGTGAAACATTCCAAAATCCACAACAACTTACAAATTAAAAATTAAGTAAAGAAACATTTTCCAGTAGACTAAATTGTGATTCTAAACCATTCAAAAGTCCCATTGAACACACACAAAAAATGTCATCAAGATCGGTCCTGTCGTTTAGGTGGAGTTCAGTGACATACACACGCACACAAGAAATATATATATTAAGAAGATTACCATTAAGCTTGTTACAATGCGTTTTGTGTTTCAAAATCAAAATAATTCTACACAAAAGGATAAAATTTAATTGTAAAACCCAAAGTAAAAAACCAAAAATATATATCTAATTCGCGAAATTAGTAACGTAATATGTGGGTAGAGTGTGCTAGTGGGTATTTTAACTTCAGGCATTGCGGTAGTCGGATTTGTCATGTAACTTAATAATGAGTGTCGTCCCATAGACATTTTATCACCCTAGTAGTTTAATTACAGTTGTTAAACTAAATCATTTACTGTCAAAATACTTTGGGACCCTTTTTAAATAAGGAATAATAAATGAATATATTAATGAACTTTAAGCTCTTAACTTAATACATAATGTGCTGTTGAGAAATCCAGTCTAGTCCTATCAGATTTGACAGAAATTATCTTTTCCATAGAGTGACTGTAGCCTTATCTCCGTAACTCTAGGGGCAGCGATATTCCATGATTTACACCAGTGGGTATTCATGGGTACTGTCACCTTCATTTGAAAAGCATAAATGAAGCGTATAAATACACGTTATATAACGCGTTCAATCCTATCCAAACCAAAATATATACCGCGGCTTCAAATAGATTAGAAAAGGAATAAGAAAACTTGGAGACATCCAAGCATTCATGTTTTATGGCAGTGCTCTCTCTGAATAAATGCACGTCTCTACGTTCACACAGCTTTCCGGTCGAAGTGCGCTCTAGGAAGTTCAAATTTAAAATGCTATGAGTTTTATGAAAATAAAAATACTGGCTGGCAAAGAATGGATGTAATGAATGCATTACCGTCTGCAGTAATAAGGTTATTCATGTAGTTTTTCTCTTAGTAAATGATTCTGGTTATTCTTTATTTTGATATAATGTTCATGCTGTGGGTTTTGCGGAAACTAAAATTTGAAAATGACGAGGGACATTGTGATGTTTATTAGACAGGGTTTAGCGTCTTGGATACTCTGCGATATCCATCGAGTATCAATTAACAATGGAATGTGCACTTCTCATAATCTGCACATCATAAAAAACCCTTACCCTCTTTTACACAGCGATTTGGCGGGTGCAAAGGTGCACTTTACAGTCGGCACACTACGTAGGTATTATGAACACTGTTCAAAAGAGGCATTTTAAAATACTATACGACTTAAAACGATTCTTTCTCAAAATGTGCACATGTCACAAGTCTCTGTTGTAAGATGTGTGAAGTAAAGGGTTGTTATGAGGTAGAATCACTTATAATCAGTATTTGATAATATTTTTCCTTACAAATAATTTTTCATGTCAATATCAGAACTTAATGGAGCACATTGTGAAAACATCAATAACACCAATAATTCAAACAATAATAGAACTTAAGCGTATAAACGAACGGCGAACCATTTACAAAGTAAGTTCCGAACAGTCGAAGAAATTGACAAATAAAAGCAAAATTTCAGAAGTTAGTGGCAGTACAGGCACTGCACAAATCGGCAAAAACTTCTTCACTCCCTCTCCCCGTCTTCGTACGGATTTCACAGGATTAATGAATGCTGCCAAGAAATGCATTCTGGGCGAAACAGGAATTTTATTCGGGAGTCAAATAGATGTTATAAAGCTAATTCAGTGAATAAAGTTATCGAAGTGTACGAGTTTCTATTTGTGAGGCAAAATTTAATTGTTTTAATCTTTGCAGTGGAATAAATGAGAGAGAACAAAGAAAACTGAAATACAGTCTTGTTGCTTTGAGCGGCTGTCATCAGTTCTTCAAACTAAGTAAGAAGACTACTTGTGAGGGATGATTAAGAGTAATTTTATTTGAATGATTATCGCGCACTGTGATGTTGGTTAAGGCAGCGATAGCCTAGTTATGATACGAACAGACTGCCACGCTGAGGGCACTGGGTTCAAATTCATACCACAGTGCGCATTACGACTTTTTGAAGTTATGTGCGTATTGATTTGTTATTTATAAACCAACTGTCTTGAAGATCATTGACAGTCATTATGAGGAGTCAATACTTTTAAATAAGTCTATCTCTTCTGGTTGTGGAAGTCAGATGGCAGTCGCTCTGGGGATTTGCTAATCTTCTGTCAAATCTGGTGTTGCTTGTTTCCATGGGCTAATTGCTTACCATAAGGCTGTCAATCGGCTATCAGCTGCTTACCATAATTGTCTACTCGTTTGCCGTTTATGACATATAATATATAAATATACTTATAAACGATTTTAATAAGGCTTCACTTGCACGATATTGTCGTGCGTTCTTGTGGCACTTGACATCCGTACTTGAACTTTTGGCGCACGTACTCTGCGATGTCCTCCGTCTTAATGGTGTAGGGCAGGTGAGAGATGTACACGGTTGTGTTTGGTGCAGCAGCATTCAAGTTTGCATCAGGCTCCACGGGAGCCGTGAAGCAGGAGTCCTTGACGGTTTTCTGATGACACTGCCTCCTCTGCACCGTCACAAAACCAGCTACCTCGTGCCGCGTAAATCTCAATAGAAGAAAATCTCTTTAAACATTTCATGCGTTATTTTTGAAGAGTTTGTCTTACCATTTTGTCTTATGAGTTAACTGTTTTTCAAGTTGGAATAACCAAAGTCCATAACTTAAAAAGTCTTTTACATTTGATTTTATTTTGATTCAAATGCTTACCACTATTTGAGTGCGATATTTGATCAAATGATCAAATAACGGGCCACGATTCAGTTTTATTGTCTCTGGGCGCCAAATAAAATATAAAAAGATAATTTGAGTGTCCGTTGACCGAAATCTGAATATATTCCAAGGTATAAGGGTTGAATCATGATACAGACTGTTTCTAAATGTTGAGAGAAAAATAATAACAAAATAAAGGGTCACTAAAGAAAAGTAAAAACGGTAATACGTAAATTTTAACAAGTTTCTATAAATGCTTTTCTGCCGGATAGTGTGTTAGGACTAATCTACAAAGTAAGTAAACCCATATTCACGTAAGTGTAAAAAAACAAAGAATCACTTACCAACTTTAATTAATTCTTTTAATAACATTTTTCTGATGCAGCGCTCGCTGCGTGATTTGGATTGCTGTTCTTAATAAATGGGATAAATTAAGCAACGATCACAGAGGTAAATATTTGGATGGATCAACGCTTCTGAGGCATTTAGGTAAATCAGAGCGCTACCGTGTTTCAGTGGTCAATAAAACCGTCGGAGCTGGTTTTGTCTGAGGAGAAGAAGCTTTAGGCACACAAAAAATAAAATACAGAAGAAAAGAAGAAGATTCATCTCAAATGCTAAAACAGTTGCCAGACAATTGATTCAAGTTCTCTTTTCACAACTATGCTAAGCTACCTCAAATCCCATCGTAATTCTACTCTGTATACTGTAAATTTCTTCCGTGACTGATCGACGACTGACAGACAAGGCACAACGAAAACAGTTAGACCCAAGAAGCTGAAAGACATATATTCCTTGGGGACCGTCGAGAGGCACTAAGAAGCGATTTCCCGAAATTTCCCCGGGATCGTGAAGAAAAGGTTAAAATCAATAAAAATGTGCGAGCGGAGCTGCGGGCGTCCTTTAGTATGTAATAAAAGTCACCTTAGACCATAAAATAAGTTATATTAATGAAATCTTAAGCACCTTACTTGTTGCTGTCATGTAAGTCGTACAAGGGTTGAGTCACCGACGGCTTAACCCCAAGGGGTTCGCGTCATAACCCCACACTAATATATTTGCGAATTTGAATTAATAATGCATAACTAATGTTTTAAGGAGCGTTTTGGAAGATTAACGAGGTGACTGTTCGTCGTGTCAACAATTAATAAGTTTGGTGCTATAATGCTCTAGCTATTACACCCGGCTTCATGCGTGAAAGTTTACATAATATCAAAGAAATATTATACGTTTAATTAAAACAAGAAATCAATATTTTCCACCCATTTTTAAATTCATTTAAGAACCCTTATTAAAATAACTGATTATTTTTCACCCACTATTTGAAACACTTTCAATTTATATAATATTCACGCAATCGTTATAGTTCGCTCACCATATTTACAGCTTAATGTCTCTCCAACTAATTTGTTTACGCATGAATACATATGTCTACATAACACCTCAGTAACCTGCAATTATAAACCTATAGAAACTGTAAAATCTGTTACATATTTGGGTATAAAAATAGATCAAAGCTTCTCTTGGTCTCAACATATAGATTATATTTGCTGTAAATTAAGAATATTACTAAGTAAGTTCTATCACTTAAGTTACAAGGTTCCTATTAATATATTAAGGTGTCTATATTTAACTCTAGTCGAATCAGTGATAAGTTATGCTCTGGATACTTATGGACTACTGCTTAAAACTTATATAGATAAATTAGAATCACTACAAATACGATTTCTTAAATTACTAGTAACAGAAAAGACCAAAGAGAATTGTAGAGGACTACCGGAAATAATTCAAAATATGAAACATCCTACCAGTAAGTATGAAACATAAATATCTTCTGTTATTAAATCAACATGGTAAAAACGAGCATAACCTATCACTGGTTACCAATATGCATAACACACGTCTGATGACCGCAGGTAAATTTAATGTTCCCAGAGTAACAAATTACTACGGCGACAGAACATTGAAAAAACGTGTACCATATCTGTTGAACAGATTGCCCGCGGACATCAGACATGAAGACGATAAAATTAAATTTAAGCAAAAACTAAAAAAAAATTTGTTTAATAATATTTGTTAAAATATGTATGTAAAATAACTAATGTACCCATATTACAGTATTATATGCGACTCTTCCACAGTCAAACCGCTAAACCGGTTTTGTGGAGCACTACTTTATTAATATATTGTAAAACTGTAATAAATAAAATAAAAAATGTAACGATATTAGCCTTGTTTATAGAAAAAAACGAGTCACTTACTTTGTGCTATCCTACTGGAATATTAAAGTTCAACTTCTGAATAAAGCGTATTTTTAAGCACAAGTTTTTGCCCCAAAAATAAAAACATTCAGTATAATTATAGCCTCTTCAGTCCCTAGGTATCATATTTGATACCTACGGTTATAATTTTTTTCCTACGCTCTATATTTTGCAATCGTTTAACGTCCGAATCCATCACATATGATACGATTTAGCAGTTCTCAGAAAAATAAGTTGGCAACACTGAGACGTAAACTTTTTTGACAGTGGCTTGTCAAAGTCATTGGTCGTGAACCCGTTACAATGTCGGGATTTCGTGATGGTAAGTTTTATTTTACTTAAGTAGAAATCGGCTATATTTTGACTGTATTTACATAATTATTAAGCTATCTACCTACTATGACGTCAAAAATAAGTTTGTGACTAAGAACTACTTGTCTATGGGGTCATTTGTGTTGCGTATCTAATATGATACCTTTGGATTCAACGACGTCGTTTTGATATAAATTATATTCTTTTAGTCTTTTATTTGTTTTGGATTCCAGCGTTATCAGAAAGAGAAATTGAGAACTATTTGGTCAATTTTGATTCTGAAAACTCGGATTTGGACATCGAAGATGACAACGGCGATGAAGAGCTCATAGCCGACCCCTCCAGGACTCCTCAATTGTCAGATGAGGAGCAGTCATCTGATAATGATGATGAAGAGAGTAACATCCCTCTCTTCCAATTGCGTGAAAGATATCCAAAATGGCGCCACAAGGATGATTTTGACCCACCTATTATTCAAGGAATCCACGAAGATCTTGAAGATGTATTTTTCGATCTGTGGGTATCCACTGTTCGAAAACCGTTTAAATATTTTGGCGAATATTTTGATGACTCCTTCTTTGAAGAGCTCGCGTTGAGTTCTAATATTACTTACATGTCCCGCAATGGAAAAGACTGCAGACTTTCTACTACCAAGGAAGTGAATATTCTGTCCTTGTTAAGTTTTCCACCACTAAGAATGGCTTGGGAGTCCCGTACAAGATATCCACTTGTAACTGATAACATTGCAAGAGACAGATTTTACCATCTTCGGAACAATCTTAGGATGGTGGATGAAAATGCTGTTACAACAGAGGTAAAGGAAAAATATCGTTTCTGGAAGAATATCGAAATACCTATACCTCATGCCATAAAACAATACAACCAATTTATGGGTGCAGTAGACCTACTGGATCGAGTAATTTCCAATTATGCCATGAGGAGAAGAACAAAGAAATGGACAATTAGGGTCCTGTACCATTTCTTTCACTTTGTTACAGCTTCTTGTTGGATTCAGTACAGGCAACAAGCTCAACTGAACCAGTGGCCTAAACAGCAAATATTAACCTATTACTTCTTTAGATTAGATATAGCAGAGCACCTGATTTACAGTTATAATAATAAAAATAAGTTTTAGTAATTCTATCAACATGAAATTTGGTGTGGATAAATGTTATGTGATTCATGTAAAGCAAGGAAAGATGGTGGAATCTGAAGGGATTCAACTCTCAGATTCCATTAACCTAAGATCACTTCTCCGAACTGACACCTACAAATACTTGGGTATGTCACAGGCTTTAAGTATTAATGAGGCTGACATGAAACAATCGTTGCAAGAGCGGTTCTTTGGCTGCCTGAAAAAGGTACTGAATAGTCTTTTATCAGGTGGCAATAAGGTTCGAGCTTGCAACGGTTGGGTCATGCCGGTTCTCATGTACTCCTTTGGCATACTCAAGTGGACTCAGACTGAACTGGACACCTTAGACCGAAAGGTCCGTACACTGCTGACGGCACACCGGATGCATCATCCACGCTCATCCGTAATGAGGTTGTATATTCCGCGGAAGTGGGGGTCGTGGCTTTCTAAATGTCAAATCCCTGCACAACCGCGAGGTATGCAACCTCAGAGATTATTTTCTCAACGCGAACGTGGATGTGCATCGCGATGTTGTAGCAGTGGACGCCGGGTTTACCCCGCTCAGTCTTTCTAAGGACAGCTGGCGCACACTTTAGTACTTAGCAATGATGATCGCAGGCTTGTATGGCAGAGCAAGGAGCTTCATGGCAGGTTCTACCGGACCCTGCAGAAGGCGGTACTTTTGGACACGGCACGCATAGTGAGGCGGTTCCTGTCTCTGGAGCCCTAACCACCAGTAACTTGGACCCTGTTCCCGATACTGGTGGGTCCCCATAATGATTTTTATATTTTTAAATGTATTTTTATAATTGATATATTTAAAAATGTACTTATTTATTATGAGAATATATTAAAGATGTATGTGAATAATAATATGATTTTATTTCAGAACTTATTTCCATATACAAATTTCAAAAATAATCAAATAATTAAAAAAAAATCAGCAATCAAATAAATAATAAAATGTCACAAGAATAATTCAAAGAGCAAGTCGCTAATTATAAAATAAAATAAAAATAATAATAAATCATAAAATGTCACAACAATAAATCAAAGAGCAAGTCACAAATTATAAAATAAATTTAAAATAATAATAAATAATAAAATGTCACAACAATAAATCAAAGAGCAATGTCAAATTATAAAATAAAATAAAAATAATAAAACAAGATTGTAAAAATAATTCAAACGTATGTCATATTGTGCAGTCAAATCATAATAATTTAACTACATGCCCATCGTGATTTGAATCCACCTGTGTTGGATCGGACAATCTAATCTATCTGCAACCATCTTCAGAATGCCGTTGGTACTCCCTCTCACGCGTTTCGAGATGGATGCAACTCTCTTGCGGATAATTGCGTGATAACCGTCAGTGTGGGCCTCAGCAAACATAAGGGACGCGCTGCAGTCTCTCGGTAGTCGCAACAACATTCTGAAGATGTTGTTGTACTGCACACGTAGCACATTGGCGGCCCGACGGGTATGTCTTACCCATAGACCGCACGAGTAAAAAGATTGGCAGAATGCCTTAAACAAAGAGATTTTTACCTCATTAGTGCAAATCTACGGGCAAGCATATTCCCTTGGACCGCCAACGCCCTCCGCTCACGCTCCAAATCGGCGTCATCCTTCAAGTCATCTGTCACAATATGCCCCAAGTACTTAAAGCTAGTCACCACCTTCAGAATTACACCATTTAACTTAATCGGTGGAACATGGGGAAGAGTGCTACCAGTACTTTTAAAAATTAGAAGTTCACTTTTTTTGGTGTTGTATTCAAGTCCATGTTCCACCGCATAGGCCTCACATATCGCAATGAGCCTTTGTACTGAACTCACCGACGGGCCCAGCAGTACCATATCGTCTGCGTAACTTATATTATTTATGCATACCCCATCAATGTGACAACCAGAATGTGTACCACTGAGCTTGCTGATGAGATCGTTTATGTAGAGATTGAACAGCAGAGGAGAGGTTAAACCCCCCTGCCGCACGCCACACTCCATGCCATACTCGTCAGAATAAGTACCCGCCCATCTCACCTGGTTTTTTTGGCATAAGTACCAACTTTTCAACAGAGAGGTGACTTCAGCCGGTACACCAGCACCATCCAGTTTATTCCAAAGTTTGTTATATATTACGGTGTCAAATGCCTTTGACAGGTCCAGGAAGCACGCGTATACCGGCGTCTTCCTATCAACGTAGTACCTGACAGCCTGCTTAAGACAAACAATCGCACTTTCGGTAGAAAGCCCAGCCCTAAAACCAAACTGAGCGTCATGCAGTTTAATATGTCGCACTAGGATATCATTAAGCAAGCTGTCAAGCACCTTTGCTATCACCGTGGCTAGTGAGATGGGCCGGTAGTTATTAATTTCCGACATGTCTCGCAGCTTATTTTTTACTATAGGAATCACCAAGGTGCGTGTTAGCTCCTCGGGTAAATGGCTGTGACAAAGACACAAGTTATAAAACATGGATAGGACGCGCGGCAGATGGACACCGGCGTGTTTCAGATGTTCGATGCTGAGACTGTCATGTCCAGGAGATTTACCTTTGCGCATACCACTGATAACTCTTTGCACATCACTTGCCGTAAATTGAACAGTCCTCATGGCAGTCCCAGCACCCATACATCTGCCTGAAGTCGTGTATCCTTGTGGTGGTCGCATCTTAAAGTGCTCACTAAATAGATTTGCGATCACCTTGTGGTCACTGTACCCATTTACACTAACAGGGATACCTGGTTTATCACACAGCTTCCCTGTCTGTTTCCAAAACTTTTTGAAGTCCTTATTAGAATGGTGAGAAGCAAGAATGTCCATTTTAATTTGTTCTTGCCTATCTTGGCACCATTTAAGTTTTTTCTTAAACAGATTCCTGCTCTCACGCATCTCCAAGTATGTTTGGCCCCAAGTTGGTTTACCGGGTTCCAACCATACCAAAAACCTTCTGGCATCCCTGTGGTATTTCGAGACATACTTATTCCACCCGGCTATGTAACCACCTCTCCTCTGTGGTCTCTCTCTCACATATGTGACGGACGCGGCCTCCGAAAGAATGGTATCTAGCTGCTTGTACATACTATCTATTAAAGATTTATGTTCGGCCTTGTCACACATGTCATCACAGCACTGTGACATCTCAACTGGGAAGTCAATATCTCTATGCATACTATGACATACCCGATGATAACGCCGAATGAGCTCAGCAGAACGTTCCCATACAACATTGTTATACTGACGATGACCAGACAGAATCAGATTTTAAAGATAAACGGCAAGCTAAACAGCGAGGAACGGTCCCTCTACCACCCAAGGTTGCAAGGAAGACCAAACAATTGCCCGAAATGTGCCATGATGAACAGTCAAGTAGGTCTAAATGTCGCGTTAACATTTGTTCGTTGTGACACCTGTAAGGTGTTTTGTGTTTTACTAGGGAGAGAAATTGTTTTAAGAGATTTCATTCGAATTTAATGTAATTAAAATCAGAAATAAAAGATTAAGAATTTTTATTGGTTTGACATGTTTGAGTCCTAAGGTATCAATAGTGATACCTACTTTAATTCATAAAATTACACTAAAATATTTTCTTTTATTTATTTATTGTCTTTATTGTATATATAAAAACGTAAATTAATCAAAGCTTTCAAGATATATCAAATTTTCAAAGGTCGGGACTGAGGAGGATAAGTGCTATACGTAAATGTAACCACTTTTATTCGGATAATAAACATAAATTGCTGAATATATTCGCATACCGTCATAACGACGCACATCAGTCGAGCGGCGGAGAGAATTAGAAAGTACAATCGTTTATAAGACACGCTCACGGTAGGAAAGCGCTCAGTCGTTGCCCATCGCTCCTGAGGATGCCTCGTGCAGAGGCGAAACACGTGTCGAAGAATAGTCAGCGCATACAGCGGGATACTGCAAGTCAGGTATCTTCCTGGAACCCATACCATTCCTATATCCCTTATCCTTTCAGAGGAGTTCGGTATTGTCAACTTTTTTCTATTGCAATAGTTGGGGTGGTCAATCCGCGGGTGCGTGGTGGGTTCCTCTTTCTTTCCATTAGGTTACAATGGAGTTCCGCCAAGCAACGCCTAATTCAATCAACTATATCAAATCAGCAAGCATAACTGTACGGGCGAAATTATACATCAAGCTTACAAAGCAACACCGTGTCGCATGTCAAAACGTGTGGTTCAATCAGAAATGTAAATATTACAACGTGATCCCAAATTATATTACATTACTTTCCAATACGCGCAGTCAGGCTGCCAATATAGCGATACAAAAAGCTCAAAAAATTTGGCTAGAGGAAGAGGCAAGAGGTTGGTTTACGGTTCGCGATAATTTAAAAATTCTGCATTTAGGGCTTTCATTCAAGTTACACAATGTCGAGTTCGATTTATTAGACCAAAAAGCTAGGGAATTCGCGTCAACTGTAGCTCACGAGAAATACATCATTCAAAGTAGGAAGTTACAAGAATTAATAGGAAGAATAACACCACCTTCAGAATATACTGGCAACACCACTTGTAATCATGAATTCCATCCAAGAATAAAAAATCTTTCGAACACCATTTTCACACGTGACGAGAATTCACTTTTGGAGAAGGGATTAAAGTATAGTATTCCTCATAAAATTACGCAATATTCTTTGAAAATATTGGCGGTGGATGCAGAACTAGCTATTACCAGAAATAAAAAAGATAATATAGTCAAGAGTTTACCTGCCCATCACTTAAAACATACAAATCGACAAATTTAATTAACTGCGAATTAAAAATATACAAATCCATCCAAGATAAAATTCAACAAAACGATTTGGTGGTAAATAAAGCGGATAAAGGCAACACCGTAGTTATTATGTCTAGATCCCAGTATAATAGCAAAGTACAAGATGTAATACACACTGAAGATTTCCAGCGTCTGCCCTACGATCCTACCAAAAGATTTCATGCAGAATTAAAACTCAGTATAAAGTCAAGTAATTACCTTTTTCCGCAAGACTGCTATTTAGCGAAAAGTATAATACCGATGAACCCTCAGTGTCCGACTGTCCGCTGTTGTATGGTTTGCCCAAAATACATAAAGATCAGGTGCCCATCCGTCCAGTCGTTTCATATGTCAACGCTCCAGCATATAAATTAGCGAAATATTTAAACGGATTGATTAAAGAGAACACGTCATTCACCGCAAAATACAGCCTGAAAAATTGTTATGATTTGATTAGCAAAATAAAACACATCTGTTTACCAAGAAACACAAAACTCGTGTCTTTGGATGTAGAAAGCTTATTTACAAACGTCCCTTATAAAGAATGCCTAATAATAATTGAAAATCTGCTGGAAAGAAATAGAATACACCCAGAACAGATTAAGAACATTTTGAAATTAACCGAGTTATGCAGTAAACAAAACTATTTTCAATTCAACAACGAGTACTACTTACAGAAGGAAGGTTTGGCCATGGGTTCACCGCTTAGTCCGTTGTTGGCAGATATCTTTATGAATAACTACGAACACGAGCATTTGGTGAAAGAACCGAACATCTCGTATTATTATAGATTCGTGGACGATATTTTGCTAGCTTGGCAGGGCACCGAACGTCAGCTTCACTGTTTTCTTAGAAGAATTAATAGTATACACCCCAAAATCAAGTTCAAATTAGAGATGGAACAAAACAGCTCAATAAACTTCTTAGATTTGACTATCAAAAGGGAGGGTACCTCACACTCATTTGAAATTTATCGTAAACCGACATATACAGATACTACAATACCAGCATCGTCCTGTCATCCATCACAACACAAAATGGCAGCATTCCACAGTATGATACATAGATTATTAAATGTACCACTCAATATAGAATCAAATAACAAAGAATTAAATAATTATTTATCATATAGCTCAATCCAACGGGTATAGTAAACGCCTAGTTGACAAGATGATTCGAGGAAAACAAATTACAATGGCCAAGTCACTTTTGTATCCCTCCATAAAAGAACCTATAAATAATACTGCTGTTCTTACCTATTTTGGAAGTATAACTGACCGTATGGCGCGTATACTGAGGAGGAACGGTATCAGATCAGCCTATAAACCTTACAAAACGTTAAAATTTCTTTGCAATGGTAAAGATAAAGTATGCAAGAACAAAAGGTCCGGTATTTACTGCTTAACATGCGACCAATGTCAAAATAAGTACATAGGACAGACGGGTCGAAGTTTTGAGCTGAGGTACAAAGAACATTTAGCGGCGTTTAGAAACAACCAGCCAGAAAAGTGTCATTTTGCCGAACATTTACTTCAAACGGGCCATAGTCTAAATAGCGGACATTCATTTGACGTTATACACACTTGTCAAAAGGGTATCAGAATGTGCGTATTGTAACAATTAGAAATTTTAAAGCGGGACAAGAATACATTACTGAACGATCAAACCAACTTTAACGGGTCCCCATTGCTGAATATATTCGCATACCGTCATAATGACGCACATCAGTCGAGCGGCGGAGGGAATTAGAAAGTACAATCGTTTATAAGACACGCTCACGGTAGGAAAGCGCTCAGTCGTTCTCCATCGCTCCTGAGGATGCCTCGTGCAGAGGCGAAACACGTGTCGAAGAATAGTCGGCGCATACAGCGGGATACTGCAAGTCAGGTATCTTCCTGGAACCCATACCATTCCTATATCCCTTATCCTTTCAGAGGAGTTCGGTATTGTCAACCTTTTTCTATTGCAATAGTTGGGGTGGTCAATCCGAGGGTGCGTGGTGGGTTCCTCTTTCCATCCATTAGGTTACAATGGAGTTCCGCCAAGTAACGCCTGATTCAATCAACTATATCAAAATTAAAACAGCTTACAATGTTAAACCACTTAAAATTAATAAAATCGAGTGCATAAGCAGTAAGTACAGAAATTAATTAAACAAACTGGCTGGATTTTTGCATAATACTTAAGACAAACTCATTTTCTCAAAGATAACGGCGGATTCGCTTTTTAAACGCGTTTTGTCAGAGGCAACAATGGTTGCGCTTTTTTTTAAAAAGAGTTACCCTCTGCTGTAATGAAAAAGTTAAACGGTCAGTATTCACGATGGCTGTTTCCTTTTTTTTGTTCAATCAAGTACTGCTTGATTGTAGGTTGTTTTTAATTCGGTTGACTCCTGATTTGGTAAACACTTGAGCCATTCTATAGTATTCATAAAAATTGAATATTACATGCGATTTCCATGTAATGTACATAACCTTAACATAACACGCTACTTAGATTTTAATGACAAAATAGTTTGATGGGGTGAAGGGTGAAGTAACGGGTGTTACATAAAAATATGTCCAGTTTAGTTATAATAATTTACTGAAAATAGTAAACCTATTGTTAGCTTACGCTCTGCTGAATGTCTATATTGTTCATTTAATAATGATGATGATGAGATAATATGTTATACAATCTCTAATAATAATTAAACCTTTTGAATCAGTAATTAATATTTCAGTTTATTGCATCAACATTTGCCTGTGTGAGTCTCTCATAGACCTTTATGTACTCATGAACAAATAAAGGACAGACGAGTTGATTACTTCATTAAAAACCTTTACATGAAAAATAAAAGCCAAATTGCTGAAATAAAAATGTCCGTATAGAACTGTGACAAAAAATTAACAAACCGGGTTAATTTTTTGTCGCGGACATTTTAATACTTAAAATTGAAATATTTATAAAAAAAAACAATTCGAATTTCAAAATCTATCGTCACGCCTGTCGGGTTGTCAACTTTGAGTAATGGAGGACGGAATAAAAAAATGATTCGATCCAATTCGATTCGATTTCGCTGACGTTACATAAAGTCCATACTGCGTGATCCCGAATTATTTATGGTGTTATTATCGCTTATAGAGCCGATACTGCGTGTTGATATACGCAGGAATTTTAATTTAAAATTAGGGAGGTAATTCTGACAGATGGAAGGTGAATAAACAAATTGGGTAGGTTCAGGAGTGGCGTTTCGCGATTGTAACAATTAATCGGCATGTCTGGTTTATAACAAATGTCGAAAGTGAGAGGTTTGATTTATAAACTGCGTTCGCTTCGATATTGGTACCGTTGGTGCTATGAGGGGGTCAGTGGTTGCTGTGTTAGGTCTTTTCGAAGTTCTCCAATGTATGTTTATAAATACAAATGTCTTCTTATGGATGGATATACCTAAATATGGATGTTTGATATTTTGTCACTCCAAAAGTAGTAGGTAAACTTAAGCCAAGGCGTTACACTGTGTTACACCTAGGTGAATAACTGTTTTGAACGGATTTGGGGAAACTTTGCAGTAATAATGAGTTATTACATTAAATTACCTCATAGGCTACGGCAGGCATATAATATTACCTAGTATCAAATATATACTCTAAACTTACTTTCTATTTTTTTCAACAAACTCATTGCACACCGATGTAATGGCAAAGGCACCACTTTGATACACAAGACCATTTTTAATTTTTAAATAAATGAATTTAATATTAATATAAAAATTTATAAAACTTACCTTTGCCTTACAAATATCTCACGTTAAATGTATTATCATTCATAAAATTAACACCAAGGAAACTCGTTGAACAAACTTTCGGTTGGTACTAGGCTGCAATAGAGCTACTATAACCCAACAGAAGTGTCACTCAGCCATTAGACATTCGGTAATTGGAACATGTCGACAAAGTTCGTAACTCAATAGTGTAAGTACCAAGGCCAAAGGCTCGAGGCTAATAATTTCAAATCGGGAACAGTAGAACTTCGGCAGACTAAGTAATGGTAATCCCTAAAGGTAACGATTGAACCGCTGAGGCACGTTTGTTCATGAAGTAAAGGCGGGCATCCGCTAGCGTGGAACCATGGAGAACGCGTTGCAATAAAATATCGTTTGAATCAAAGAAAAAGCATGAAAACAATCGAATGTTACAACATACAGTCAGTTACTTTGAGAATGATGAATGGCTCTTTTAGCTAACATTAACTTTGAGTTGTCGAAGTTTCAAGAGTTTTTATTGCCCTATCGATAAATACAGCATCTATATAAGAGCATCTTTTATTTATTTTCTAGTACGGAAGATTCTTTGCTATATAAATTACTTACTTAAAATATATTTAGTGTACAATCTTCATCATCGGTCCTATATTAAAATAAAATTTTCCTAATGCTACGATCCTCTTCACACTATGAGAAGGGTAAAGCTATAGTCCACCACGCTGGCCAAGTGCAGGTTGTCAGACTTCACATGTCTTTCGAGAACATTATGGAGAACTCTCAGACATGCAGGTTTCCTCACGATGTTTTCCTTCAAGCGATAATTACCAATTTATTACGCACATAACTTTGAAAGGTCATTGGTGCGCGCCGTGGATTCGAACCCAAAACCCTCTGCGTTGCAGTCCGTTGATCTCTTCACTAGGCTATCACTAAATAATAAAGTACCCACTACACAAATTTTGATTTCATGCGTCGACTTCATGTTCATTTTTCAGTGTATTAGTGTAATACACTAATACACTGAAAAATGAACATGTGACCCTGAGTGGGTCGCTACCTTAAGGCCCTGGAACGAGGGAAGGTTGCAATAGAGTATAGGTTATAAATAATGTTGATACGACATATTTCCGAACGCGATGTTACTTCGGCAAGTTCGTTATGTTTGGAACAGATGTTAATCTTTTAGTGCTTTGCGCTTTTAGTCCAATCGTATACTGTACAGTAAAACTGTATGAACATTTCGTTCATGTCGTATATGAAATTTCAAATTCATTTCTATGTATAAAATTCTTGCGTTACTAACTGACTGATAGACAATGCCCGACCAAAACTATTGGGCGCAAGACGCTGAATTTGGCATGTATGTTCCTTAGGGACCATAAGGCTAAGAAGGGAAATAAGGAATCTTGAAATTCCTACGGGATCGAGCAGAAATGATTGAATTAACATAAAGTGTGCACACTTTAGTTCTTCTATATAAGGCCAATTATTGACTCGAAATGAGAATTTGGACAGGAAAGTTGTTTATAAAGACTGCGAGGATTATGTGTTCGATCCCCAAATGAAATAAGTGTAATTTCATGTGTGATACACGTTGCTGTTTCGACTTGAAGTGTTCTTTGTGTCCGTTGATTAAATGTTTGTACGATTGCGCGTAATACAAGCATAATTCCCAGTAGTATTATTTATAGTAAAGGCAATTTCATCCATATTTGTTTTAGATGCACAATATAATTATTAGCTGTTGCGGGTGTACCTGCGTGTGTGCGTGCTTAACTCGTTGAATGCTGATGGTCGATGTCTTGGTCAGTGCGAGACCTAATCGATTTTTGTTTCTGGTATTGCAGCATTCAATGTTTTCTGATCTAACTTATAAACGCATCTATTAACATCCGGTGCGAATAGTTAGACATGCAAGTAGCATCGCACTACTTATATTTACAGATCATTTAATTTTCTTTTTCCATTCGTAAACGTAACGTAGCTACACACATCCATTATGCACGGCCCTTCTCAGGGCCAAAAAGGTTCTCAAACCAAGTCACCCACGACCAGAACTGCAGTAATCTGTTTCAGCCTGCTCTAGTCGTTGTCTCTATTAACATCGAGGGCTTCTCACAAAATAAATCCCAAATCCTGTCTGAATTATGTACCAGCATAAAATGCGACTTCCTTTGCGTTCAGGAGACCCACAGAGACTCGACACAATCAAGACCTCAAGTCCCAGGAATGACACTTGTGGCTGAAATTCCCCACCCAAAGTACGGAAGTGCAGTTTTTGCAAAACCATCTCTCACTGTGCAATCGGCATCATGCAACCAAGATAACGACATAGAGATCATTACCGTAGAAACCGGGAACTGCACAGTATCATCGACCACAGCGTCTCCATCTAGATCGATGTTTGCGTTGACCCAGGTTGTACTGTGGCTATTGAAATCACCCACTATCATTTTGATGGGATGACTGTCATAATTACATGTCTTGGAAAATTTAAAAGGTTTACTGGGTGGTTTATATACCAAACCTGGCGAAAAAATTTAAAAGGTTTACTGGGTGGTTTATATACCAAACCACCCAGTAAACCTTTTAAATTTTCCAAGACATGTAATTATGACAGTCATCCCATCAAAATGATAGTGGGTGATTTCAATAGCCACAGTACAACCTGGGGCTACGCAAACACCGATCTAGATGGAGACGCTGTGGAAGGATGGGCAGAAGGTGACAATCTGACTTTAATCCATGACGCCAAGCTCCCTCCATCGTTCAACAGCAGAAGATGGTTGAGAGGATATAACCCAGACCTCATATTTGCCAGCGATAGGATAAGCTCTCTCTGCGTTAAAAATGTCTGCGCCCCCATTCCACATACGCAACACAGACTAATCGCATGCATGGTTCGCGCCGCTGTCAAACCTGTCACTGTCCCATTCCGTCGCCGCTTTAATTTTTTAAAAGCCGATTGGCAGACGTACTCGGCACAAATAGACTTGGAGCTAGCTGAAATTTATCCCACACCAATTAACTACGAAAGGTTTGTAAAAGTTGTTTGGAGATCCTCTCGAAGAAGTATCCCACGAGGTTGCCGAAAACACTATGTCCCAGGCCTAAACAAAGACTCTGCAAAGTTGCTCACACGCTACCAGACTCTGTATGACAAAGACCCATTTTCTGAAGAGACTCTGACAGCCGGGAGAGTACTTGTGAACTTGTTAGCTGAAAGCCAGCGGCAATCCTGGATGAAACTCGTGTCCAGTGTTAATATGACGCATAATAGCAAGAAGGCCTGGTCTACTGTCAAAAAGCTCATTGGCAAGTCTGCAGCTGCGTCCAACCCTGGCCAAGTAACAGCAAATTTGTCCTCCCAAAAATCATCTCCAGCATCAAGACATTGCAATCTGGTAAAGCTACGGGTATAGATGATATAACGACGGAACAAATAAAACTTCTGGGTCCAATAGCTGTATCGTGGCTCTTAGCCTTGTTCAACTGCTGTCTGAAGGAGTTGAAAATTCCAAAAATATGGAGGCGAGCAAAAGTAATTGCTCTTCTTAAGCCAGGCAAAAGCCCTTCAGACCCAAAAAGTTACCGTCCCATATCATTACTTTGCCACACCTTTAAGCTCTTTGAGCGAATGCTGTTAAACCGCCTCACACCAGTTTTAGAACAGGTAATACCAGAACAGGCTGGATTCCGACCAGGCAAATTTTGCGCTAGCCAAACATTGAACCTCGTCCAGTACATTGAAGATGGATTCGAAACCAACAAAATTACCGGTGTTGTCTTTGTTGACCTAACAACTGCATACGACACCGTAAACATCAGAAAACTGTTGTCAAAAGTTTGCGATACAACACAAGACAAAGGGTTTGTTGACATCTTGAATGTGGTCTTAAATAACCGGCGGTTCCAAGTGCACAAGGCAGCGTTCTGGCCCCTTCGTTATTTAATATTTACACAAACGACCAGCCAAAGACACCGCGTACCATAAGTTTTCTATACGCTGATAATCTCGCACTAGCAGCAAACATAGAGCTTTGAAGATGTAGAAATATCGCTCAAGGTAGGATTGAACGCGCTCGACAAGTACTACGCCAAAAACGCCTTACGGCCTAATCCGTCAAAAACCCAGTCTTGCGCGTTCCATTTGCGTAACCGGGATGCGAAGCGAGCACTCTCATTATCATGGCGAGGCGTTAACATAGAGCACTGCCCTCGTCCACGCTACCTGGGCATCACCCTGGACAGAGCGCTAACATACAAGGCCCACTGCTTAAACACCAAGCAAAAAGTCTGTGCGAGGAATAATCTGCTGCGACGTCTAACTTCAACAGCCTGGGGAGCGGCCCCGCATGTTCTCCGAACCACAGGGCTCTCACTTTCATATTCCGCGGGCGAATACGCGTGCCCAGTGTGGCACCGATCCGCCCACGCAAAGGAAGTGGATGTAGCCCTAAATGAGACATGCCGAATCATAACGGGCTGTTTGAAACCAACCCCGCTCCATTTGCTATACCCTCTAGCAGGCATCGCTCCACCGTATGTGCGACGGGAAATAGCCTGCTCAGTGGAGAAACATAGGCAAGAAACAGACCTGCGACATTCACTGTATGACCATAAGATGCCTCGCGCCCGCCTTAAAAGCCGAAAAAGTTATTTAAGAGTGACTGCTGCCACAAATCACAACCCAAAATTGGCAAGAGAGCAACTGTGGGGCTCTAAGTACCCGGCCGCACCAAACTTCCATGCAGCGAAAGAAAGCCTGCCTCCTGGTCACAACTTGCAGTGGTCGACCTGGAAATCGCTTAATCGCTTGAGAACTCAGGTCGGGCGCTGTAAAGAAAACATGGCTAGATGGGGATTTATAGACCACTCACTGCGACTGTGGAGCTCCATCTTAGGCTATGGCGCATTTGCTTTCTTGCCCTCTTTGCCCATCTACCTGCAGCAAACAAGACCTTAAATTCACTTTATTGTGAAAAAAATAAATAAAGTGCAACCAACATTTTAGTAGAGAAAATTTACCTTATTGTCATTGGCAGCCAAAAAAATGTACAACATTGCTAAATCTGTCCATAAAGGCCCATTTAGACGGAGAGAGTTTCTCGACTCGAAGATGCGATTATCTAAAGAATATAAAAAAGTTTCTTCGTCTTAACATACACACTTATCGCTCCTTCACTTTGGCGACAATTTGTTTTGGCTCCTTCAATTTGGCGCAAGGAATATTGATTGTGTCCGTGTAAACAGAATTTCAAAGCAATAATCGTGTTCGAGATTTTGTGACAGATAGCAACCATGAGTGCAGTGATTTTTGTGTCATTTTTGAGAACAAATACTCTCTAGTAAGCACTAAACTCGAATGACGAATCTCGCACTGAAAACGGTTCAAACCGATTTGTACGATACTCGTATGAACTTGAAAAAATGTCATACGAGATCATGTTTATACAAGTCGAGTTTCTCGTAAGCCAGAATCATCTTACTATAATTTCGCTGTGTAAACAGACGCAGGTAATTACCGCCTAGCGATAAGTCATATGCAAATCTCGTATGATAAAATCGTAGGCGAGAATTTAGTTCTTGCCTGAATGTAAACATTTAGATACGATAATGTTTTGGCGATTATTGCTTGTGATAGTAGTATACGATTTCTCGTACGAAACGTGCGAGAAACTCTCTCCGTCTAAATGTCGCTTTAAGCGCAAGAAACAAATTCTCGCCTACGATTATATCATACGAGATTCGCATATGACTTATCGCTAGGCGACAATTACCTGCGTCTGTTTACACAGCGAAATTATAGTAAGAAGATTCTGGCTTACGAGAAGCTCGACTTGTATAAACACAATCTCGTATGACATTTTTTCAAGTTCATACGAGTATCGTACAAATCGGTTTGAACCGTTTTCAGTGCGAGATTTGTCATACGAGTTTGGAGAGTATTTGTTGTCAAAAATGACACAAAAATCACTGCACTCATGTTAGTAACTGGCACAAAATCTCGAATACGATTATTGCTTTGAAATTTTGTTTACACGGACACAATCTATATTCCTTGCGAGGCAATTGTCGCCAAAGTGAAGGAGCGAGCAGTGTGTATGTTTAGACGAAGAAACTTTTTTATATTCTTTCGATAATCGCATCTTCGAGTCGAGAAACTCTCTCCGTCTAAATGGGCCTTTAGTGAGGTAGTGTCCACTAGTTAGGCTATCTTGGGGCTACACGCGCGCTCCAACCAGGTGATTTGAGCAAAAATATTCTGGCAATCCTGATTCCGCTCGCGTTGACTGGGTCATTTCGGATTTTTCGAAGCCACGTGGACGCAATGGACCTTTTGACCTTTGGCCAAAAACTTTCGGCTATGCTTCGCAAGGAAAAAACCTGATCCGTACATCCCATACCCTTTCGGAATCCCGCTTGTACATTCCATATTTTCTTGTCAGTTACTTCCATAACTCTTTCAATCAGAACCTTTGCATACAATTTGCCAACAATGCTGAGAAATTAAATTGTGTATTACGATAAAGTCGATTTTTGATAGAAATTTTTGAAGCTCTAGAATCCTCATAAAGGGATTTCAGAGCTCAAATGAGACTGCTGTCTACCCTATTTTCGGCTTGCAAGCTAAATAAAAAATTGGGCAAGTGCGAGTCGGACTCGCGCACAAAGGGTTCCGCACCATCATCTATAATAGAAAATCACGTTTGTTGTATGTATACTTAAATACTTTTTAAGTTTCTACCTGTTTTTTTAGATCGAGTAACAAATTGCTTAAAAATTACGTTTGTTGTATGGGAGCCTACCTTTATTATTTACTTTTATAAAATTTAATTATTTATTTTGAAAGGTAATATAAGGTGCATAGGGTTCCCACCAAGAACTTAGGGTCCCAAGCCAACCTCACCTGCAAGTGGTGCAACTGCCGATCAACGGACGAGGCTCTGGCAAACAAAATATCCCGATAAGCGGCAATAGGCTCGCCACCTATTACGTGGGATCAAAACACTGGCGAAAAGTGGGCGTTTAATATGCCTCTGCCTACCCCTTCGGGGAAACAGGCGTGAGTCTATGTATGTATGTATGTATGTAATATACAACTACATATTCTGTGAAAATTAAAAGCGTCTACCTGTTACAGTTAGTAATTTTGAGCAAAAAAGAACACGTTTTTTTTATGGGACCCCCCATAATATTTTCATTTTTTTATTGTTAGTATTTGTTGTTATAGCGGCAACCAAAATACATAATTTGTGAAAATTTCAACTTTCTAGCTATCACGGTTTATGAGATACAGCCTGGTGACAGACAGACAGACAGACAGACAGACGGACAGCGGAGGCTTAGTAATAGGGTTCCGATTTTTACCTTTTAGGTACGGAACCCAAAAAACTATCTAAATAAAATTCCTTATACACACATCAACAAAGTCTAGGGATATCTTAATCCTAAATTATTTACGAGTTTATAGTTTAGAACCTTGTTAGTTTCCACAAAAAGTTTATATACAGATTAAAACCTCTTTTATTCTATTTTCAAAATTTGAACATGGAAAGAAAAAAAACAAAATAATAAACAAAATATGGCGGCAAATTTGCTAGTAATTCGTTACATTAAAGAAAGTTAAAACTGTTTTATTATAATTATTAATGAAAAGGGTTTTTAATTGTTTTTCTTTTTTAATTTAACGTGACGTACGAACTTTAAAAGTCATGTCACGTCGTCATTTGAGTCGAGATGAAATGTTACGAGCCGTGGGCATGTTAGAAAATGGTGCAATTCAACGCGTCGTTGCTGAGGCCCTACATACCAGTCAAAATGTGATATCAAGGTTGTGGTCACGTTATCGCAGTACTGGAGATGTGGCCGAACAGCACACAGGTAGATATCGTGTTACTACGCAGAGACAGGATCGATTTCTCCAAATGACCGCCAGAAGACAACCCAATATCACAGCGCTGCAACTAGTGCAAAGGCTCCAGGAGGACCACCAGCTGCTGGTAAGCGACCAAACCGTGCGAAGAAGGTTACATGAAGTTGATCTTCATGCTCGAAGACCATTGCGTGTTCCAGCATTGCGACGTGGCAATCGCGGTCGGCGGCTTTCGTGGGCTCGGGAGCATTTACCATGGAGTGACGAACAATGGTCTTTGGTGCTGTTCACCGATGAGTCCCGGTTTGGGTTTCACCCGGATTCACGAAGAACACGCGTTTGGAGAGCTCCAGGGAGAGTTAGCCGTCTACGGCACCCTCAGGAGGTCCACCCATACCAAGGCGGGACAATCATGGTGTGGGCAGGAATTCGTCTTGGCGGACGAACCCAACTCGTTTGGATCCAAGGCAGCATGACTGCACAAAAATACCACGAGGAGGTAGTAGAGCCCGTTATTGTCCCACACAGAACTCAAATAGGCCATGAATTTCTACTCATGCACGATAATGCTCCTTGCCATACGGCGCGGCTGGTATCGACCGCTCTCCGAGAGCACGATATTCAAGTTTTGGATTGGCCTGCACATTCGCCCGACTTAAATCCTATCGAGAATGCCTGGGACATGTTACAACGAAAAGCTTTGAGAGATTTTCCACCAAATTTGACGACTGAACAACAACTTTACGAACACTTGCAAAGGACATGGGACCTCATACCGCAGCAAGACATTGACAATTTAATTTTAAGTATTAACAATCGATGTCGATGTGTAATCAATGTAAGAGGTGGCAACACTGATTATTAATGATTAGATTTTACAAGATTTTTTCCATTTTTATTAAAATTAATAGTTTTTTAAGAAGAAATGTTTGTTGTTATCATACTAATTTTCCATGATGATTAAAAAAAATATTTTTTTTATTTAAAACAAAAAAAAAACACGAAATGTTTTTTATTTTTATTAAAGACCATAAAATAATCTATGATTCTTCTATTTACTGTATCAGAAAATTCTTCATAGATTTTTAGATATTTGATGAAATATAAAATATCCCTAGACTTTGTTGATGTGTGTATATAAAATTCTCGTGTCACAGTGTTAGATAACATACTCCTCCGAAACGGCTGCACCGATTTATATGAAATTTTGCAAGTATATTTGGTAGGCCTGAGAATCGGTCGTAATCTATTTCTCAAACCCCTAAGTCATAAGGGGTGGCCAGCCCAAAAAAACAAAAAATATTTCTCGGCATTATTTTTAATTTTTATTTTTTTTATGATGTTGCTTTAAAAAATACATACAACTCTTAATTTTCAGCCTTTGGACACCAACCCCTATTTTTTAATATCCATATTAATAATTTAATCATATAACAACAACTGTTGTCCACGCAAGGCGCATACCGGATTCAAAAGATTTACCACTTTGGAAGCATCTATCTTTTAAATGATTGACCTTGAGAAACTATATGTTTTAGGAAATCATTAAAAAGATATATCTAAAGATACCGCGCATGTATGACTGATGGAAAAAATATTTTTCACGTCAGTTCCATGTAGGGATCGCCCCGCTTAATTTTCATTCCTTTTTTATGCATTTTTTATATTTTGTGTAGAATCACGCCTATATCATCGAAATGATGGGCAGAGGTGTAATACTACACCCAAATTTCGCTAAGAATTTTTGGGTCCCACGTAATAGGTGGCGAGCCTATTGGCGTTACCGGGCACATCACCAGACTCCGTGCTGCTATTGAGAATTCAGAAAAAACTTAGTAATGCCCGACCTGGGAATCGAACACGGGACCTCCGATCAACAGACACGCATACGCTATCCACTGGACCACGGAGACAGTATTTTATGTTTGTATAAAAATCGGGAAGCCGTTCACAGAATACGTCTACCTACCAATAATTTTCAAAAATATGTTTTTTTTAATGATTTCGGAATAAAACGGCTGAGTCATACGGACTGACATGGCGAATCTATAAGGGTTCCGATTTTTGCCTTTTTTAGCTACGGGACCCTAAAAATCGTTTCACAGTTTTAATCTCAATACTGCTCCGTAACTGCAAGACCGAAATTTAAAAGTATATTTTTTAGGTCTGAGAAACGGTTGCAATCTATTTTTAAAACCCCTTAGTCATAAGGTTGGTCCATCCCAAACATATACGTTTTTTTTTGACAATTTTTTTTAATTAAATTTTTTTATGATTGAAAATACATGCAACCCTTAATTTTCATCCTTTTAAAACTAACCCTTATTTTTAACAGCAATATTAGTACTAGCTGTTTCCCGCGGTTTCACCCGCGTCCTGAGGGAAATACTTCGCGTACCCGGTTAATTTATAGCCTAAGTTACTCCTTGGTACATCAGCTATCCGCCAGTGATCGTCCCGTCAAAATCGGTCAAGTCGTTCCAGAGATTAGCGAAGACAAACAGACAGACAGAAAGACAGACAAAAATTTTAAAAATCTCATTTCGGTATATGTGCCGTGTTTACATCCATATGCATTTAGTAAAAAGCAGTTATTTAAATATTATAAACAGACACTCCAATTTTATTTAGGTATACCTGTATAGATTTAATCACATCTCTAGATCAGTTATCAATTATCATGCTCTATCACCAACCACGTACAATAACTTTGTTATGTTTTTCTACCGTGGAAATCTTAATATATATAAAATCCTTGCGTTACTGACTGACTGACAGACACGCTACAGCCGAAACTATATATTGGGCGCAGGAAGCTGAAATTTGGCATGTATGTTCCTTGGGGACCGTAGGGGTGCACTAAGAAGGGATTTCCCGAAATTCCCACGGGATCGGCCAAAACGGTTAAATTTAAAAAAATGCAGGCGTAGCTGCTGGCGTCCTCTAGTAATTTATATGGCAAAACAACTTTTTCTGGGTCATCTATCTAAATAAAATATATTCATAAAATACAATATTCGTTTGTATACCTTTATAAATTCTGAAATTTAAGATTAAGCACTGATGGCTTTGTTCACCCGGCGATACGGAGTTCGCCGGGTCAGCTAGTGTTATTATAAAATTTTCCAACAGCACTGCCAAATCATTTAACTTTATACGTTTTTCTAAGCAATTATACAAAACAGCTAGCAACATAATTCTGTAAACCGGGAACATTAACCACGAGTTTCAGAAGTAAATACCGGATGGTACCGGGTAATACGTATCCTATAAAAACAATACTTTTAAAAAATATCAAGTCTCGCGACCGTAAAAAGTTGTGATATCCATGTAATACCAACATCTTACTTTTGTCCTTTCCGGTACCTTCCACTTCTTGTACACCAACAACGAAATTTCTTAATTAAAGCTCTAACTGCAAATGTAATTTTGTAATGCTATATATTTATATAGGATTACAAATATATTTATGCAGTTAGTGTATCTCGAAAACTGGACAGAAATTTGAAAATATTTTAGTTTTTCCTTGACTTATATACTAAACACTAATTGTATTCTAAATTTGAAGCTTCTATGTCTGCTAGAAGTGCTTTAGACTTTTGATGATCGGTCAGTGAGTGACAAAATTAAGAATTTTGACTCGTTATAATTCTTAAACTGCTGGTTCAAATTGAATGAAATTTGAAATACACCATGTTTAAACAATTCCTGCATGGTTCCTAAAAAAACAGACTTCTAGTTTTATCCACAGCGAAGTTATAGGGGGTCGAAAATGACCTGAACTGCTTCGAGAAAAGGATAGTACGACCGTGCCGCTATTTCGCTCGACTTGGTGAGGGCACTTCCATGCCCCCAGATTTAGCTCGTAAAGCTACATCACTAATGTTTGTCGTAAAGGACAATGGCAGATCTCCATACATCGAAATGTCTGAAATTAAATTGAAGCGCACAGTAATAAAAAATATTTCAAAAAATTCGGCGTAAGTAACAGAGTCTATAAATGATTCTATTTTCACTCGGGAAACCGGGAAAAACAAGATATCGGTGTTTTAGTTTTTAGTTAAGAATTAACAATGTAGGTACGTTTGAATTATCAAATGAAATTATGTCAGATTGACATTAGAACGCAGAAATATTCTGTAGCATCTAACTGTCACAGCCAAAGACAAAAGCAGAGCTGCACATTTTAAATCGATTTTATGTGAAATCGATACAACATTAAATCGATGCTGTGACGTTTTTATTTGATTTAAAAGTTGTTTTGCTTCAAAAATGATTAGCTTATTGATATAATGTTAATTAAAGATTAAATAACTGCATATTAATAATTATATTTTAATAATCGATACGGATCAATAGCACTCACGTCTATTCCAATCACACTATTGTCTATGGCAACAATCAAATAATAAAGTAGGTACCTAGCTCGTAATCAATTGGAATGCTTTTTATCATCATAAAATACTCCAGCTTTATCGAGACAAACTGAAAATATTAAAAATCATAGAAAAAAAAAACCATTTGTTTTGTTCATATGAAGTTTAAGGTCGCCACAACAAACCCAGACCGAATTCTGCCATTGTCCTTTAGGCCATAATGATCTAGATATATGAACTCTTTGCGTAACAAAAAAAATACATGATGATGGCTATTTTATGAAAGGAGGCGCAGTATTGCCGATGCGAAGATTATCCGCGCGCCTCTAGCGGCGAAATTTGGAAGTAGTCGAGGTACGACACTTTTGACAGCTTACTTACATCTTTGTTTCGAGGTTTTATTATGGTAATTGTATTAAGTGTCAAAAGTATCAAAAGTAGTAGTGATCCGTGAAAGAGTCGTACATGGACAACTTGCGAACAATGTAATCACCGTGCACAATATGACAATATGTATACTATACGATAGCACATGCGCAGCACTCAACTTACAGCGCATGCGTTCTTAATTCCAAGAGATAAATTTGTGCCGTAGGTCAAACTTCTACCCTCCCTAAAGTCCCTTCCAGTTTAATTTTTGCAACTTATGATAGTCTATGTCCGTCTCCATGGTCCAATATATAAATTTCGACGAAATCGGTTCAACCGTATTAGCGTGAAAACGGAACATACATACATACACACATTCGAATTTATAATATTAGTAGGGATAAGAAGATGGCCGCAGCTACGCCCGCATTTTTTTAATATAACCGCTTCTCGATCCCGTGGGAATTTTGGGAAATCCCTTTTTAGTGCATCTCTATGATCCCCATGGAACATTTATGCCAAATTTCTTCTTGCACTCAATAATTTTGTGTGTACGTTGTCGGACAGAAACATAAGAATATTATAAATATCACGTCGCGGAAGGGCCGTGTCAATGAGTGTGTAAGGCTAGCCTGTGAAGGCTGAACTGGCAAATAGAAATAGAAGATCATCATCTACATGCTCAGATCGATCATAAACCGCAGCCCGTGATACCAACAGAATCATGTCTCCACATTACCTTGGGCCTATCTCTATTGATTACGATTATGAAACGATTACGTATTTAAAGTAACTATTGCATTAATTTACATATTATATATATAGGTTGTCACAAGACCCATCACCAAGCCGAAGTCTACTCGTTTTGGACATCATCCCAAGTCATACTAAGTAAAAATAAAACTTGGGAAATGATAGTTTTTTTTCAAATATACTCATTTTTTAATTGCAATTAAAAGTACCCGCGTGCAATTTGCGAGATACCTATTTCTTAGTACTAGTTAAATAGTTCCATGGGTGCATAGGACATCCATTGAACAGGTTGGCGGGGTAAATGCATCGATTTTGTACCTAATTACAAAAGTTGTATAGTAACTTTGAACCTCAATATCTCCTGAACTAGTAATTTCCCAGGTATGGTACCGAAGTAAAAAATTTTCGTAATGATTGGTACAATAAGGGGTTTCAGTTTAAGTTAAGGGTCTTTTTACACCCTGTATAGGTATTTAGCAAATAAAAATAGGTATAGTTATTTCGCAACATTCGTTTTATTACCTAAATCATCATAAGAACAACCCTAGGCCGTTCATTCGATGACGCGCTTGTACGTACAGTCACATAATCTACAACTCTTTTCCTGCGTACTTAGGGTACATTTCTCTTCACTGCGAACAACGGCTATTATTATTAAGATTTTGTAGGTGATCTAAAATACCTACGCTATGTAGGTATTTTCACTTTTGTAGAGGAGTGATGTATCTGTTACGAAGTAACTATTTAATAATCTGTGGTATGGTGCCACTCTATAAATCATGTAATCGACCAAAATGATTTACTTCGACCAAACTTGATAGTTCGACCAGTTTCACGTGACTTATTTCCACGACTCTCGCCCTTATCGCTACCCATTTAAGGCTATATCAGTGTGTATTTATTTTGACAAATATGTGTCACTATCACCAGCATTGTACAATGAAGTGGTCCACCGAGACAGTACGTAAATTGCTGCATTTCATGGCTCTATGCCCATAAAGATAGTGTTCTGTTCGGATACAAAGTTGATAAACAAACCGACCCATAGTTAAGTTTGATGGATGAACTAACTTACAAGCATAAATACTTTTACAGTTGCCGTCAAACACGACAAGCAAATTTCGTCTCAATTCCCAAAGGTTTAGAAAATAAAGTATTTTTGGAAGGACGACCAGCGGTAGTGTAGTCGACTGCCACGCCGAAGGTCACGGGTTCGATTCCCGCTCAAGTCAAACATTTGTGTGCGTGAACATGGATGTTTGTCTTGGTCTGGGTGTTTCTATGTATAATATGTATGTATTTACAAATAATAAGTATATATGTATGTTTATCCATTGTCTAGTACCCATAGTACAAGCTCTGCTTAGTTTGGGACTAGATGGTGTTGTCTGAATGTGGTAGAATATTATTATTATTATGTCGTTTATTAAATATTCTTCTCACAGTCACATTTCACATACTTAATAAATTTCACACTAATAACTAAATTAAATATATAAAATGGGACAACGGAGACCCACCGGCATTGGGCACAGGGACCAAGCTACCGGTGGTTAGGGCTCCAGAGAAAGGAACCTCCGTACGATGCGTGTCGTGTCCAGCAATACTGCCTTCTGTATAGAGGACTTGATCCAGCCGTCTAACGAGAGCCTCTTGAGGTGGTGGTCGAGGCTCTTGGCAATAAGACCGTTTACGGTCACGACTATCGGTACAATGATCGCCGAGTCAACATCCCACATGTCGACAATCTCGTGAGCCAGGTCCAAATACTTAATTTGTTTATCTTTTTCGGCTTTCACGAGATTCTCGTCATGGGGTATGGTGACGTCGATGATCATTGCAAGGCGCTCTAATCGGTCTATCACCACTATGTCCGGCTTGTTAGCCACAATAGTTCTGTCAGTAATGATAGACCGATCCCAATACAGAGTAGCACGACCATTTTCAAGAACTGGGTCGGGCACATACCTGTAGTACGGTATTTCAGAGTCAACAAGTTGGTACTTTAAGGCAAGTTGCTGGTGGACAATCCTAGCTATTTGGTTGTGTCTATGCAAATATTCGCCGTTGGCAAGACGAGAACAACCGGATACTATATGTCTAAGCGATTCACCAGGCTGGTGACATGCCCGACATATGTCGACCGTCCCATCCCTTAGAATATACTTCCGGTAGTTGTTCGTCATGACAACTTCGTCCATAATCGCAAAGACAAAACCTTCTGTTTCGGCGAAAAGATCGCCAAAACGCAGCCAGGACACCGACGCTGGGAAATCTAGGCAAGGCCCGGTAAAAACGTCCATGCAGATCTTTACCTTGTCATACTTCCCTGCGCTTCTCTACACCAAGTACGGCAGGTTTGCGCCAGTTCTCTTTAGCCAGACCCAGCGGGGTAAGCCCTGTATCCACTGCGACCACATCTCGGTGCACACCCGAAAAAAAAAATAACACAGTATTTAGCATTCGAGACGTGCAACCCCGCTATAAAAAGGCGCACAGCGTACAAAAATCTTTCATTAATACTCCAGCATAGCATCTAGATGTGGGTCGTTCCCAAGGGAGAGTTTACGAAAATTCCCAAGCTTACGAAACGGATTGATGATCTCAGTAAATTGAAAAAATACAGAGGTGGCATTCAGAACATGTGCAAGTTACCTAATTTATTATTCACCTAGTAGTACCGACATGGGCGAAGAAAGTACAGTTGTTTGCGCCCTCAGAGGGACAAAACAGGGTGGATGTACCGATTGTACGCCTTAAATCCGGCGAACAAAGCAGAAAGTTTATGAATAAATCTAGATCACGCATAGCCAGTATATATACGAGAAGTCAGTTGCGTTTTTTACAATGTTACCTTTCTAACGTCCCGCAACTCAAGTCACTACGTGACCGACCCCTTGGTATAAAATTAAATAAATGTATTCTTCTGGCCAGCTCCCCAACTTTACGTTTCTTTTTAGTAAAAAGCGTCCATTGACAGCGGCCGATCTATAACATCGATACTAATATTTATTTTATAAAAGGTTTTTGGTAGGCAACATGAATTTTTGGTATTATCCAACGTTCTACACATATGGGATACGAGTAATTTCTTGTCAATTGTACTAAGAGTGTTGCGAATAGTTGTATCTTTAGTGTCCATTTGAAGGAGTTAAATTTAGTTTTTCAATGGATTATAAAATAGAGACAACATATCCATTCTAGTATTAATATCTAAATGGCTTAAGAGCTAGTAAAAGTTTTTCGTATTGCTAGACTAATAATATATTTCAAGCTTCTTAAAGATCATTCAACGAACTCTCTTGGTAGTCTTTCTCTAAGAGTAGTAAAGCTGTGTTTCATTTCCGAAATTAATTGGTCACTTTGGCTGTTATCAAAAGCAAATATTTTGGCTCTGCGCAGCTTGAAAGCTAACATCTATATATTGCACCTCTTAGTTCTTATTATTAACTAGAGGACGCCAGCAGCTACGCCTGCATTTTTTTAAATTTACCCGTTTTGGCCGATCCCGTGGGAATTTCGGGAAATCCCTTCTTAGTGCACCCCTACAGTCCCCAAGGAACATACATGCCAAAATTCAGCTTCCTGCGCCCAATAGTTTCAGCTGTAGCGTGTCTGTCAGTCAGTCAGTAACGCAAGGATTTTATATATTAAGATTAACGAATTCGAGTACTCAAAAATGCACATCCGAAGGCGTTTAAAGCTTATATTTCATTTATGCTATTGTCAGCATATCAGCATAGTGATGCTGCTTGTACCTTTCTTGATTTATAAAAGCGAAAGATTTCACATTACGAGTCGTACGAAATAAATAAGAATGTATCAAAATATTTTGCTTACATTTTACAACTGAAAACCAGTTAGTAGTATTCAACATTGAAGAGGGTACTGAAAGTAGCAGATTTCGTGAAGTGTTCGCGGTTTGAGTTTTTCCAGCTAGAAAATCCATTTTACGGTAATATTTTAACCGACTATTTTAGAAACAACGGTAATTAAAGTAGTTTGTGCGCAAATTCAAAAATAGAATAACCAATAATCATAAAATCGTCAAAAAGAAGAATTTGGTGATAATGAATATAATCATAATAAGATGGTTTTGTTTTTGTTTATAACAAATGCTACGCTCTCAATTATTTGTGTTACTACGATCAAAGTAATTAAGGTTCATTATGTGTGAAGAGATTATATCGTAGGTCTGTTATAACGGGATTTTTTCGAAGACTTAATACCTAACACCTGAGAGTAGGCAGCGGCTTGGCTGTTTCTCTGACATGGCCAAAGTCTATGGGCTTGCCATCAGGTGGTCCGTGAGCCCGACTGCCACCACCAGACAATAAAAAAATTATGCGCTGACGTGGATACCTTTATCATGGATATTAAATATTTCAGAAACCATCGACTTTTGACTTTAACCTTATTCAAGGAAATGGTGGAATTACAAATCGTCCTCTATATAAGCCATTCCATAATATTTATACTATACTATCAAGACAAGTAGCACGTGGAACTCTATCGGATATTGTAGAATCTTTCATTATGCGACAGGATGATTTGAAGATACTTGGCCCCTTAAAAGATGAATAATTTGCATAGTAACTGCTAGATTTCTAAAAGGTCATAGAAAACAAACATACATATACGGTAATTGATTAATATTATTATACATATTATTATTTTAGTACAATTATGTAGTTTCTGAAACATTTGTTTTAGAAAACAACTAAAAGGTTCTAGAATATGTGACTATTGATAAATTCCAACAATATTATATAGTTGTAACTTTATAGTTTTCAATTTACCTATTTAATTTGTTTGTAGTAGGAACCTTAGCCCTATAAACAAATTGAATGAACCTCTTTTGACTCCTCCTGTTATTTCCTTTTTGAAGGCGATTTAAAAATCCTTAGACCTGTAACCTTACACCCTAAAATAATCTTAATAATATAACACATCACTCTGGTGTGGTGAACACACCTGCTTCATTCAATGTAGAAACATCTTATACATTAAACGACCCTTGGTTTCTTCCAAGGAGATAAACTTAAAATCCTCTAAGGTGTCCTGAATAAAAGACTTTATATCTTGACAAACATACATATTGTTACGGACGGGGTAACGGGCTTGGAAGGAAACACCGAGTAGCACTGACGACACTTTATTCTACTTCACACACACGACGCGTCGTTCGATTTCGACGCGGACAGCACCAACACTAACGTCTTTTGCACTGCACTTCACTGCACTGCATTGTACTTCACTGCACTATACTTTCACTTCACTTTATTTCACTACTACTTCATTCTTCATTTTAGTTCTTCCTTTTCTTCTCCACTTTACCACTTCTCAACTTAAACTGGCGCTCAGTCCGTCTACACCGCCTTATATACCCCTAGGAATGATGAGAATGATCTAGATCCACTAATTTCGATTGTCATTTCATTATTCAATTGTTTTTCCATCTCCTGTCTCTTTTTAACCTTTCCATTCCTTCCTGAAGTTTCTAAAATTTTCTAATTTTTACTCGAAATATTTAAATAATCTTTTTTAAATATTTGCCTAATATTCATAAACATTTTCCAAATTTCATAAAAACCATAATCCACATAACTGTTATGACTGGGATTTGAACCCACGCCCTCAGAACGTGAACGGAATGTGTTATCCGCACGGCCATTGCCTTGTTGTCAATGACTGGTGAATTTGGCGAACACCTGACAGAGTGTATACGTCATCGAACTAAAAACTGTTATTTCCAATATATTCATTTATTTTACTGCAGTTCTATTTTTAAATTTTGCTTTTTTTAAAGATTAAGAGCCATTCTCTCCATATTTATATAATTTAATCTAAAAAGTTTGCATACTTATTAAAAATTCGTTTCAAAGTTATTCTGAACTTTGATGCAGTTTATGAGTCCGTCAGTTTATATAGGTACCTATGTGTCTTACGAATAATCCGTTTTAATTGAAACAGATGCATAGTAGGTAGGTATATCATAATTTTATTAGATGTGAAGACCTTTTTAAAAGAGACAGCCCCAGCTAAATAGGATTTTTTCTTATCAAATCAAAATAATTTATTTATCTAGGTCACAAGGTGACGCTTATGAACGTCAATTTTAAAATTAAATTACTTAATGCTTCTACATTTACATTTACTGCCTCGTTCGCAAAGCAATAGGTAGAGCCACGAGAAAGAACGGGCAATAAAACTCGAGGCCACTCTTTTAAATCGCCAATATTGTGGTACATATTTTCATTTTTGTAAGGAGCTGCAACTGTTACACATTGTACTAAATTACTTGTAAATAGTAATTAGTTACAGACATTATACTTAAGCAATGAATGTAGTTACTAAATGAAGTGTTTTAGTTAGCCTACCAATGCGAATATTGTGTAACAGGAGCATCCACTTACGACTTATAATATATACAACTCGTGACCATGTTCAGAACTATGGTGGAAATGTATGTTACAGAAGTGACGGTATATGAATACACAAAATTACAAAAACTTTAGTTCACAGACCATGATAACGAGTTATCTTCATCTTACAGTACAGTAAATTTAAAAAAAAATGTGGAACAACAATGCAAATGTAGATGTAGTAAGTAGAATGACCTAATTATGCTAAACGAATAATAATTTAAAAGAACTAGAAATGTTATATAATGATAAACTAAAAAATGCTAAGTATCTATATAAATTCTAAATAAGTAGTAGATCATGAGTTGTCTAGTGTAAGTGACCATATATCCTTGTCACTGAAATAATCATTAATAGTATAATAACCTTTCTTAATAAGGCAGTCTTTTATTTTAGCTTTCAATGTACTGAATGGTAATTCTAAAAGACTAATTGGTATTTTATTGTATTTACGAATACCTAGCCCTACAAAAGAATTATTAACTTTATGTAAACGATGATAAGGGGCATATAACCTATGCTTGTTTCGAGTATTTATATTATGTATATCGCTTTTTGAGGTCAATAAACTTATATTTTGCCTAATGTACAAAATATTAGCAAATAAAAATTGCGAGGCTACTGTAAGAATTCCTATAGACTTAAAGCGTTCCCTAAGAGTATCTTTTGCACCTAACATGTATATTGCTCGTACTGCTCGTTTCTGTAGAACGAAGATATTCTGAATATCCGCTGCTTTGCCCCATAACAAAATACCGTAGGACATAACACTGTGAAAATAGCTAAAACATACTAAACGAGCCGTGTCGATGTCAGTAAGTTGCCTAACTTTTCTGACGGCATACGCAGCAGAGCTGAGCTTTCCTGCTAGACATGCTATATGTGCACCCCATTGTAACTTATTATCTAATGTAATACCTAGGAACACTGTAGAGTCTACTGTGTCAAGTTCCTCCCTATCTAGCATAATATTAGGTCCCAGTTGTCTAACGTTAGGTAAAGCAAATTTAACGCATTTAGTTTTCCTAGAATTAAGTACAAGGTTGTTTGCTGTAGACCATCGTGTAACTTGTAATAGTGCATTATTTACATCATCAAATTGATTTCTATTCCTATCTACTTTAAAAATAAGTGACGTATCATCTGCAAAAAGTACGACATCACAGATGTTTTTTAAATAAAAAGGTAAATCATTAATATATACTAGAAATAGAAAAGGACCTAAAATTGAGCCTTGTGGAACGCCTAGCTGTATAGGTAATTTAGAGGATGTAGTCCCATTTACATCGACACACTGAAATCTCTCCCGCAGGTACGAATCGACAACACTAAGTGCGGTTTTCTCTACGCCGTAGTGGCGGAGCTTACGCAGTAGTGTGTCGTGCTGAACGCAGTCAAATGCTTTAGATAGGTCACAGAACACTCCAATAGCATTATTTGATGACTCCCAAGCACTATAAACGTGTTTCATGAGAGCAACACCCGCATCAGTAGTGGATCTACCTTTAGTAAACCCGTATTGATCTTTGTGAAGCAGACTATTTAAATTAAAGTGGCTTAATAGCTGCTTTAAAAGAATCTTTTTAAATATTTTACTAAATGCCGGCAAGATAGATATGGGCCTAAAATTATTAATTTCATTTTTACTGCCAGATTTGAATAAGGGTATAATTTTACTTAATTTCATCAAATCCGGAAATACGCCTAGGTCAAAGCACTGATTAAAAATTATAGATAGGTAAGGCGCAACAGTCTCAACTATAGTACCTAAAATTTTAATTGAAATGCCCCAAAAGTCGCCGGTATTTTTAATATTAATTGAATTATATGCGATCAATATATCTCGCGGGGCAACGTGCTCGAATCTAAACACGCTCTTGCATTCAGGTACACTGCTAAGCAAATAAATTCCAGCGTCTAAAGATGATGATTGTAAAGAGCTAGTAGTTGTTAAAGGTATGCTCGCAAAGAAACTATTGAACATATGCGCTACTTGAGTTTTGTTAGTGACTAATAAATTGTTTTGTTTTAGTTCAAATTGGTTTTCCCGTGGTCGAGCTCTTCCTGTTTCATTATTTATAATGCTCCACGTTTCTTTAATTATATTTGTTGAATGCTTAATTTTACTACTAATAAATTTAGATTTTGCCATAATACAAACTTGTTTAAAAATTTTTGAGTACTTTTTTACATAATCTCGAAAAGGTGTGTCAAATCTATGTTGTTTCATACCATATAATTCAAATAACTTGGCTCTACTTTTGTAAATACCTATAGTGGCCCACTGGTTAAAAGACTCCATAGTACCCTTTAGTGTGACAGTTTTACTCTTAAAAGTATTTTGAAATTCATTATTTACTAGTCCAAAAAGTGAGTTATAAATTGTATTTGGATTTTGTGAGTTTAATATTGAGGTATTGAGTTTAGCAATAATATTGTTTTTGAAAACTCTTAATATCATAATCGAATTATTTAAAATTAGTTGTTAGAAGGCAACGATAGGCTAGTGGAGATACCAACAGACGGCCATGCCGAGGGTATCGGGTTCGAATCTACGGTGCGAACCGCTGGCACTTCAGATATATATGCGAATTGAATTGGTAATTATCGCTTGCCCCGCGCCTCGGAGAGCACGTTAAGTCGTCAGCCCCAGCTGTCATGAAGATCTTTGACAGTCATTATAGGGCGCCAGTACCTCAAAATAAACTGATACTAGTCAAAAACATGGAATATCGCTACCCATTCGGGTTGCGGAGGTCAGGTTGGCAGTCGCTCTGTGGAAAAGCTAATATTTCAGCCAAATCCGGTTAACCTAGTAAGCCGACCTCGGGTTGAAACTGGGATAACGCTAGGAGGACGACTTGAAATCAGTTGTTGAACAATGATAGCGAACTTTGAGATAATATACAAGACAAAGACAAATGTCACCTCAATCGTCCGTGACCACGGTTCCTGTAAAGTAATCGAAACGTCAGATTATAATATATAATATAGTTTCAAGATCATTCGGTTGATAATTAATTTCAGTCAACGTCACCACGGTTCCTGTAAAGTAATCGAAACGTCAGATTATAATAAATAATGTAGTTTCAAGATCATTCGGTCAAAAATTAATTTCAGTCAACGCGACATAATTATCGCAATAAAATCCGTAAACTAAAGCTTAATTTTGATGTGCAATATTCGATTAAAATCAAGAAAATCTTATGAAGTCATCTTTGAAAATATTATAACTAAATCCGCAATGTTTCCATTGATATCGCGGGCATAATAATCTAATGCTAGTTTAATCCGTTTGAGGCGAGTTCTGATAACGAAGTTGGTGGAACATAATTGTGGAGTATTAATATCAAGTTGTGAAGTTAAAGTGCACGAATAAGTTCGTTGAGACCGATCGTAGTTCGTTGGTCACTGTCACGCTGTAATACTATAATGTCTTAGTGTATGATGATTATGATGATGTGAACGCTGAGCTTGTGTTGTGAAAATCGCGTTAGTTTACGTTTAGAATTGCAGTTAGTTTTTATGGCATAGGAGGCAAACGAGCAGACGGATCGCCTGATGGTAAGTGATTATGGCGCTCATAGATACCCGTAACCCCAGATAAGTCACAATTATGTTGCTGACTTCGGTCGGAAAGAAGTGGGAAGAGGAAGAGGAAAATGGTGATGGGGCCCTGGCACACTCAGTCACGAACGAAACGCAGCAGTATTCTTTAAGTGGACTGACATCACACTATAATAATATACAAATATGAAGGTGATAATCAGGTGTTTTCATTTATTTTTACAACGCAGCGATAGCCTAGAGGAAAGACTAACAGATTGCCACGCACAGTTTAAAGCCACGGCGCGCACCGCTGATACTACGAAGTTATGTGCGTTATATAGGCATAATGAACAAGGCCGATGATAATGAAAAAATTAATGCATGTATAAAGTAAATGAAGGGTTACATTTTTGTAGATCATATTCGAACTGCAACCTTCTAGTTAGCGTTTTTACGAACAAGTCATCTTAATATCCCATCTAAAGGATAAACAATAAAACCCAAGTTCCCCAAATAGTGGTGTTTACACGTAGATATGTTTATTATTAACTGATTAATGTAACTTTTATATGACTTGACAACTAATTTACTTAGCTAATTAACTTTATGGAAACATTTAATTGAAAGGTTCAGGGGTTCAAACAGAAGAAACATTTGAATCATACAGAAGCGCTAAAACAAGATTATTTTCAAAGAAAATAGGATTCAGTGAGACAAAAATACCGGCTCGTTTATCTAGTCAACGCGTGGGCGGTAGGGCATCCACCCACGCACGCACAATTTAGTGCGCGTAACGAACGCAAGATCAACAGCTATCTAGTTACTTCGTTTGTGACCCTTTGTTAGTTAGTTTTGCTTTATTATTATTCATCTAATATATTTAGTTTTCCTGCCACAATTTTAACAACTAATACTTATAAAAATCTCTGAAAACTCTTGTCAGATTTTAATGAAAAACGCGTTGATTGTACATACTTTCCTAAATTCCTCGAAATTACCTGTAAGATATGGGAACAATATAACTTTTGCTATATTTATTGTACTATACCGCAATCAATCAGTTGAAAAAGTTGTTTCGTAAAGGATAAAGAACCGTTCTATTTTCTGACAGCGCATTAGATAAGAACATACGAACAATAACAACAACTGCATTTTATACACGACGTAGAAACATTTTATCACAAAGCTAAATCTTGCAGTGTCTTAGAGTGCAGGTAGTTTTCACTTTCACATTAGGATCAGCGCCAACTGTAGTACATTTGCGATACAGGACTAGTGTTTAATACGGACTCCCCAATGCAGAATAAGGCCTCCCTCACATTGGTCATGAGTGTTCCCCGAGCGTACGCGCGGCTTCCGTTCTGTTCGGCGTGCGCTCGGCGTTCACTTTGTACTACAGAGTGAACGCCGAGCGCACGCTGGGCGTACGCTCGAGTAACACTGACGCCCAATGTGGGGTCGGCCTAAGATCAACAATAGTTATTCTAGAGATCGTTGAACGTAGTCAAATTGTTTTTTTGTGTATTTTTGGTATATCTACGTGTTACCTGGCTAAATGTACGACCTTATTTTGTAGATCCTGTTTAAAAAGTATAAATAAATGTATGGACAAGAAATTGATATGAAATATATAGACAAGACAAGAAGATTTTTATCTACTAATACTATAAAAGTTTAACAAAAATTTCTAAAACTGTTTTTACAAAAAAATTATTTCACTCAGTGTTTCATGTATACCTCTCAAAGGCCTCTCCTAATTTATGAGTCAAAAGCATTGTGAGGCAAAAGGAGGATTATAGACACACTACCACTTTTGCAAGACAGGTTGGAATATGGTTTGATGTCCAGTTTGTCGTGGAATATTTGCTTCGTGTTCATTAATTCCATCACCACACAACGTGTCATGAATACAATAAATGAAAAACTCTTACCAAAGAAGTTGACATTTCTTAACTTGTCTTTTCTATAATGATGATATTTGTGGGTCATAATTTTGTTGATACTTTAAAAAGCCAACACTAAACGCGTAAGTTAACATTTCCGGCCAATAAACGTAAACGTTTAGGTTTAAGTTACTTATACCAGAGAGAATGTTCTAATGAGTTCGTCAGAACGTGGCTACAAGGCGTTTATCATTCGCCGCGGTGATCGGAGATATTCTACAAATGAACAGTGCTAAGTATTCGCAAGCTGTATGATTTAATGCGAATATTTTATTACAAGAGAATGGTAATTTAAAGTGGAACGATAAGCTTAATTTGTGAAGATGAATGTTTATTATATTAGTTTGTTTTGAATAAAATAATTAAATAGGTTGAGAATGGAAATGGTTAAAATTATATTTCTGAGTAGCAGTTTTGCCGGGTATGGCCTGGTCTAAACTTTCAACCCTTATTTTACCTCACTAGGGACATATAAAAATCCTTCTTTTAACATCCCAGCACAAATGAAATAGAGATTTATACAACTGTATATAATAATAAAGAAATAATATTTACATACATACATACATATCGTCACGCCTTTTCTCCCCGAAGGGGTAGGCAGAGGTGTATTTCTACACCCACTTTTCGCCAGATATACTTTAGTCCCACGTAATAAGGGGCGAGCCTATTGCCGTACCGGGCACATTTCCAGACTCCGTGCTGCTACTGAGAATTTCGTGACAGAAAAACCCAATAACACTGCCCGACCCAGGAATCGAACCCGGAACCTCCCGATCCCACGCGCACATTTATGCCGCGAGACCAACGAGGCAGTCGTATAGGGTTTGATGTCGAGTTTGCCGTCTCTACGCAAAGATGGTATTTGCATCGTGTTATCCCTTAGTCGCCTCTTACGACACCCACGGAAAGATAGGGGGTGGTGACACTTGTATTCTATGCCGTCAACCACACGGCTCAAATAGTAATAATATTTGTCGATTGCTTTTGATTTGGCTCAAATAGTAATAGATTGTAATAGAAATAATATTTGTCGTAGAAAATAACAAATCAAAGAAGACTTCTGCTATAACATTACCACCTCGTGCACAAAAAAAGGGTCAAAGGCGAGAATAATAATTCATGCTTTATTCAAAACAGATATTGCTGTTACTTTTACGCCGTATAATAATAAGCCTCACTCATTAACCACCCAGTACAAAAGACAGCGTTGCTTATCTTTAAAAGGATCACAAGGTAACTTTAAAAATCATTAAATTACTTTAACAAAGAAACTTCGTATCCAACTAGATAAGAATACGTTACTAGTAGCGTCAGATAAAACTTATGCTATTACAAGTAACCTCCAGACATACTTAAAGAGAAAACTAAGATGCAAGAAATATGAATTGGATTCACAGTTATTGCGAGTAATTATAAAAATATTTGTAATTGCAATAACTGCCGGGGTCTTGAGTTTTCCGAATTCTCAGTAGAAGCACGGCGTCTGGCAATGTGCCCGGTAATGGCGATAGCATCCTCTCCAATTACATAGGACCTAAAAAATTATAACATGGCGCAATTTGGGTGTAATATATCTGCCTATTCTTACGGGGATATAGACGAAAATAAATTGATAAAACTGTCAAAAATATTTAAGAATTCATAAAAATCTGATAAGTATATATTTATCGCTATAAACAGGTTATTAAAATCCAATAAAAGATAGCCAGTTTCATATATCACTTTATACGAGGGTCAAACTGAAAGTTCTTAGAAAATCAAAAACTGATTACATTAGCCAGTTATTAGTTTTATTATATCTTTTCAAAATATTGTCCATTGACGTCAATACACCGCTGCATGCGATGGAACCACTGGGAAAAGCACTTTGCCCACTCGTCCTTAGGGGTCTCTTCAATGGCATCGCGATACGCAGCCACCGCTTCTTCAGCATTCATAAACCACTTTCCTTTAAGTTTTTCTTTAATTTTTGGAAATAAATAAAAATCACAAGGCGCGAGGTCGGGGCTATACGGCGGGTGACCCAGTAATTCAACGTTTGATGTCGCCAAATAGTCGATCGCTCGCTTGGCGGTGTGCGACGAGGCGTTGTCGTGGTGAAGGAGGATCCTACTGCGAGGTCGTTTCTCTCGAACTTTTTCGAAGACAAGTGGCAAACAATTGGTAGTGTACCATTCTGCAGAAACTGTTTTTTGATCCTCTAACACAATTGTTGCGAAATGACCTATCCTTCCAAAGAACGAGGCCACCATTTTTTTTCCCGCACTTCGATCTCTCTTCACTTTAGTTGGCAACTCCTCGAAAGGAAACACCCACTGAGCAGATTGTCTTTTGGTTTCAGGATCATAACAGTAAATCCAGCTTTCGTCACCTATTAGTATGTCGAACACAGCATTTGAGTCACCTCCGTTAAATCTTTCAATCATTTTACGGCACCAATCCACACGATGGAGTTTTTGAGCCTTAGTCAAATTATGAGGTATCCACCGGGCGCAAAGCTTCCTGACCGCTAAATGTTCGTGGAGGATTTTGTGCACTTGACTCATACCGATGCCTAAGCTTGTCCGAATCTGCTGATAGGTCACTCTTTTGTCAGTCTCTATCATACGCCGCACAACACAGATGTTATTTTCAGTCGTCGCCGTAGAAGGCCGTCCCTCACGTACATCATCAGTGAGATTAGTGCGACCACGTTTAAACTCATTAAACCAGTTGTAAACAGTTGCACGAGATGGGGCTTCATCGTGAAAGGCCAATCGTAGTCTATCATAACTTTCTTGTTGACTTAAATGACATCGAAAGTCATAAAAAATCATTGCACGAAAATTTTCTTGTGTTAAATTCATGTTGACGTGACACAGACAATTTTCAATTTGCCGCCAAATCGTAAAACAAATGACAAATGAATGAAATATATACTCAGTAATATTGGCAAAGAGTTCTATTTTCAAATTTTAGAATATTTTTTTTATTATATTGTTTACTAGCTGTCCCGGCGAACTCCGTATCGCCTTTTTAATGTATTTACATTTCATATTAATTTTTAACTCTTTTCCAACTTATTCAGAACAAAGTTACCAAGAACATCAGTGTTTAATCTCTTAATTGCTAGGCAAAGTTGTTTTGCCATATAAATTATTTCTAGGGTAGAAAAACTAACTTATTGTAGGAGGAGAGGAGATGAGAACGTGGTATATGAGTGATATGGTTAGATCACTGATCTAGTGATATGATAAAATTACTAATACTATTAAATACTATGGCTATTAAATAATTAAATCAAGTGCAAGTCTGACTCGCCCATGTAGGGTTCCGTAGGAGAGGTATCCACTGAACCATTATCTGCATTGAACATCAAATACCACTACCACTTTTTCACCAGCAATAATAACTTTTTTTATATCATTATATTTCCCATCCGCCATCTTTGATCACGAAATAGATGTTGTATTTGGATTCGGCATGCCTTAAAACATCGGAGAAGATACCCATATCGACTTTACAAAAAAATCCCGTCCGCCATCTTTGATTTCCTATCCGCCATCTTTGATCACGAAATAGATGTTGCATTTGGATTCACCATCCCTTAAATCATCAGAGACGATACCTATATTGATTTTTTAAATTTTTCCCATCTGCCATTTTTGATTTCCCATCCGCCATCTTGAATCACGAAATAGATGTTGTATTTGGGTTCCCCATCCCTTTAAACATCGGAGACGATACCCATATTGATTTAAAAAAAAAAAATCCATCCGCCATCTTTGATCACGAAATAGATGCTGTATTCGGATTCTTCATCCCTTAAAATATCGGAGACGATACCCATATTGATTTTTTTTTCCCATCCGCCATTTTTGATTTCCCATCCACCATCTTGAATCACGAAACAGATGTTGTATTTGCATTCCCCATCCCTTTTAACATCGCAGACGATACCGATATTGATTTTTTTAAACTTTCCCATCCGCCATCTTTGATTTCCCATCCGCCATCTTGAATCACGAAATAGATGTTGTATTTGGATTCCCCATCCCTTTAAACATCGGAGACGATACCCATATTGATTAAAAAAAAAAATCATCCGCCATCTTTGATCACGAAATAGATGTTGTATTTTTATTCTCCACCCCTTAAAATAAGGGAGACGATAGCCATATTGATTATTAATTTTTTTCCCATCCGCCATGTTTGATTTCCCATCCAACGAAACAGATGTTGTATTTGCATTCCCCATCCCTTTTAACATCGCAGACGATACCAATATCGATTTTCAAAATTTTTCCCATCCGCCATCTTGAATCACTAAAAAGATGTTGTATTTGGATTCCCCATCCCTTTTAACATCGCAGACGATACCGATATTGATGTTTTTAAACTTTCCCATCCGCCATCTTTGATTTCCCATCCGCCATCTTGAATCACGAAATAGATGTTGTATTTGGATTCCCCATCCCCTTAAACATCGGAGACGATACCCATATTGATTTAAAAAAAACCCATTCGCCATCTTTGATTTCCTATCCGCTATCTTTGATCACGAAATAGATGTTGTATTTGGATTCACCATCCCTTAAATCATCAGAGACGATACCTATATTGATTTTTTAAATTTTTCCCATCAGCCATCTTTGATTTCCCATCCGCTATCTTGAATCACAAAATAGATGTTGTATTTGGATTCCCCATCCCTTTAAACATCGGAGACGAAACCCATATTGATTTTAAAAAAAAAACCCATCCGCCATCTTTGATCACGAAATAGATGTTGTATTTGGATTCTCCATCCCTTTTAACATCGCAGACGATACCAATATTGATTTTTTTAAGTTTTCCCATCCGCCATCTTTGATTTCCCATCCGCCATCTTTGATCACGAAATAGATGTTGTATTTCGATTCCCCACCCCTTAAAATATCGAAGGCGATACGCATATTGATTTTTAAAATTTTCCCATCCGCCATCTTTGATTTCCCGTCCGCCATCTTGGATCACTAAATTCATTTCAAATCATTAATCAGTGTCCTGAAAATGTCAAAAACGATACCCATATAGATTGTATCCTATTCATTTAGCCTTTTTTTGCCTTTGACCCAACCCTCCCCCTTCTCGTCTGACCATCTTATTATTTTTGTCTGGCCCCTAAAAGTTGTGGCGTAATTTTATATAGCCTATAGCCTTTCGGAATAATTGGGCTATCATAGGCAATAACAATTTTTGAAATCCGACTGCTAGTTCCTGAGATTAGCCGACATTATCTTTTAGCCTTTTTAGCGTTTTGCCCGGCCCCAAAGGGTCGAAGCGTTATGTTATATAGCCTATAGCCTTCCGGAATAACTGGGCTATCATATACAAAAAGAATTTTTCAGATCCGACCGGTAGTTCCTGAGATTAGCGCGTTCAAACAAACAAACAAACAAACAAATAAACAAACAAACAAACAAACTCTTCCGCTTTATTATATTAGTATAGATAAGTGGCCAGTTCTAAGAACTTTCAGTTTGACCCTCGTAGGTTAGTGTGGTCTATAGGTATATTTCGCATCTTTATCTCATCTCAGGCTGTAGACGTGTACTGATCTTGAGCCACTCGCAATCAACCGTACCGCCATGAAATGGTAAATAATAGTTGGTGTCAATATAGTATTCTAAGTAGTCCCTTATTCTTTTGTTCAATTTAGAAAAGTGTTTTCATAGAGCTTAACTAGCCCAAAAATTATCCATCTTCAAGATACATACTCATAGAGCGAGATAAAAAAATATGTTATATAGGTATACCATCAAATCAGAGTTGATTTCCAAGAATTTTCATTCCACGGCTACAGAAACGAAGAAAACATTCTATGCGTCGAAAAATTCCGATATATTCAAGAAACCGATACATCTTCAGTTATCAACTCTAAAGTGGAAGTTTAGAAGGTGCTACCTGACACATACACGCTGTAAAATTGAAATTGCATCGACGCATCGCTCTCACAAAGGAACTCAATATACATTGGAAACTAAGAAAGAATATTGTGAAGGCATACAGCGATATATCGTCTGCCGAGGAGTGTTTGTAATTTACAACTGAAGGAGTGCTGGATAGATTTGTTGTGAGCGTTGTTTTCTTGCGTTTGGAATACCTACATTTATTTGTTTGTATGCATTGCTTTGACTAGCAAACAGTACAGTTGAATATTTTGAAGCACGTACTATTGAAAAAAAAAGCCACATACTTACACTATAAGAGTGTAAGTATGTGGCTTTTTTCAAAATAACTATTTTCAAAATTGCACCCATTGTTCCCACTCGCTTAGCGTTTTTATCTCTTGGTTCCGTTACTAATGGTTGAAGCGTAGTTTTACAAAGCCTTCTATAATAACGGCATCCAATATTGGAAACTCTTTAAAGGATAGTAATATCAGGTGCAATTTCTGCTATACATAATCATTTTGGAAACTATTGTGTATAGGTATTGGTAATTACGTACGTACGTATCTATAATCACCGATCACATTAGGCTACTTGTACCAGATAGCCTGGTATAGAACGTGAACGCGCCAAACAGTTAGTAGCATGAGGCGATACCACTTATTGATTTGACATTTAACTCAAACACGATGCCGATTTATAGATGTGCGTGTATGTGTCTTTGCGTGCGTTGTGCTTTTGACAATGGAAATACTATTGAAGTTGAACTACTTATTATTTTAGTTTGACAATCATTTATATTTAAAAAAGTTCTTTAAGAACATAGAAGATATTTAATGAAATAACTATTTGGCTATAATTTGGTATTGAGTATATTAGTACTTATAAAAGTCCACAAAATGAATTTAAAAAGTCGTCTTCGTTCACGTAGATGAATCAATTCTAAAGTGATTGCCGTGTGGTTGACGGCATAGATTGCCGTGTGGTTGACGGCATAGAATACAAGTGTCACCACCCCCTATCTTCCCGTGGGTGTCGTAAGAGGCGACTAAGGGATAACACGATGCAAATACCATATTTGCGTAGAGACGGAAAACTCGACATCAAACCCTACACGACTGCCTCGTTGGTCTCGTGGCATAAATGTGCGCGTGGGATCGGGAGGTCCCGGGTTCGATTCCTGGGTCGGGCAGTGTTATTGGGTTTTTCTGTCACGAAATTCTCAGTAGCAGCACGGAGTCTGGAAATGTGCCCGGTACGGCAATAGGCTCGCCCCATATTACGTGGGACTAAAGTATATCTGGCGAAGAGTGGGTGTAGAAATACACCTCTGCCTACCCCTTCGGGGATAAAAGGCGTGACGATATGTATGTAGTACTTATAAAAGTCCACAAAATGAATTTAAAAAGTCGTCTTCGTTCACGTAGGTGAATCAATTCTAAAGTGAACAAAGTATTCAGCATACGTCGAAATGTTGAAACACCTAGGTGAAATCATTCCAAGTTGAAATGAGGACACCAAAAAGCAACTATGTTGACCCGGATAATATCATCCAGGTGAATTAAGTGGTAGCTCAAGTGTCAAGCAAATCAGAAAATAAGAACGATCAATCATTTAATAGGAAATAAGGAATATCTGTTTAACATAGTACACGTAAAGAAAACTTCCTGTGAATCGCCTTCCATGGCAATGAAAACACATCATTAGTGAACCTCGAAACACAATATACCTCAGCACAATCTTCAAGAGCTCCTCTTATAAAATATACCCAGTACTTTAAATAACATCACCCTAAAGCTTAAGTCATAAGCCGATAAAGCGACATTAAAAACAGTTTAGCTCACGCAGGCAAATGAATCAAGCGACCAAAAACCCATTTACATCCCATTTTTGCAAAGCTATTAAATATATAGCTATTTATTCAAAAGTTTTCCCTATAATAAACAGTATTTTAGCTGCATCGATTGCAGATTTAATGACGTAAAAACATTTTAAACTGCAACGATTAACGCTGGACGGTAAAACTGAAGAACTAATGGGTCCTAAAAAATTAGATTGACTCGTCGACTGGTGCTAATTGCCAATTAGGTCAGATGGTGGGCAGTGCCGGTGCAAAATGTAATTTAGAAGCGTGTATTTTTCAACCGAAATTCTAAAATATATAAAAGGAGAAAAGGCGCGTGAAAATCAAAAATAATTTTGAACTGAAAAGCATAACGAATCGTGGGATTGTTTAGACGAAATAATCACACTTTGGGGCATTAGATTATAATGTTCTATGACCATCAAATGATACTAGAAGGCTTTATGGTCAAGACGTGAGGCTGGCAACAGTTGAATCGCACATTTTTTTTTATAGATCGACATTTATCTATATATATAGTTTATTGCGTAAGGTTTCAGAGTTTTGTGCTTAAGTAATCACCGATGCTCAGGTTATTCTAATTTATTGGCGTCCTTCAGTTTAATAAAACATAAAATTATTTTTTTATTTTTAGATGACACCTGGAAGAAGTGTAATATTATACATTTCATATTAATTTTTAACTCTTTTCCAACTTATTCAGAACAAAGTTACCAAGAACATCAGTGTTTAATCTCTTAATTGCTAGGCAAAGTTGTTTTGCCATATAAATTATTTCTAGGGTAGAAAAACTAACTTATTGTAGGAGGAGAGGAGATGAGAACGTGGTATATGAGTGATATGGTTAGATCACTGATCTAGTGATATGATAAAATTACTAATACTATTAAATACTATGGCTATTAAATAATTAAATCAAGTGCAAGTCTGACTCGCCCATGTAGGGTTCCGTAGGAGAGGTATCCACTGAACCATTATCTGCATTGAACATCAAATACCACTACCACTTTTTCACCAGCAATAATAACTTTTTTTATATCATTATATTTCCCATCCGCCATCTTTGATCACGAAATAGATGTTGTATTTGGATTCGGCATGCCTTAAAACATCGGAGAAGATACCCATATCGACTTTACAAAAAAATCCCGTCCGCCATCTTTGATTTCCTATCCGCCATCTTTGATCACGAAATAGATGTTGCATTTGGATTCACCATCCCTTAAATCATCAGAGACGATACCTATATTGATTTTTTAAATTTTTCCCATCTGCCATTTTTGATTTCCCATCCGCCATCTTGAATCACGAAATAGATGTTGTATTTGGGTTCCCCATCCCTTTAAACATCGGAGACGATACCCATATTGATTTAAAAAAAAAAAATCCATCCGCCATCTTTGATCACGAAATAGATGCTGTATTCGGATTCTTCATCCCTTAAAATATCGGAGACGATACCCATATTGATTTTTTTTTCCCATCCGCCATTTTTGATTTCCCATCCACCATCTTGAATCACGAAACAGATGTTGTATTTGCATTCCCCATCCCTTTTAACATCGCAGACGATACCGATATTGATTTTTTTAAACTTTCCCATCCGCCATCTTTGATTTCCCATCCGCCATCTTGAATCACGAAATAGATGTTGTATTTGGATTCCCCATCCCTTTAAACATCGGAGACGATACCCATATTGATTAAAAAAAAAAATCATCCGCCATCTTTGATCACGAAATAGATGTTGTATTTTTATTCTCCACCCCTTAAAATAAGGGAGACGATAGCCATATTGATTATTAATTTTTTTCCCATCCGCCATGTTTGATTTCCCATCCAACGAAACAGATGTTGTATTTGCATTCCCCATCCCTTTTAACATCGCAGACGATACCAATATCGATTTTCAAAATTTTTCCCATCCGCCATCTTGAATCACTAAAAAGATGTTGTATTTGGATTCCCCATCCCTTTTAACATCGCAGACGATACCGATATTGATGTTTTTAAACTTTCCCATCCGCCATCTTTGATTTCCCATCCGCCATCTTGAATCACGAAATAGATGTTGTATTTGGATTCCCCATCCCCTTAAACATCGGAGACGATACCCATATTGATTTAAAAAAAACCCATTCGCCATCTTTGATTTCCTATCCGCTATCTTTGATCACGAAATAGATGTTGTATTTGGATTCACCATCCCTTAAATCATCAGAGACGATACCTATATTGATTTTTTAAATTTTTCCCATCAGCCATCTTTGATTTCCCATCCGCTATCTTGAATCACAAAATAGATGTTGTATTTGGATTCCCCATCCCTTTAAACATCGGAGACGAAACCCATATTGATTTTAAAAAAAAAACCCATCCGCCATCTTTGATCACGAAATAGATGTTGTATTTGGATTCTCCATCCCTTTTAACATCGCAGACGATACCAATATTGATTTTTTTAAGTTTTCCCATCCGCCATCTTTGATTTCCCATCCGCCATCTTTGATCACGAAATAGATGTTGTATTTCGATTCCCCACCCCTTAAAATATCGAAGGCGATACGCATATTGATTTTTAAAATTTTCCCATCCGCCATCTTTGATTTCCCGTCCGCCATCTTGGATCACTAAATTCATTTCAAATCATTAATCAGTGTCCTGAAAATGTCAAAAACGATACCCATATAGATTGTATCCTATTCATTTAGCCTTTTTTTGCCTTTGACCCAACCCTCCCCCTTCTCGTCTGACCATCTTATTATTTTTGTCTGGCCCCTAAAAGTTGTGGCGTAATTTTATATAGCCTATAGCCTTTCGGAATAATTGGGCTATCATAGGCAATAACAATTTTTGAAATCCGACTGCTAGTTCCTGAGATTAGCCGACATTATCTTTTAGCCTTTTTAGCGTTTTGCCCGGCCCCAAAGGGTCGAAGCGTTATGTTATATAGCCTATAGCCTTCCGGAATAACTGGGCTATCATATACAAAAAGAATTTTTCAGATCCGACCGGTAGTTCCTGAGATTAGCGCGTTCAAACAAACAAACAAACAAACAAATAAACAAACAAACAAACAAACTCTTCCGCTTTATTATATTAGTATAGATAAGTGGCCAGTTCTAAGAACTTTCAGTTTGACCCTCGTAGGTTAGTGTGGTCTATAGGTATATTTCGCATCTTTATCTCATCTCAGGCTGTAGACGTGTACTGATCTTGAGCCACTCGCAATCAACCGTACCGCCATGAAATGGTAAATAATAGTTGGTGTCAATATAGTATTCTAAGTAGTCCCTTATTCTTTTGTTCAATTTAGAAAAGTGTTTTCATAGAGCTTAACTAGCCCAAAAATTATCCATCTTCAAGATACATACTCATAGAGCGAGATAAAAAAATATGTTATATAGGTATACCATCAAATCAGAGTTGATTTCCAAGAATTTTCATTCCACGGCTACAGAAACGAAGAAAACATTCTATGCGTCGAAAAATTCCGATATATTCAAGAAACCGATACATCTTCAGTTATCAACTCTAAAGTGGAAGTTTAGAAGGTGCTACCTGACACATACACGCTGTAAAATTGAAATTGCATCGACGCATCGCTCTCACAAAGGAACTCAATATACATTGGAAACTAAGAAAGAATATTGTGAAGGCATACAGCGATATATCGTCTGCCGAGGAGTGTTTGTAATTTACAACTGAAGGAGTGCTGGATAGATTTGTTGTGAGCGTTGTTTTCTTGCGTTTGGAATACCTACATTTATTTGTTTGTATGCATTGCTTTGACTAGCAAACAGTACAGTTGAATATTTTGAAGCACGTACTATTGAAAAAAAAAGCCACATACTTACACTATAAGAGTGTAAGTATGTGGCTTTTTTCAAAATAACTATTTTCAAAATTGCACCCATTGTTCCCACTCGCTTAGCGTTTTTATCTCTTGGTTCCGTTACTAATGGTTGAAGCGTAGTTTTACAAAGCCTTCTATAATAACGGCATCCAATATTGGAAACTCTTTAAAGGATAGTAATATCAGGTGCAATTTCTGCTATACATAATCATTTTGGAAACTATTGTGTATAGGTATTGGTAATTACGTACGTACGTATCTATAATCACCGATCACATTAGGCTACTTGTACCAGATAGCCTGGTATAGAACGTGAACGCGCCAAACAGTTAGTAGCATGAGGCGATACCACTTATTGATTTGACATTTAACTCAAACACGATGCCGATTTATAGATGTGCGTGTATGTGTCTTTGCGTGCGTTGTGCTTTTGACAATGGAAATACTATTGAAGTTGAACTACTTATTATTTTAGTTTGACAATCATTTATATTTAAAAAAGTTCTTTAAGAACATAGAAGATATTTAATGAAATAACTATTTGGCTATAATTTGGTATTGAGTATATTAGTACTTATAAAAGTCCACAAAATGAATTTAAAAAGTCGTCTTCGTTCACGTAGATGAATCAATTCTAAAGTGATTGCCGTGTGGTTGACGGCATAGATTGCCGTGTGGTTGACGGCATAGAATACAAGTGTCACCACCCCCTATCTTCCCGTGGGTGTCGTAAGAGGCGACTAAGGGATAACACGATGCAAATACCATATTTGCGTAGAGACGGAAAACTCGACATCAAACCCTACACGACTGCCTCGTTGGTCTCGTGGCATAAATGTGCGCGTGGGATCGGGAGGTCCCGGGTTCGATTCCTGGGTCGGGCAGTGTTATTGGGTTTTTCTGTCACGAAATTCTCAGTAGCAGCACGGAGTCTGGAAATGTGCCCGGTACGGCAATAGGCTCGCCCCATATTACGTGGGACTAAAGTATATCTGGCGAAGAGTGGGTGTAGAAATACACCTCTGCCTACCCCTTCGGGGATAAAAGGCGTGACGATATGTATGTAGTACTTATAAAAGTCCACAAAATGAATTTAAAAAGTCGTCTTCGTTCACGTAGGTGAATCAATTCTAAAGTGAACAAAGTATTCAGCATACGTCGAAATGTTGAAACACCTAGGTGAAATCATTCCAAGTTGAAATGAGGACACCAAAAAGCAACTATGTTGACCCGGATAATATCATCCAGGTGAATTAAGTGGTAGCTCAAGTGTCAAGCAAATCAGAAAATAAGAACGATCAATCATTTAATAGGAAATAAGGAATATCTGTTTAACATAGTACACGTAAAGAAAACTTCCTGTGAATCGCCTTCCATGGCAATGAAAACACATCATTAGTGAACCTCGAAACACAATATACCTCAGCACAATCTTCAAGAGCTCCTCTTATAAAATATACCCAGTACTTTAAATAACATCACCCTAAAGCTTAAGTCATAAGCCGATAAAGCGACATTAAAAACAGTTTAGCTCACGCAGGCAAATGAATCAAGCGACCAAAAACCCATTTACATCCCATTTTTGCAAAGCTATTAAATATATAGCTATTTATTCAAAAGTTTTCCCTATAATAAACAGTATTTTAGCTGCATCGATTGCAGATTTAATGACGTAAAAACATTTTAAACTGCAACGATTAACGCTGGACGGTAAAACTGAAGAACTAATGGGTCCTAAAAAATTAGATTGACTCGTCGACTGGTGCTAATTGCCAATTAGGTCAGATGGTGGGCAGTGCCGGTGCAAAATGTAATTTAGAAGCGTGTATTTTTCAACCGAAATTCTAAAATATATAAAAGGAGAAAAGGCGCGTGAAAATCAAAAATAATTTTGAACTGAAAAGCATAACGAATCGTGGGATTGTTTAGACGAAATAATCACACTTTGGGGCATTAGATTATAATGTTCTATGACCATCAAATGATACTAGAAGGCTTTATGGTCAAGACGTGAGGCTGGCAACAGTTGAATCGCACATTTTTTTTTATAGATCGACATTTATCTATATATATAGTTTATTGCGTAAGGTTTCAGAGTTTTGTGCTTAAGTAATCACCGATGCTCAGGTTATTCTAATTTATTGGCGTCCTTCAGTTTAATAAAACATAAAATTATTTTTTTATTTTTAGATGACACCTGGAAGAAGTGTAATATTATACCCACATTTCGTCATGAATTTTTTAAAGTCCCAGGTAATAGGGGGCGAGCCTATTGCCGTTACCGGGCACATCACCAGACTCTGTGCTGCTACTGACAATTCGGAAAAACCCAGTAACACTTTTACCCGACCCGGGAATCGAACCCGGGACATCCGGGATCAGCAGTCGCATAAGCTATCCACTGGACCACGGAGGCAGTCATTCAATTATTAATAATTGTAAAATTATTATCATTTACCCCAGCTCGTTTAGAGTAGGTACCTATTTATTGAACAAATTATTTTTGAGAAAAGATAATACTTTATGCCCAAAATCTGCTCAACAAGATCTTATAACCGTAATTTAGGCTTCACTTGTTAGAATCTACAGAATTAATAGTTATTTAGCTTTTACTTATGTTCTAAGCGTTGTTATTTGGTCACCAGTTTCTTTTTTGTTCTCTATTAAGTACTTCGTACCGTAATTATAATTTCATTATATTGTTATCTATTGTCAATTTTTCGTTAATAATACTACGAATAACGCTTATATTTATGTAACTGACATAAACACTCACCTCGTGAACACAGCTGTTGAAAACCATGGCAAAACATCGGGGCCATTTAAACGGCGGCTTGTTCTATATAAAAAGTTTGAAATGTGCAGTCACTTATCGCGAAAATTTAAAATAATTTCAGACCTGTATTTTTAAATATAATTTTAGCTAAGTTCTCAAATCATCGTCACTTATCGCTTAGACTTGCTCAATATGTAGTTACAATAATTCCCCTGTCGGTTGCCACTAGACGTTGATCGATAGCGCCCTAAATACGGATTTACTTTGAGAACTAAACTGTGCTAACTGATTTTATGGCGCTGTAATAGGCATTAGTGAATTATTCATGGGTATGTGTAAATGGCAATTGTATTGCAGTCGACTTTATTTTTGCCTTATAGGTACGAGGATGTTGTGATAAAGACTACTTATTTGCTGGATATTGGTGAGTAAAAGAGGCAGGAGTGAAGGATCCTCGTTGGATTGAAAGATAGTTGTTTTTCTAATATCTGGTTGGGTAAATACAATTGTTCACAATATAGACATTAAACGATATGTTTTTTCACGGGAGACTTTACAAACATACAAGTAATGGACACAATGAACACCCAGCCTCGAAACTACATTTTATGAATTACACAAAGTGTTACCTCGTGTGGGAAGCGAACCCACAATTACACTCGGGGCAGTGTTAAGCGGCGAGGCGGCCGCTTAAACCACTTTTTCACAATTGTCCTTCTATTGAATAAAGCTCATTTGGTAAAGCTTCATGGCTTACCTTGGCCTCCAAAACACTCTCTAGATAAGGAACGTCGTCAAACACGAATGAAGCATAATTATTCGGGTGTTAAAAAACTATGTGTTTAATTCTGCAAAATCTTCTAAGAACACATATACATATTTCAAACAATACTGTCAATATTTTACTAGTAGGTACCCTTCGTTTTTGTTGCGAACATTTCCCTCAAACGAAATCATCCTTCTTGGTTCGCAGAATAGGAAGGCATATTCGAACAAAAACTTGAGTGGAACTATTTCTATTCATATTTTGTCATCACTATCGACTCTTGGCATATGTCACCCGAGCCGTCGTATTTGAATATGCGAATATGCTTTGTTCATTCATAACTTTCGCTAGAAATTGTTTTGATGGCTGCTGTCTGGAAAAGAGTTTCTATGGATAATTAATTAGAAAATGCTGCTTCTTTTTGCCGCTGTACCTACATCTTATTTGTATTTAGTTAAGATTACGACCAAAATGAAAAATCGAGCTTGACCAATATTGCGTATAACTATTAGTCAAGCGGGTATTGGAAAAAGTAAGACTTCAAATAAATGCAAGCGTTGGTACCTAACATTAAGTGAAATTACCTAGATAGCTCAATGTAAATAAAAAGAGATTTTTCTAATACAGTGTAAGCGCGTAGAGTCATTGAGTGGCTTGCCGTGTTGTGCCGTGTCGGGCCTTTATTTTCCTCAGTCTAACTTTTATTGTAATGTAGATCGTGAAATATCTTTTTTACTCGATTTGCGAAAGAAAATCTTTCGAAACTATTGGGCGTGTCAGATTCAGGAAAGCTCTCTAGTATAGAGACAGTTATGATAAATAAAAGAGACAACTATCAAATCATACTTTCATTTATTCACTTAAAGTCGAGAATATATATTTACATTTAGTGCCCAGTTCGCAAAGCAAAGGCCTAGAACAAAGAGAAAGAACGGACAATAAAACTCTTGACCATTATTTTCAATAGTCATAAATCACAAATAGTGGTACAGTCAATTTATATCAAATATCAATATTGTGGGTAGTTTTGTATTACAAGAAAGGTCCGTCTCAAAAGATAACACAATAAGCATTATTTAGCATGAACACAATCTACTAAATGTTTCTCACAGGTATATACTGAATCTCATTGATACAACTTGATCCGCAGTATATTATTCTATCCTATATTACAATCTTTAATATCTCACAAATCACTAAACTACTCACAATATCAATTAGATAATAATTACACTATCTAATATTGTTTTCTAGATGATAAAGCCAAAGAATAAGCAACACAGAATATTGAAATAATAAGCATTATTTAGCATGAACACAATCTACTAAATGTTTCTCACAGGTATATACTGAATCTCATTGATACAACTTGATCCGCAGTATATTATTCTATCCTATATTAAAATCTTTAATATCTCACAAATCACTAAACTACTCACAATATCAATTAGATAATAATTACACTATCTAATATTGTTTTCTAGATGATAAAGCCAAATAATAAGCAACACAGAATATTGAAACACAATAGCAGTTAAATAGTCAGAACCATATCGCACCTGAGCCGTCGTCGAAGTAGAATAGGATGAACTAGCCAAGTTTGTCGACTTTTATAGCTAGCTTAAACTTTATTTACACGTTTAGTTTAACGTGTCAAACGTCATTTCAGTGTTATTCAACTTCCACTGCCGAATAACATACTTTTTATATATGTATAAATACTTGGGTAACACTTAACAACATTATTTTACTAATATCATTAAATATCTCTTAGGCGCATGTAGCTGAAATTTAGCACAAATGTAGGCTAGGGGACTGTAGAGGTGCAAAAAAGTCCCACGGGATCGGGCATAAAAGGTTAGATAAAAAAAGTGTTGGCGTAGTTGCGGGCATCCTCTAGTGATTAATATAATTACATCGAGTTTACCCAAAGGCTAAAAAGGATATTAAAAGATGTTCGCCATTATAATATTGTCATTATACTTCTATAATATGTTATAAGTATTTCTATTTTTCAACGTTGGCATTGCCATTAACGCTAACACTAACGCAGGTGTAGCAATAGCTAAATAGTAAGGTAGGTAATCAAAAATTAATAATTAAAAAAAAAACACGACTGCCCTGCAAAAAAACGAACTAAAAAGTTAATAACAAGTTTAATTTGTGTGTAAAAAGGGAAAGATTTAGGTAATAAGGCACAAACTGGGTGAGTAACCAGATTTGAATAAAATTGTCATTGCAGTCGGGGGCCGTTTTGTGGAACACCAATTTAAGAGGCTCGTTTTATTGGTAAACTTTACACAATCCGGGAATATTTTAAAGGCTAATTAGGCATTCCAGTGAGCGTTTGACAAATTAGGCGTAGCTTCTTTAAGTTATCCATAAATGTTGTGGGTTAATTAGTCTGGATTTTGATACTTAAACAATCATATTGCTGTTTTTTTTATAATCTTATTCATTCATTTTAAACTTTTGCATCAATTACGCTAGTCATATATGACTTGTTACACAAAAAAAATATTCGTGCATCCATGAAACCAAATAAATGATAAAATGTATATTTGATTGATTACTTTTACAAAAAAGAAACTTACAAAATAATGAATATTTCAACTATAAAAAGATTAATCCATGCATTGTTTAACCATTCCTTTCATTCGGTTTTAAACTTAAATCCTACGAGCGTACAATAGTCCACTGTTATATCTACTGTTGGCAAATTGTCAATCACATTTCCGATTCCCGGTGCGGTTCTGCATGAGAATTGAAACACCAAAACCAACAAACTCTGGACTCTTTTTTGAATAAAAAATGCCGCAGTCACAATTTAAAGTTAATCAATTGTGGTCATGCAACGTGTGGCTGATGAAAGTTGAGTCTGCACGTGAATGGTTTGGAAATGAAACCTATATGTGCCGAAGGATTACTGCAATTTTCGGTATTATAATTTTACGCAATTTCAGAGGCAATTTTGTAATTGGATGAGAATTGATTTTGTGTTACAACTGATTGGTAGGGTTGAGCTTAAGTAATTGATATTCTTAGCTCTGGCTGAAGTCCACAATAATTTATTTTGACGAACCTCAGAGACCCTTCCTCTTGATAGACAAAAACCTTTTATCACTTGACCAACAGGCCAGTCAAATACGAAATTAATAATTACAAATGAATACCTTCAATCCCAAAATTTAGAACGTTTCCTAAGTCTGCTTTACCATTTTTTATTCTAGTTAATAATGTTTACTTGGGAGCCTCTTATGAAACAATCGGTTTGTCGAACGATTGTAATAAAAAACGGGACAGCAATATCCGAGGCTTCTGCTGTAGGTCTGAAGTGCCAACTCGAATAAGTTCATTCTCAGCCGAGCCATTTTAATGTTGCCCTTTCAAGAAGCGTAATAATGGTTGGCGTTTTCGTTTCAAAATGATGTTGAAGTTTGCTGTTGTATGACGTTGAAGTTTTGGAATCTATGTCTGGAAAAAATAACGTACACTGTTTGAGTCTTCCCGTGACCACGACCAACGTAACACAGCTGAATGATCATCGGGCAGAAATTTAGTTTAAACGAGATATTTATAACCTTTTTAACCTCACAATTTATAAAACGCGAGTAAGTGCTTATTCCATTAACCAAATCCATCGCTTTACTATTGAAACTATACAACGGCTCAAGGATATCTTCCAGTAATTACCTACAAACGTCAACTATATTACTCCTAGCGATTTCCATACTAATCATTGTGTAAGATCACGATGCTTCCACCCTTAAACTTAATTATAAATTCACTTTCACACATCTGTATCGGGGGGCACAGCAGTGCCCCCACCAAGTCGAGCAAAAAAGCGGCACGGCCGTACCATCCTTTTTTCGAAGCAATTCAGGTCATTTTCAACCCCCTATAACTTCGTTAGTGATGAAACTAGAAGCCTCATTTTTTTGTAATTATGCAGATATAGTATAAACATGTTGTATTTTAAATTTCATTCAATTTGAACTAGTAGTTTAAGAATTATAACGAGTCAAAATTCTTAATTTTGTCACTCATTGACCGACCATCAAAAGTCTAAGGCATTTCTAGCAGACATAGAAACTTCAAATTTAGAATACAATTAGTGTTTTGTATATAAATCAAGGAAAAATTAAAATATTAATCAATTTATGTCCAGTTTTTGAGATACATCAACTGCATAAATAACTTTGTAATCCCTTATAAATATATAAGATTACAAAATTACATTTGCAGTTAGAGCATTAACTTTAGCGTTGGTGTACAAGAAGTACAAGGTACCGGAAAGGACAAAAGTAAGACTATCTACAAAAAGAAATGAGATCCCATAAAAACAATACTTGTCAAAAATACCAAGTCTCGCGACCGTAAAAAGTTGTGAGATCCATGTAATACCAAGTCGGTTAATTAAAAATCTTCAATGTTTTAAATAAATATATTGACTTGGCAATCGCATTAAACAATCTAATTTATATATGCATTACTTATGAGACGTATTGTGTTTTCATTCGATGGTCGAGTCAATCCATTTATTTTAAACATTCAAGATTTTTAATTATTTGACTTGGTATTACATGGATCTCACAACTTTTTACGCTCGCGAGACTTGGTATTTTTGACAAGTATTGTTTTTATGGGATTCATATGACATGATAATATTCATTCATGTAAGAGCTTTCAGTTGGCACCTGATGGGCCTCAATTTACATCTAATCGACAAGCCTGCGTTTAAATTAATAATGGCTAGACAGATCTTTGATCACAAGCCAAGCCGTCAATGTGCCGCTGACATGACAGTTAGACGCCGCGCAAACGGAGACACTTTTGTGTGTAGCGCTTGAAAGCTACGATTAGTCCCTCGTTGGGCGCCAAATATGTAATATATGAATGCGTAATTTAACACATATACACATATTAACATAGCAATACTAAAATTGATTTAGAAGCAAAATTAGACTTGGCATAATGTATAGTCAATAGATATATAAATGCTCAGGGCCACTAGGTTTAAGTAATACATAAAAGAAACCGGTTTCAGTCTTCAATAGTATACCCTTAGTTTGGTGTCTAAGGGCTAGAACTTAGAGAGCCTTCAGGATTGCACGTTTTTTTTACAATATTCCAGTGAATATTTTATTTTCGTATAATGTGAAAGTCAAATTGTAAGCAATAACTGTTTACCCAACATTGAGCTTAGGAGCTTTCATATGATAAATATTTTATGGCTAGTAAAAAATAACAAGCAACAAAAAAGTTGAAAGTTGTAACTTAAAATACTAACAGTATCAACAATTTTGTAAGCAAATTTAAATTTCAAAAGACAGGCAATATTTTGGTTTTTGCTATGCGCTGTGTCGGTTGCAGCTACTGCAAAATATGTCCAATCGATTTACACTACGACAGCAACTAAGCATCTTGTGAGGGACATCAGATGGCGCTGCGCCAGAGCAAACATCGGCTCTGTAGAGATAAATACGTTAAAAAATTGGTTGCCTGTAAAGTCGGTATACGGGCGAAAGTTTTACGTGACAACGACTTTGAGTGGTAAAATAATTTTAATGTGAATATTCATTCGTATAGTAGGAAGAAGGATGAAAGACGCGTGCCTTTCACTTTTTATGTCTGTCTCTCTCGCTCTTAGGCGGGACGCGTGCCTCTCACTCGCTCTCATTGTGAGCGCATAACGTGAGCGGAGCGTAACGCAGTTTCTTGAAGTGTCACCCGGCAAACCAATTTATAAGACGTTGTCACGTCAAAAATAGTAAAAGTGATTCTAACAGTGCAAATCAAACTTATATCTGTTTAATTTTTATGTGAAACATATTTATCTTCCTCAGAGGAATACCGAGAAAGATAAATATGGAAAATACTCCTCCATTTTCTTTACACCTTCACACAGAAGAAATGGCTTACGAGGCCGTTTACACCGTATGACAATTAGAACGCTTTATACATAATGAAATCGCTGACATTTGACGGATATAATTCTACGAGTATACCTATAGGCTCTGGAAGACATTATGAGTAACTGTACGATCATTTGTTTGATTGCGGACTATTTCATTCATAGGATTTTTTATGTAATTTGCAGTCGAGAGAATAATATAGGAATTTATCAATACTTTTTACTGTTTCTACGGGTTATATACTACGTACCTTTGTTTTGGTTACTTAAAATAAAAACAAAGGTACGTAGTATATATCCCGTAGAAACAGTAAAAAGTATCGAGAGAATAATATTATATGGCTGGTAAATAAAATTGTACTACATAATTTATTTGTGTAGGTCGCGGGTCAGAACTTGATCCGATTACAAATAAGCCGCGCAAGAATATAAGCAGCACTCGAGTTACCACGGCGTAGCAACCCCTTTCTGCCGACGTTGCAGCCTACACCACAAACGACGAGCAGCGTAAACTGTCAGCGCAGCATTTTCATTGTTTCAATTTATAGTTAGAATTAAGTCAGTCTTTTGTCATTGTTAGTAGAATAAACATCCTTTTTGTAACAAATAAATATATTTTTTTAATTAAATTCCTGACCGCGAGAATTTAACTGGCGCAGTCGGTAGGATCGCGGCACGCTATCCCAAATCAAACTCTTTGAGATAAGCTGTGACGGTTCTCAAATCGTACCTCGCGATCCGTATAAAGAACCTACGCGCGGTCGGGCACCGGTAGCAGAGACTCTGAAGCAATAGAGAAGCTGCTGCATTGACAAGGACTCCACGGGCGATGCAGAGACTACTCTGGTAAGTACTCTCGTAACTAACAAGTGTTCCCTGCTATATTTCCCGTGTAATTGTTTATTGTTTTACTTATTGTGTGTGTCTGTGTTTATGCTATAATCGCGTAGGGCATTCGACATTGTTATTATAATAACGTTGTTACTAAGTACATCTAAATCGGTGCATAAACGCGTCCGAGTACCTAGTACCTAGAAACGTGTAACCATACACGCCTATTGTTCTATACCCATTGTTTCATAAATTCATTTTAAAATGTCTCTTAAAGATTGCGATAATGCGCACTTCAAGATTCTTACTAGCCTTATGCCTAAGTACGATGGCAATCCGAAACGGTTAGACCATTATATTAGGGAAGTAGAAAATTTACTGTGCTTAATGGATGAGGCAGATCGTGCACACCCGGCATTAATATGTTTAATTAAAAGTAAGTTAAGCGGTACAGCTATCGACGCGATTGCGTATGATGAAGATTTAAGCAATTGGCTCGTAATAAAGCACGCTTTAATACGTCGCCTTAGGGAACCGCGTAATGAGATTGAAGTTATGCAGGAACTCACGCGCACCAGGCGCAATAGAAATGAGGACGCCGAAAGCTTTGGCAAGCGTTTACGCGACCTCCTAGATACCCTTTACTCCATAGGCGAACATGTGAATAAGACGTATTACGAGAAAATGGTCATAGAGCAGTATGTCAACCAGCTTGACTTCCAAGTATCTATAGGTGTCAAAATAGCTAGACCGGAGACCCTTGAGCTAGCCATAATAGCAGCTAGGCAGGAAGAAAATCGCCTTGCATATAATAGATCCACTAGTACTTCATTTAATTCACCTTCAACGTCAAAGCCGAAAGAATTAGTAAAACAAAATAACGGTAACAGTGGTCCGTTCCGTAATGCTTTTAATAATGTGCCTAAGCCGCATCCTAACTTTAATAACCCTTCAAATAGTTTTAATAATCCTTTCGGTGCGAGTAACTTCACGCCGCAACAAAGTAGCTTTACACCTAGGCAGCCGCCGCAGTGGTCGCAGCCATGGCCGAATAAGCCCGCATCAGGTAATTTTAGACCTAATTTATCCAGGAATAATAGCGGTAACTTCCGGAATCAGCCGAACTTACCGAAACAACAGGTAAACCCTCCACAGCAAGTATCTGACGTCACAATGCGTTCCGTTAACAAACCCGCGACCCCGCAGTTTGCGAAACAAGAGCTGTTTTACACACCGAGCAACTTAGAACAAATGCAACCGTTTTACAACGAAAGTGAGTATTATACTTACGATGGTCCAAACCACGATCACGCAGACTCAGAGCCGTGTACCGACGAAGCAGAGGTAAACTATGATCAGGATTTTATCTCGGAGGAGGACCCAGACAACCAGAGCTAGTTAAAATTAACTTTCAATATAAGGATCACTTACCTTATATTAAGTTACCAGAATTTAATGGTAAGTTTTTAATAGATACAGGAGCCAGTAGATCTTCAGTAGCATCTGATGTTGTTTTCGGCACTATTTTTGAAAATTCTATAGACATAGAACCGTTCCAAATAGTAACCGCTCACGGTACATCGCTACATAATCAAGTAGTATATCTCCCTTTACCGCCAGCATTTAACTGTGAATTAACGCATAAGTTTTTATTTTTTAATTTAGACCCCAAGTATAAAGGTGTTATAGGATGTGACTTGCTTAAATTACTAAACTGTAATATTGATCTTAATAATAATATCTTACATACATGCACTGCCGATATACCTATACATTTTAGTTATCCTATTCAAAAGATTAAAATTGAACCTAAATGTGAAAAGATAATTACCGTTAAAACACACTATACAGACGGGCAATACTTACATGATAGTTTTTATTGGTCGGATCGTTTATTCTCACCCGCATCTATTGTAAACGTGACCGATGGTTCGTTTAAAACCTCTATTATTAACTATAGTAATGAAAAGAAATACGTACCCAATAAGTCGATTATAACGCTAGAGAATTATATAGAACCTGAAACAGAAAATACATATAAATTAAATAGCATGCAATTAAATGATGTCGATAAAGAGCTTTGTGAAAATTTAAAGAAAATACGTACCAGTCATATGAATGAAGAGGAGAAGCGCGAAATTACTAGGCTATGTTATCAATACAGAGATTTATTCTTTTCAGAAAATTTACCACTTACCTTTACTCACGCTGTCAAGCACGAACTTAGACTTACCGATAATACTCCAATATTTGTACGTAGTTACAGGCAAGCTCCTAAACAGCGAAACGAAATTCGTAAACAAGTAGATAAACTTTTAGAGCAAGGAATTATACGCGAAAGCATATCTCCGTGGTCTTGCCCCGTGCATATTGTGCCCAAAAAGGCCGATGCCTCTGGGAAGGTCAAATGGCGACTTGTAATAGATTATAGGCGTTTGAACGATCGAATAATTGAAGACATGTACCCTTTGCCAAATATACATGATATTTTGGATAGAGTAGGGCGTGCCCAGTATTTCACCACCCTAGATTTAGCTAGTGGCTACCACCAAGTAGAAATGCACCCTAATGATATTGAAAAGACCGCATTCACCACTGAACGCGGCCATTACGAATTTCTCAGAATGCCCTTTGGCTTGAAAAATGCACCAAGCACTTTTCAACGCCTTATGGACCATATCCTAAGAGGAATCGATAATGTGTATACGTACCTTGATGACGTCATCATCGTGACGTCAAGCCTCCAGCAACATACTGAAAAGCTCAAACAGGTATTTGAAAGATTCAAAATTCATAATTTAAAGATACAGTTAGATAAATCAGAGTTCCTTCAAAAACATGTTACATTTTTAGGTCACGAGTTAACAGATGAAGGTCTTAAACCTAATAAAGATAAAATTAAAGCTGTCCTTAATTTTCCTTTGCCGAATACACAAAAAGAAATAAAAGCCTTCTTAGGACTTGTCGGTTATTACCGAAAGTTCATTAAAGATTTCGCTAAACTCACTAAGCCTATGACAGTTTGTCTCAAGAAAAATCACCAAGTAGTTCACTCCCCAGAATTCATAGAAGCCTTTAATAAGTGCAAAGAGATCTTAACTAACTCCCCGTTACTACAATACCCAAATTTTGATGAACCATTTATTTTAACTACGGATGCGTCCGATTTTGCCTTGGGCGCTGTCCTTTCACAGGGCATAGTAGGTTCCGATAAATCCGTCGCATTTGCTTCGCGTACATTGTCCGATACCGAATCTCGTTACTCCACCATCGAGAAAGAGCTATTAGCTATAGTTTGGGCAATAAAGTATTTTAGGCCCTACCTATATGGTAGAAAGTTTACAATATATACGGACCATAGGCCCCTCACATGGTTGATGTCGCTTAAACATCCAAATTCTAAATTAACTAGGTGGCGTCTGAAACTCGCTGAATACGATTATAAAGTTGTATACAAAAAGGGCCCGCAAAACACAAACGCTGACGCTTTATCCCGTGCTAAGATATTCCACCACAGTATAGACTCATTGGCCGTTAATCTTGATGACAATAACGATGACGAGATAATAAACCGAATTTTTGATAATGCACGTAGGGAAGCCGCGAACGATCCCGTGGCCAACCCCGGTAACGATAACCCACCTGAAAATCCAATAATTAATCCCGAAAATAATAACTCACCTGAAAACCCAAGCGTCCCAGAATCCCAAGCAGGCACCGATAGTATGAGCGTAGTATCACAAAACCCTGAATTAGTCTCAACCAATCACACTCAGCCAGATAACGAAAATAGAGGTATTCCTATTATAACAGATGCAATAGATAGACAATTAAAGCAATTTCACATAAGATCCACACCTGGTTCTACATACCGAGTCGATAATAGGTCCACAAGCACTAGAAATGTTATTAAAGATGTTTTTATTCCAATAAATAACACGGAAGCTGAAATAATTCGATTTTTAAAGGAACATAGCGTAGCTGATAGAGTTTTCCATTGCTATTTTCATAGTGACGAATTATATTATGCATTTTCCAAAGTTTATACAACGATTTTTAATGACCGTGGCCCAAAATTAATAAAATGTACTTCACGCGTAACTTTAGTAGAGAATAGATCTGAGCAAAATGAAATAATAAAGAAATACCATGAAGGTAAGACAGTACACCGTGGTATTCAAGAAACCTATAAACAAATTCACCGTAATTACCATTGGGCAAATATGTTACTTACTATACAAAGTTATATCAATCAGTGCGATACATGTTTAAAAGCAAAGTATGAAAGGAACCCATTGAGACCACCTTTGGCTCTTACTGACACCCCAACTAAACCAATGGAACACCTATTTATGGACCTCTATTCAACAGGCGGTGCTACCTTTCTTACAATAATCGATAATTTTTCTAAATACGCACAGGCGGTACCTTTGAAAGCTAGCAGTAGTATACACATAGCAGAAGCTTTGATCAAACATTTTTCAGTATTAGGTTTACCGTGTAAAATAACTACAGATTCGGATAGTAAATTTGAAAACGATGTAATTAAAGAAATATGTGCACTTCATAATATAGGTATACATTTCACCACGCCGTATAATCCCAATTCAAATTCACCAATTGAACGTTTTCATTCCACCATAGCAGAAATAGTCCGCATTCAAAGAATGACTAACAAAGATGACCCCATACAGTTCATAATGACGTATTCTATTATAGCATACAATAACGCAATCCATTCAGCTACAGGTTACACACCTCACGAATTACTTTTCGGTCATACAGCCTCTAAAAACCCTTTAAAATTGTATTATCCAAAAGAGTTCTACCAAGATTACGTTATTAAACACCGTGCAAACGCTGAAGCGGTTCAGGAATGTGTTTCGGCCTTAATGTCCAAAAATAAGGAACAGGTCATAGCTAAAAGAAACCAGGCAGCCGAAGAAATCATGTTCAAGGTAGGTGAAACCGTTTATAAGCAGGTAGCGAAGACAGCACGCAGCGACAAAACGAAACCAGTTTACAAGGGACCCTACAAGATCATTCACTTGCATCCGAACAACATCGCCGAGATAATAGGTAATCACCCTAATTCTAAGTCCATTAGGGTTCAATTTAAACTTCTACGCAGGCCTCATCTTGTTACAGGGCCCTCGTCGCAGGAGCCGTCGCGCTCTACGCATCAGCCACCGTGAATGTAAAATCTATCGATAACGGTAAAGGCATCCTTTTGCTTAAAGAAGGACAGATTCTTAAGCAAGATAATTACTTTAGTTTAGTTTGTATTTACAATATAAGTAGTTTACCCCTTACGTCCATGAAGCTAATGGCTTTATATGCAAGCACTAAAGCCGCTGAAAGTTCAGCTTTCGGGGAGCTCCATAAAACTTATAGAGACCAAATTCAATACAGTCTTAACCTTATTAGTAAAAAGTTTCAATTCTTAACACCTCACATTAGGCAAAAACGTGGCATCATTAATGGTTTAGGTTCAGTAGTCAAGGCAATTACAGGCAATCTCGATAACGACGATGCACTTAAGTTTGAAAATGAAATAGCTAATCTTAGAAACGACATGATAAACATTAAAAGTTCTCAGAAGAAGTCTTTAGTATTAGCAGAAAATACGGTAGATGAATTTAGTAATCAGTTAATTAGGCTAGATGAAAATCATAAGCATTTAGCAGATGTTCTAAGAAATTTAACTAGAGATAGTAATAGTGTTAAAAATCATTTGCATTTCTTAGATGTATACGTGCAAATAGATTTTAGTTTACAGATAGTTTTAGATAGATTAATGCTTTTAGAAGATGCAATGACCTTTGCCCGTTTAGGAACGATGCACCCGAGTATTATTAGCACACAAAATTTAATAGCAGAATTAAATAAATTAAATAAAATAGATAACCTTAGATTAGTAGCCGAAATAAACGTTAGTAACATACATATAATAGAAAAATCTATAAGAGTTAAAGCATATAGCACAGCACATTCAATTAACTTCATCTTAGAAATCCCAACAGTATCCCCCAAAACATATGACCTAATTCACCTTTATTCCATTCCCGATAAAAATAACCTTACCATTATTCCAAAGTCCAAATACCTTGCACTTGGTTACGATGAGTACACTTACCTGGAGGAAAGCTGCGACTCGCTGACTGATGACACCCAGCTCTGCAAAGCGCTGCAAACAAGAAAGACGGACGACGCTGAAGACTGCATCGTGTCCCTGGTACAACACAGAACAGCCAACTGCACACATGCTAAGATGAACCTCGCCAAGGGCAAGATACAGAAGATCGGAGACAGCAGCTGGCTGGTGGTCCTGACAGAAGATCAAGTACTCAGAACGGAATGCAACACCAAGACAGAATACAACAGAGCAGCCGGAGTCATGATCATCTCGCTAACAGAAGATTGCAAGATATCCGTAATGAATACAACCCTCATTTCCCACACGAGTACACTGGTCATCAACGAAGTTATCCCGTTACCCAAGCAACAGTCGTTGCCTGAAAATATAAAATACGAGCTGAAAATAGAAGAAATATCACTGGACAATATACATTAGCTGATCAACCGTGCAAACGAGATAGCTGCCAACAAGGACGTCGAGTGGCCTCGGATTGTCGCAACACCAAGCTGGACAACGTTGCTGCTCTACATTTTGCTGATAGCAGCTACTTTACGAAAAATATACCTTTGGAGAGCTGTAGCATCCCTGCGAAATAAAAGTACAGACAAAATCGAAGGTAGCGAGGACGCTACCGGAAGCAGCCCCTGCTTCCGTCTTAAGGAGGGAGGAGTTACCACGGCGTAGCAACCCCTTTCTGCCGACGTTGCAGCCTACACCACAAACGACGAGCAGCGTAAACTGTCAGCGCAGCATTTTCATTGTTTCAATTTATAGTTAGAATTAAGTCAGTCTTTTGTCATTGTTAGTAGAATAAACATCCTTTTTGTAACAAATAAATATATTTTTTTAATTAAATTCCTGACCGCGAGAATTAAACTCTCGACGTACAAAAAAAATAAATATCACAGTGTTGTTTCATATCATGTAATATTGCCCACTTCTAGGATATGTTACGAATACAGATACTAATGCTAGAGACTCATGCCACGTACATCTACAATAATTTTATAACATTATCGTCGCCATTGTTGGATTATGCTTGCTACGTCGTTAGTTTGCTCTTCGGATTCAAGGCATCTGCGTATTAATTGGTCAACTCACGTTTAACCCTCATACATCGATAGATAGATAGATAGATAATTCTTTATTGTGCAAATGTTAATACAAATTCGGTGTAAATTACAAGTGTACTACATACATATCAAATGCACAAGGGCGGCCTTATCGCAAAGTGCGATCTCTTCCAGGCAACATTAGGATGGACAGAATGAAAAGACAAAAGCTTTATTACATACAACGTCAACAAAACATTCTAAAGCTTCTCATGCATATGACTAAAATTAGTACCTTGTCGCTGCAGGAGTCCTGTCGCGACCAGGTTAAATATCGCGAATGGGGCTTATTCGCGATATTTAACCTGGTCGCGATTTTAGAGTTTAGATTTTAATGAAATTGTATGATGTATACGAATCGTGAAAGTTTAATTTATTTATTATTTATTTATAGTCTCACGGCTGTATCCCCGAAGGGGTAGGCAGAGGTGTAAATATTAAAATCCATTTAAAAAGGTTTGAAATACGGGGAAATCTGTATATAATTATGTATTGTGATATTCTCGGACAATCTGTATACGGCCTTCTGATCTAAAACTGCGCTAAACCTCTACTAAGTCAATTACATAACTGATAAATATGCTTATGTATATATTCAAAAACACATAAAAATTGTAGATTAATTTCGCCCAGAAATAAACCAATATTCTGTCAAATCTGATTAGACTGGAGAGTGGACTCCTGACTCTGAGACGTAAGTCTGGGGTGTAACTGAGATAACGCGAGAACGATGATGATGACGACCAAACTAAGGCAGCGATAGCCTAGTGGAGATACCAACGGGTTGCCATGCAGAGCGGGTTCGATATTTCATCCACAGCGGGGCGTGCACCACTGACTTTTCGAAGTTACGAGCTTATTTAATTGTTAATTGTCTGTCGCCTGCTCCGTGCCTCGAAGAACAAGTTAAACGGTCGGTGCCGGCTGACATGAACATCTTTGAGAGTCCTTACGGGGAGTCATTACCCTATCGCTATCCTTTTGGGTTGCGGGTTAGACGGCAGCAGCTCTGTGAAAAAGCTAATATACTCTCTTATATCTGGTAAGACTAGTAAGCAGACCTCGGGCTCCAAGGTGTTAGTATAGGATGCAACCGGGATATCGCTAAGGCGATGATGATGATGATGACTACGAACTTTTAAAGAGTATTTCGCATAGTTTTGGTCGTAATTATTTGTCAGCTTTCGCGAAAAATTTAGTTATTTAGGCCGCCCTTGTGCATTTGATATGTATGTAGTACACTTGTAATTTACACCGAATTTGTATTAACATTTGCACAATAAAGAATTATCTATCTATCTATCTATCGATGTATGAGGGTTAAACGTGAGTTGACCAATTAATACGCTGATGCCTTGAATCCGAAGAGCAAACTAACGACGTAGCAAGCATAATCCAACAATGGCGACGATAATGTTATAAAATAATTGTAGATGTACGTGGCATGAGTCTCTAGCATTAGTATCTGTATTCGTAACATATCCTAGAAGTGGGCAATATTACATGACATGAAACAACACTGTGATATTTATTTTTTTTGTACGTCGAGTGCTGCTTATATTCTTGCGCGGCTTATTTGTAATCGGATCAAGTTCTGACCCGCGACCTACAAAAATAAATTATGTAGTATTTTATATACTACGTACCTTTGTTTTTATTTTAAGTAACCAAAACAAAGGTACGTAGTATATAACCCGTAGAAACAGTAAAAAGTATTGATAAATTCCTATATTATTCTCTCGACTGCAAATTACATAAAAAATCCTATGAATGAAATAGTCCGCAATCAAACAAATGATCGTACAGTTACTTAGTCCCAAATTTATGTCTTTAGCTTTATCTAAGTCCTAATACAAGTATAATAATTCATAGTAGAATATTGTCCTTATAAAATAAACATCGTCTTTTGTTCTTACTATTACGTCGTTGCCTGTTGTCTCAAACAAAGAAAGTAGTTGATTGGTACTTACTTCTATATAATATTTATTTGCTAATACTATTTTCATACACGACGTAAATAATACGGTAAGGTATTTACCCAGCTAATATATATTTTCGAGGTAATGTCTGGTCCTGTGTACATATATTTTGTGATCCAGTAAACAGAAAACTAGAACAGTCACGATGTCAAGATTATTATTTTATGTGGGTCAAGCCTCGACGTTCTGTATTAGATTTCGGCTTGCGACAAATTATTGCCATATCATATAATTTTCTACCACTATTTTGTTCTGTGTTTAATATTTAGCTGACCTGGTAAACTTATTTCTAATGTTTCTAAGTTCTAGAAATTCGTTAAAAGATCTGGATAGGGACGCCTTAATCACCCAACGATATGCAATATATATACATAAACAATATAAAGTCGTTAAAGCCGTTTTGGTAGAGTGCGACCAAAAACACCGTGACACGAGATTATTATATGATTAATAAAATATCATGCATTGTATGTAAAAAGCGTCCATTAATCTTTAAATGTACGGACTTGAAGTTTTTGAATATAAATATTAAGATAAAATTATAATAGCAACGGTGCAAACATTAAAACCTATTGATTCCAGTTCTTAGAAAATCTTGTTGACTTCATAACCATTATGCATGCGAGTACGTACGTTACAAACACGTTACGCGGTTGTGTTAAATCTTATTTGTGTATCTATAATCTATATGTTTATTTTTCGATATAAGTTATGATTTTTTATACGCGAATAGCGCAGTTTGTGTATTTTATGAAAGGAATCCGATTACAATAAAAACATTTTTTTTTGTCAAATTAAAGCTAATAAATAGCTAGATAAAATAGCCTAAAATAGATGTCTTAAAATAAGATGATCTCCTTCGTCTTCTGTTGGCATATCCATGATGCACTATTGCAGTCAAAATCCTTAAGTCCCAAAATTATTTAACCTTAAATGTGCAAATAATAAATCCAATTTTATTTTTTACTTTTGATAGGCTAACGTTTGACCGCGATCTCGCCTGATGTTAAGCGAATAAATAGTCCTTTTATACAATACTAATAGACATTCCATATTTTTTTATATGTAGGCTTTTCATTTTTCTGTCCTCACACTGTAGTGCGATATGAGGTAATTTTGTTATAATATAGTATTTACGTCACTATGCCTCCTGAATAAATAATTTATGCGGCATTTAATTGGTCTGCTTATATTTCTTTCAATGGCACTAGAAAACAAAACAGCGTTCTCTACAGCAAAATGCATGCCAAATCCGACGAAGCATTGTTCATTTAAACATGGCTATCTCCTATTGTCAAACCTATGCCATGAAACCGTATGCGCATTAAACGAAGTTCAGAAAATAGCTCATACTAAAAATAAAAGTACATTTTTTAAATAGATAGATAGATAGAAAATGCTTTATTGTACACCAGAGGCAAAACAATTACAGAAAAAAAGACATTTATAAACTTAGGTCTAGTTGTACATGGGCGGTCTTATCGCAGGTTGCGATTTCTTCCAGACAACATGATGGACTATATTCAATTAGGTATATTAAGCGAAATCGGGTAGCTAATGGTGTACTACATAATAGATTTGTATACATAATCTTCGTAGTAAATAGCTTTAACATAAATAATTAATACTACATATATCATTAATACTATAATTATTAATTATAGATACTATAAAAGATTATATATATTGAGTTATATAATATGCACATATATATATATATATATATATATATATATATATATATATATATATATATATATATATATATATATATATATATATATATGCATATATATATATCCACTATAGTACACACTTCAATACTTTTCATTCTTTTTTAATTGTTATTCAGTAGATAGAAGTTTACGGACGGCCACAAATTATTTGCAACTAGTAGAATAGAAGACGGACGCACTGTTAGAAAGAAAAAAGGTTTTTTAGCAGAGTTTAGATAAATCAGTAAAGCAGTCTTTCATAGTCCCGTATATTTCTCTTGTATATACCAAAATGCATTAGTTTACTATACTTGCTTTATTTTCACCGGCCCTCTAAGGAGAGGTTAAAACAACTGTACATATTGTCTTACGGTACTTTCACCCTAAGATGAAAAAAAGGAACTTAATCCCTGTACGGTGAAACGTCAGTCTGTCAAGTACAAATAACGTTCGGAAACGCATTACTAGTTCCTATTTTAATTTTTATTTGATTGTAACTGAGGCATGCATTGTGTATTGTATAATTAAAATAACATATATATATTTATTTATAACCTATAAATAATTTGAACACTATATACGTATATATTTTATATATAATTGTGTGTATATATATAATAATTTTTCGCTATTTTATTTTTATTTCATTTACTTATAGGTAAATTTAAGCTAGTAGGTAAAATTATAATGGCATATATAGGCCTGCACGAATACCAGCGTTGCAGTTATACAACTGCAACAATAGCTGACGCAGTTGCCTAATTTGTTCTCCTCATACCGTTAATGTTAATCTTAGTAAACAAATATAAATATGTATGTAATGTTATGGAGAAACAAATAAAATATTTTTTGTTGTTTGTTTGTTTGTACCACAATATAACAAGCTAGCTATCCTAGCACGAATATTATGAGTATCTACATAAATTCTACTGGAATGATGGTCCAACAGGGTCTTACGGCTACGTAATGATGTTTTGAGGCTCAGCGAGTTTCAAGTAACGTTGTTTAGGTAGGGCCCGATAATTTGATGCGATAGGCACCTCATCTATCATGTTTGGTCTGGAAATGAACAGCTGGGTATGTAACACGTGTTGGCTTAAAGGCAAGGTCCGCAAGATGGGACCGAACGTTATACTTAAGGGTGAAAGATTTTTGGATAAGATAGTAAGTAATGTATCGTTGTGTTATGCTTGGGTTTATCTAACGAAAGTAAAATAGAATGTATGAAAGCACTAGCAACCCGTCCTGGCTGTGTTTGTGATTCGGATATTGAATGAAATGGGATAGTGACACTTCGTATTCTGAATCCATTACCACACGGAATAATATTTTAACTATGCTTAATAAAACAATGAATTACGAATATTTGATTCCATGTTCCACTCGTTCTCAAAGAAAAAAAACATTAAACTAAGTCCATGCCCGAGCCACAATGGCGAAAAATCTAAAATAGAGAAATCACCTTAATCGTATTGCTTTATAAGAAATTTCCACCAGATTATTCCATTAGATATACTAATGGGGCTACAAATATGTTCTGTGTTTTATAAATGTCTTACTTCTTTACTGGTGCGTTAATATAATAAATACTACCTTTTTTCCGTGTCTTCGCCTGCTTGGAGGTCGACTATCGGGGCAATAGATAGGCCATATGTTATTTTGATGTATTCGTTTTACTGAAAGATGTTTTATTTTTATTGTATTACTGAAAGTTTCATCAAATTCGACTCATAGTTTTTGCGTGAAAGAGTAAAATAAATCTTTACATACATGCACCAAGAAGGGATACTTTATTTTCTGTGAGAATATAATCCTCCCTGATGTTCGTCGTGCGAAACTATCCAGTCTTTCACTAAAAAAAGAACTGAACTGTATCAGAAAATTTTGAGTTGTCGAAACATATCTGACGGAAGATGCGTCGAACGTATCTTCAGTCGCGTCTATTCCGTCAAATGAATCGGTACACATCTGACGGAAAATGCGTCGAGCATATCTGCACACATTCGTTGAAAGCGTGGCTATTATGCACACATTTTTTTTGGCGGTAGGTGTAGAAAAGTTATCACATGAAATTTTTTTTTCGAAAATCTTTAATTATTGAAATAGTCGATTTTTTATATAAATATCCACTTTATTGAGTGCAATAGTGCATAACTAGAACGTACTTACGTTTGTGGCACAATACATCTGCTAATGTAAATACTACATTCAATCACATACACCACCTGCCAGCGCATCACACCTTTTGAATATCACTGAAGATTTGTACTGGATAAATTATGTCTCAATTAGCCGATATAAAGACTGCACAAATAAATTTGGAGGAATGCTTTTCCAAGAGGATGGCGGAACTTGAAGCTCAGCTGCACACCGGGGGCCCTGCTAAGGATACAGTAGCCAAAGTCGCAGAAGAGTTCCGGACCTTTAGGGAACTGGTTTTTTCTATGCTCAGTCTGCTCAGGAAGCAGATTAATGAGGTAGCTGCCTTGGTTGATGATATGGAGACTAGGCACCGTCGAAAAGCCCTCATATTCCTGGGTGTTGCAGAGGTTGACGGAGAGGACTGTACAGCCTCTATTATTAATGTTATCCATAGAATGGACCTCAAAGATATCTCGGCATTGAATATCCATACTTCTCACTGGATCGGAGTACGCAACAAAGACCATCACAGGCCACTTCTTGTGAGATTTACTTCCGTGGAATCCAGATCTGCAGTTTGGAAGAATAAAGCCAAGCTGAAGGGCTCAGCCGTCGCAGTTAAGGAGTTCCTTACAAAGACTCGACAATTCCATCTTCTCCAAAGCTCGCCAACATTTCGGTATGAGAGGATGCTGGACCCAGGATGGCGTAATTATAGTAAAAGCCGCAGATGGAAGCCGTCACAAGCTGACTACCATGGAGCAGCTCAACGTTCTCATGGAGAAATACCCCAGTGCTTCAACATCGAGCAAGAATGACGTCGGAACTTCAGCAGCAATTTCTCGCCAGCGTAAATAGTATTTGACTATTCTAGTATTATCGCTGTAGTTCGCTATAACGTTTCGCCATACACTTTTCTAAACATTAACTTGATAACTTCATTAGGCAACAGTTTTAGTTAATTTACCCACCACTTCATCACTTTTTTTTTATTTCACTTTGATTGATATTTATTAAAATGTATTGTGACTTAAATGTTTACATTTGGGGTAGATATGAAAATCGCAGGAATTTTTATTTGTAAATCTAATACATTATAAACAAATAAGTACCTAGCTTAATGTCAAAACAGTTATGAGAACTTGTCACTTTGACGTAATTGACGTTATGTTGATTTGAAGTTGCGTTCGGAAATTGCATTGATATATTACGTTTCATTATTACTTGTATCTAATTGTGCGTTTTGTTTGCTGTCTTATTTTTGGTCATCCATAATGTGTGTCAGCTGGCGGGTGGTGCAGGGATAGAATATTTGCACCAAATAAGTACGTATATATTTTCTTTCTTTATTATTAATTTATTATTGTTTTAATTTATATTCATATATTATTTGTTTATTTATATAAATTATATATATATTATATTTATAATACTTTATGAATTCTGATGATGATTCTTTCTTTTCTGCCGATAGTTCTGATAACGTAACGCTAGATGGGAGTTTTCATTCTCTTACTGATACATTAGGTGACATTGTGAGGAAAACTTTCAATCAAACTACTTGCAGCAATTTTAATGTATGTCATATTAATGCACAAAGCATACCTAGCCATTACAGCGACTTGCTAGAGGCTTTCACTAACGCTAATGCTCATGCTATCCTGGTTTCGGAGAGTTGGCTTAAACCGCATCTTCTTTCTACCACTTACCCTCTCCCCGGGTTTATCTTGATCCGTAATGATCGAGTCGACCGGAGGGGGGGAGGTGTCGCTATTTATCTCCGCAGCAATTTGCCCTATAAAATTCTGTCTTCATCTTCTCCCAACTTAACTGCCACTGCGGAGTATATTTTTATCGAAGTTTGCGTTAAAGGGTCCAAATTGGTCCTTGGTGTCGTCTACTGTCCTCCTTCTGTAAATTATTTCTCCAGTCTCGAAATGAGTCTGGAATCTTTAGGGTCGGAGTTTTCACATCATATCATCATGGGCGATCTTAACACCGATCTCCTGTCCCCTTGTACCCAAAGATCTTCCAAACTCCTGGACATTGTTAAGTCAGCCAGTCTGCACATCTTACCTCTGCAACCTACCCATCACAACATGGTAGGTGACAACACCTGGCTGGACTTGATCCTAACCTCTGATCCCACCCTAGCCTCTTCCTACGGTCAACACATAGCTCCTGCTTTCTCTCATCACGACCTCATATTCCTCTCCTACATCCTAAAACCACCCAAATCCCCACCTAAGGTTGTGCAGAGGCGTTGTTTTGGTCGTATGGACGTAGAAAAGCTGTGTCAGGACGCTGCCTTACTTAACTGGGACAATGTGTTCCAGGCTACCACAGTAAACGACAAAGTCAAAGCCTTCAAAGACATTCTCATTGGCCTATATGACGTACATGCTCCAATAAGGAAAATAAAGTTAAAACGTCCTCCAGCACCCTGGCTAACGAGAGGTGTCCGGATGGCGATGAGGCGCAGAGACCGGGCTTTTCGCAATTACAGGAGAGACCGTTGTGAAGACACCTGGACGGCTTATAAGGCTGCAAGGAATCGGTGTAACCAGATGATACGTAACGCTAAACGCCGACATATTCAAGAAAATATCTCCTGTTCATCCCCTGCTGATGTTTGGAAGTTCCTTGGAACTCTAGGCATTGGCGGGAAGCGTCGTTTTGATTTCCAGGGGACACTTGGTTTGAATGATATAAATCAACATTTCACCACAACCACTCTCCTTGATCATCAAACCAAGTGTCTCACTATCGATTACATCGGTAATTTGACCCAACCAAACATCCAATGTTTCAGTTTTTCTCCTATAGCTCCGGACGAGATCAAAAGGATTATCCGCTCCATAAAGTCAAATGCGGTGGGCTGTGATCAGATCAGTCGCCGCATGATCATGACTATCCTTGAACACCTTATCCCTGTGCTCACGCACATCATCAATTTTTCCCTTGACTCCAGTGTTTTCCCTGACTTATGGCGCAAAGCCTTTGTCTTACCTCTGCCCAAGATCCAGAATCCTTCCTTACCCAATCACTTCCGTCCAATTTCCGTTCTTCCTTTTCTGTCCAAAGTACTTGAGGCCAGTGTCCATAAGCAGTTATCTCGCCATATTCATATTAATAATCTTTTAAGTCCCATGCAGTCTGGCTTTAGGCCTGGCCACAGTACTGTTTTCGCTCTCCTTAAAGTGACTGGTGACATTAGGTCAGGCATGGAGGACACCAAAGTCACGGTGTTGGCTTTAGTTGATTTCTCTAACGCCTTTAATGTCGTCAGTCACGACATCCTGCTAGCTATCCTTTCCCACCTTATGGTCTCTTCCGAGGCTCTGGAATGGTTCTCGTCATATCTTCGTGGACGTCAGCAGTCGGTTCGCGTCGAGGAATCCTCCACAAACTGGCGTGAGATCGGCTCTGGCGTTCCAGAAGGCGGTATTCTTTCCCCACTTCTATTTTTAATTTTTATCAATCTCCTAACCCAGAATCTTCAATGCGCCTATCATCTGTATGCCGATGACTTGCAGCTTTACGCTCAAGCAAGTATTGAGAACATATCTTCTGCTGTAGCTCGTGTGAACAGTGATCTTGAATATCTGCATAGTTGGTCAAAATCTTTCGGTCTGTCAGTAAATCCTAGTAAGTGTCAAGCAATAGTTGTGGGCAGTCAAAGAATTTTGAGTAGACTTGATATGACCGCACTACCATCGATCATTTTCAATGGATCAGTTATCGAATATTGTCCAGTAGTTAGGGACCTGGGCCTACATGTAGACTCTACTCTAAATTGGCGAGCTCAGGTGACTCACGTCAGTCAAAAAGTCACCGGTACCCTACGTGCTCTTTATCGCCTGAAAAATTTTCTACCGACCAGGACCAAGACAATGCTTGTGTATACCCTAATTTTCCCCATAATCAACTATGGTGATGTGTGTTATTTCGACCTGAATGCAGACCTTCTCAATAAACTTGACCGTCTTCTCAATAACTGCATTCGATTCGTCTTTAATCTTCTCAAGTATGACCATGTGTCTACTTATCGCTCCCGTTTGAAATGGTTACCTATCCGTCAACGCCGTAGTATGCGTGCCCTCACAACACTATACTCTATCCTCATGTGTCCTAATCCACCTACCTATTTAACCCCTTATTTTAAGTATCTATATTCCAACCACGATAGAACGTTACGTTCTTCTAACAATCTACTTCTTCTCTGTCCGACACATAACTCTGATTTCCTTCATTCTTCTTTTCCTGTGCAATTTATTCTTCTGTGGATTGCCCTCCCTCTGGAAATCAGGATGGCTACTAGCCGACATACATTCAAATTGAAAGTGCGGCAACTACTGCAGAACGAGTTGGCAGGATCATCACAGAGTTGAAATCTCTATTTAATTGTAGTTATTATTATATATTTTTCTATATATATATATATATATAATTATAGTATCTTCTTGGGTTTGCGCGAATGTTACACATTGAAATTAAACTACAGTTTACGGATTTTATCGCGATGTATTGGTTTCACTGAGCTATTACATTTGAAACTAATGATCTAGAAACTACATTTTTAATTTATTACTAGCCGACGTTTCGAATTCTTTACAGGATTCATGTTCACGGCAGACTGAGGTGATATTTGTCTTTGTCTTGAATTTCAAAGTTATCTCAAAGTACCCGAACATTTTTCAACTATTGGTGTTACTATCTACGCAGAATGTGCTCACTGTGTCTTGATGTCTTCTGGTGACTTTGTCCTTCTTGGGTTTCATTAGCCTGATAACAGGGTCCCAAGCTGGAGGAACATTCATACCATCTTCAAAATCCGTAAACTGTAGTTTAATTTCAATATATATAATTATATTTATATTATGTATATATATATATATTTGTGTGTGTATATGTATATAGTGTATTCTTATTTATGAATAATATTTATATGTTTATATATTTCTATCATATTATCTTTATGTATACCTATATAATATCTTGATTAGTTTTATTCAATATAAAGAATTGTCCTTCTCTTCTTATACTAACTTCAATTTACACCTACTTTGTTCAATCTCTGCACCACCCAAAAGGTAGACTGGTAGAGAATGCCTTAGGCATTAAGTCCGCCTATACATATTCATTACAGTGTATGTATGAAGTTTAATAAATAAAATCTTAATATATAAAATCCTTGCGTTACTGACTGACTGACAGACACGCTACAGCCGAAACTATTGGGCGCAGGAAGCTGAAATTTGGCATGTATGTTCCTTGGTGACCGAAGGGGTGCACTAAGAAGGGATTTCCCGAAATTCCCACGGGATCGGCCAAACGGGTAAATTTAAAAAAAAATGCAGGCGTAGCTGCTGGCGTCCTCTAGTAAATAAATAAAATATCAGTTTGTTCGTATATTATATATATTTAATATAATGTTACAAGTAATCGAGAGTCAATTCATCCTTGTTATAATTATAAGGCTTAGAACAAACAGTAGGTACACAAACGCAACTTTTATCAGTACCGCTGATGATGTAATGAAGAAAGAAAGTGGTAGCGCCATCTACCTTTCCATCGAAAACTAATCACATCAACGTCAATGGTTCGTCGCTGCTTGGCCAATGCGAGCGATGCCTTTTGTTTCCGTCCCTGTCTATCCCATTCCCTGGAAGGGGCACGCCTTTCGCGGATTGGTCGCCGCGATCATCGACGCGAGAGACAGTCTAGAATAATCCGCGACGCGACGAACTGTACCGCACCGCTATAATTATTACCGCTTATACAAAACTTAACAAACCGATTCCCGCGAGTGAAAGTGATTTGTGTAGTGGAGTGATTCAAACAGCTCCTGAAGCTGTTTGAATCACTTCGAAGACACCAGGAGGCTGCCATTTGCAAGGAAAGAGAACTGACGTACAAGGTAGGTGCCCCTCATCCTTCAGCATCCTTAGAATATCCTATACCCACTCACAATCCTCTTCCCTTATCCAATCCTTAGGCGACCAGAACTCGCCATCCTTTAGATACAGTAAATTTTTGCCCAAATCGCCTAAGAACCTTCGGTTTCGGTGTAACGCCGAACCATTTTTTTGGTCCATACGAGTCGGATTCATTTACGTTTTTATACGTTATATCGCTATACCTAGGCAGTAATAACACCTAGCTATACTCCTAGTCCATTCACATAACCGTCACATGGTTGTTTCCGCCCGCATCAGTAAACTTTTATGGTATGTACCATATAACTTATATGGTAAACTTTTATGTAGCTACCTACTTACTCAATTATTATTTCTGGAACTATCATAGTTGTCTTGTAAATCTCTATTTCGAGCAACTTTTAATTCCACAGCTCTAAAGTGTTGCCTACTTAGCCTACTTAGGTAAAATAATAGGTACATTAGATATTCTTATTTTGTTTCGGTCTCATTAGCTTATACTTACGTAAGCATGTCACAACAAAAGAAGTCACGCGTGTCGGAAGACAAAGAGATGACAATCTTAGAAGCAAAACGCAATATTTTATTTGAGCGTATTCAAAACATTTATGAGCGCTCAAAAATCACCGCTATTTCCGATAGTGTTAGGGAGTCATTTCTGAGCTATTGTATGACAGTAGATAGTATTCGAACAGATTTTCATAAGTTGTTGGACGATTATAACGCAAGATTGCTTTCTATCAATCCTGATGAACAACTGAATTATCAGGCGTACATCTCATTCGAGGACCTTTATTGTATTATCAAGCGTATACAATCGCAATTGGAGGGTAAATATTCGGCACAGCCCGTTGCAGCGGCTCGCAAGCCGAAATTACCGCCAATCGAGATTATGTCGTTTGACGGAGATATACGAAATTGGCTGTTATTCTATGCGAGTTTTAAATCTACAGTGCACGATAATGGTTCTCTGACAGATGCTGACAGGTTGTACTATTTAATAGGTAAACTGTCACTAGTCCGTATTTGCAGGTGTCACACCCAGTGCTGAGAATTATCAGGTCATATTTCAGTCACTACTTGATAGATATCAAGACACGCGCGTCCTAGCGTCTACCTACTTTGACCAAGCTTTAAATCTTTAACTGTCCGGTGCCGCATCTGTCTCGAATTTCCAGCTGTTTATAGATAACTTCGTAACCGTGGTTAATTCTCTTAGGAACTTAAAATTGGAAGATCTTTCCAACTTTATGTTGCTTCAACTCGCTTTAAAAAAGTTTGACACTGAAACAATTCGTGCTTTCGAGATGACGGAACGCAATAATAAAATACCTACACTAGATAGTTTTATTTCGTTCATCAAAGATCAGTGTCGAATATTTCATAATACGCAGTCTAGTTCACCTAGCCCGTCTAACACTAACAGCAGCAAACAAAGGTTGAATAAAGCGCGAAATAGTAATAATAACTCGGTCCCTAATCCACAATCTTACGTAACATGCTCGGAATCTAATAAAATTAATTCACAGAAGTGTCTGTGCAGTAATATAGTGCACGACCATTTCTAGTGTTTATATAAGTGTCCCGCCTTTAATGGTTTAAATCCGACTGCTCGTTTCAAGTGCGTGAAGGACAACAGAGCTTGTATTAATTGCTTAAGTATAGAGCATAAAACTAGTGATTGTTCTAGTAAGACGAGATGTCGTTCATGTAATCAACGACACCACTCATTATTACACTTTGATAAAAGTTATCCGTCGTCGAGCCAAGCCGGTAACCTTGACACGCTTACGTGGCCACGGTGACTTCCCCCTCCACGTCTCAGGGCGAAGTATCGTTGTGGACGACGTCCATTGCGCGGGCGACGCGCACGCGAGGATGGCACTCGCGCATCTATAATGATCCATGCAGGGCCAAAAAGCAGTGTACGGCGTCTAAGACGGTACTGTTAGCGACAGCGCAAGTTATCGTTTATGATGTTAATGGGTCGCCGCACATGGTACGTTGTCTACTCGATAGCGCGTCTCAGACCAATCTTATAACATTGGAATGTTTCAAACACCTCGGATTGTGGAATAACTTTAGAAATACTAGTTCAGTGGTCAAAGGAATCGGCGGGTCAGAAAAACATTGCAAGGGTTCCGTATATATTAAAATACATTCGCGTTTTGATAGGGATATTAATTTTAACATTTCTTCGCTTATCGTGGAGCGTATCACGGACGCATTGCCGAACGCTAATGTAGACGTAGCATCACTCACTCACCTCGAGTCATTGCCGTTGGCAGAAGCGGAGTTTGCGAATCCGGCAGGCATTGATCTTTTGATCGGAGCCTCAATATTTCCGCACTTGCTACTAACTAAAATACTACGTAATGAGCGATATGATTTACCGCCCGCTATTGAGACTGTATTTGGGTATGTGATTATGGGTACCGTACCTACGTTACATACTTCTCATTGTATTACGTCTTGTTGTTGTTCTGTTCTTCAAGAAATCAAGGTGGGTGCTAAAACTGTGTGTAAGATAAAGGACTAATTAGCTATGCTATGCTACGCTAGGCTATGCTACGCTATGCTACGCTATGCTACGCTACGCTACGCTACGCTACGCTACGCTACGCTACGCCACGCTACGCCACGCTACGCCATGCTACGCTATGCTACGCTATGCTACGCTATGCTACGCTATGCTACGCTATGCTACGCTATGCTACGCTATGCTACGCTATGCTACGCTATGCTACGCTATGCTACGCTATGCTACGCTATGCTACGCTATGCTACGCTATGCTACGCTATGCTACGCTATGCTACGCTATGCTACGCTATGCTACGCTATGCTACGCTATGCTACGCTATGCTACGCTATGCTACGCTATGCTACGCTATGCTACGCTATGCTACGCTATGCTACGCTATGCTACGCTATGCTACGCTATGCTACGCTATGCTACGCTATGCTACGCTATGCTACGCTATGCTACGCTATGCTACGCTATGCTACGCTATGCTACGCTATGCTACGCTATGCTACGCTATGCTACGCTATGCAACGCTATGCTACGCTATGCTACGCTATGCTACGCTATGATACGCTATGCTACGCTATGCTACGCTATGCTACGCTATGCTACGCTATGCTACGCTATGCTACGCTATGCTACGCTATGATATGCTATGCTACGCTATGCTACTCTATGCTACGCAATGCTACGCTATGCTACGCTATGCTACGCTATGCTACGCTATGCTACGCTATGCTACGCTATGCTACGCTATGCTACGCTATGCTACGCTACGCTACGCTACGCTACGCTACGCTACGCTATGCTACGCTATGCTATGCTTTGTTATTCTATGCTATGCTACGCTATGCTATGCTAAGCTACACTACGCTACACTATACTATACTACGCTTCCGCTTTGTATATGGATGACATTGCCTGTAGTGTCATATCCGCTCCACTAGCAATTTCGCTTTGTGAAGAGCTTATTCAGCTTTTCAAGCGAGGCCAAATTGATCTTGTCAAATGGACAAGTAACTCTAAGGAGGTTCTCGCACGCATACCGGATTCTCATAAAGCTTCTACAGACATTGAGTTTGAGAAGTCTGTACCGCATAAAGTTCTCGGTTTACGCTGGGACAAATCCTGTGATAGTTTTCGGTTTGACGTCTCACCGCCAGATGATGAGTGCACCAAACGCACTATGCTGTCCACAGTGGCTCGACTATGGGACATAATGGGTTTCGTGGCTCCCACAATTTTGTACGCCAAGCTCTTGATCAAGGAACTTTGGCTATCAAAGTGTGAGTGGGATGAAACACCCCCTGACCATATTGTCGCCGCTTGGGGCTAGTTTTGTATTGAGCTTACCGCGCTCAATCAAATTACTATTCCGCGTCATCTTGGGTTGGTAGATGGATGTACCATCAACTTAATAGGTTTCGCTGACGCCAGCGAGCAAGTCTGCATTGGTTCTAACTACTGGGTGCAGTTAGTTTGTGCCAAGTCTAAGATCTCGCCTATTAAAACCATTTCGGTCGTGAGGCTGGAGTTGTGCGCGGCCCTTCTGCTGTCTCAGTTGCTCCGCAAGGTTCAAGACACAGTTTTGCCCGACTACCCTATTAATTTTCTGACTCCAAAGTAGTACTCGCTCGGATTTATTCATCTCCTCACCGCTGGCAGACTTTTGTCGCCAACCGCGTTAGTAAATTGATTGAACTTGTTCCCGCTACTTGTTTCAATCACGTCGCGGGTTATCGTACTCGTCTTCAGGAAGAACTTTCCCATAAATCATATTGACTGGAAGTTTATTCCGCCAGCATCTCCACATTTCGGTGGATGTGGGGAAAGCATGGTCAAAGTAATTAAAACGCATCTCTTCAAAGTTATAGGCCAACAGATCCTCTCTTACGAAGAGCTTTTAACTGTCCTTGCACAAGTCGAGGCACTGATCAACTCGCATCCGCTCACGGCATTGAGTAGCGACCCTGCAGAACCATTCGCGTTAAGCCCTGCACATTTTCTGAACACAGTGCCATTATCGTCATTTCCGGCTCCTGAAGCAGACTCTTCAAGCTTGCTCCAGAGACATACTCTGCTGGATAAACTCGTGCAGTCGTTCTGGCGGCGCTGGCGTGCGGAATATCTACACCAGCTTCAGGCTAGATCCAAGTGGAATAGTCCTGCATCCCCTATACAGGAGGGTACGTTGGTCGTCATAATACATGATAATGCTCCGCCGCTTTCATGGCTGTAAGCCATCGTAGAGAAATTGCATATTTCCAAGGACGGTACAACCCGCGTTGTTACCGCGAAAACCGCTAAGGTGAGCTACGTGCGCCCTGTTGTACGTCTCTGTCCGCTTCCAACTCAGTGAGATCTAGCCTGAAGTTGGATCTACCTCTTAGTGTAAGTATTTAGTTTGTAGTTTTCGCTATTACTGCGTTTGTAGTTTTCGTTAAAGTTAATTTAGATTAATTTTATTATCATATCGCTGTCTTAGCCTATTGATGGGTTATGCGGTAGTACACCCAACATAGCTAAGTTCAATTCTATTTCTTTTAAAGGCAACCCTTTAGGGCTGGGGGGATATGGTAGCGCCATCTACCTTTCCATCGAAAACTAATCACATCAACGTCAATGGTTCGTTGCTGCTTGGCCAATGCGAGCGATGCCTTTTGTTTCTGTCCCTGTCTATCCCATTCCCTGGAAGGGGCACGCCTTTCGCGGATTGGTCGCCGCGATCATCGACGCGAGAGACAGTCTAGAATAATCCACGTCGCGACGAACTATACCGCACCGCTATAATTATTACCGCTTATACAAAACTCAACAAACCGATTCCCGCGAGTGAAACTGATTTGTGTTGTGGAGTGATTCAAACAGCTTCAGGATTCTCGAAGACACCAGGAGGCTGCCATTTGCAAGGAAAGAGGACTGACGTACAAGGTAGGTGCCCCTCATCCTTCAGCATCCTTAGAATATCCTATACCCACTCACAATCCTCTTCCCTTATCCAATCCTTAGGCGACCAGAACTCGCCATCCTTTAGATACAGTCCATTTTTTCCCAAATCGCCTAGGAACCTTCAGTTTCGGTGTAACGCCGAACCAGAAAGAAAAACTATTGATTTGTCACAGACAGAACAGTTTAACATATAAAATAAAACATTGCAAGGCATAAAAGTTATATGGGATAATTACATTATTATGTCCAAATGAGTCAGAATTTTTTTTATCATATCAGAAAACATCGTATCGTTCGATTAAGGACGTAGTGCTTAACTTTGAGCTTCTCTTGGTGATTGCCAATGAGAAAACCACAAGCTACTAGAGTACATCGTGTAATTAAATAAGATGCACATAGTACAATCAGAAGTTTTGCATAAATAAGTTTAAACATTATGCCTCTATCTATAAAAGATTGTAGACCTGAACTCAAAATGATTTCCTGACAAAGTTATTTTACGGTTAAAATTTGCCAAATATTATTTATATAATATGACAAATTAGACCGTTCATCTACTTAGATTCACTTTGATATCCGTTAATATGACCGTATCAATCTTAATAAATTCATAACAAAATTAAAGCACCATAAAGCTATTGTTCTTCAGTTCATTAATTTAGCCGGGGTATAAACATTGCCTTTAATGCGTCTGAAGACAATAAGTAAAGCTGACCCGTTGCCCTTTCAAATCGTGAAATGACCAGTCATCATTAAACCGCCTGCAGAATCCAACAACGAAGAAATTGAATTAAGGGTGCCATAAAATTACAAGAGTGAGATGTCATGTTAAGCTGGTACAATAGTGTGCGTGTGAAATTGTAATTCTAAAACGTGGACAGTGAACCTGGAAATGGGACAACCGGAGACAGGGGTCCCTTGAAGCGAGAGGTAAGATTAGGCCCACATAGAAAGTTTTAAATGAAAAGCGGGTCGTGAATGAAGAATAAAATAGTGTGGATGTTTAGATACGTAAATGAGTCGAGCGTTGTTTTATCTTTGTGGTCGTAATTATTTTAGAGGCTTTGTTGTCCTCACTTGAATGACTGTAGTTCTGAGTTACGTTTATGTTGAATCACGTAATATGTTTATCAAATCTATGATAAAACAAACACAGAACATAATGTTTGAAATTAACATCGCTACGTTTAAATTTGTTTGTATGAATATATAATTAGTCGCGCGTATTTTGATGTATAGCATTTATGAATGTTCATGTTTCTATTAGTGCGTTATTGTTTTGTTTAATATGCTGTGATTATTATTTAAACGTATAATGTTTTTATATGCTGTATGTAATCTCTAAAAGTAAATTACACGAAGGTGACTTTATATAATCATATCTTGGATTTAGATAAGATGAAGTTGAGGGAAGGTACTCTAACATACGCAAATGGTAGACAATTGGTATGTGGAAATACTATTAAGAAAATTTAATTAAATCAAAGTCCTATCGTTGTCCCCCTTGCAGCCCAGGTTCGGTTTATTAGTCTAAACAAATTCGACTGAATATTGGCTTTTATACAGAGCGACTACCACCTGACCCCCGCAGCCTAACGGGATAGCGATGTTCTAGACTAATGTCTGTAGGTACAGACTCCTCATTACGACTGTCAAGTATCTTTATGACAACTGACACCGGCAGTTTAACGACAAGTCAGTGGTGCGCGGAGTGAATTCAACCTCGATACCTCTGCATAGCAGTCTGTTGGTATTTAAATTATTAACCACAAGTTAAATCAGAAGTTGGCTACTGCTTAGCGGAACTTAAAATGGCGCTTAACTTGGAACATTTCTTATCTTAAATTAATTTGCTATAGGAATGTATATAATTATGTTGAGTTTCACAATAGTTTTCGCGTGATGTTGAAAGCATCAATAACTTTCTACCACCAACGTGCAACAGGCTTCACAAAAACAAACACAAAAAGGTGATTTCTTGACCTTCTAATAAACTGTTCCACTGCTGGGCAAATGTTTTTTTTTTTCACTATGAGAAGGGTGAGGTCATAGTCTGCTGGTCTAAGTGCCGATCCCTTCGAGAAAGGACATGCAGGTTTCGATTGCATGGATTATGTGGTGACTTTTAAGGCACTCTGTTGGGCACTGTACAAATCTTTGTATGAACCATAAGTTGCTGTTGTTGCACAAAGTGTATTCTTTCGAGTCTGAGGATTCTTTTTGTTCGTTAATTACATGTCAACCAAATTGCCCACGACTAAGCATCTTTTCCAATCGCACTTTATAAAAGATAGATAAGAAAGTATCCTCACGATGTTTTCTTTCACCTATAAAAATTTGTACTTCCCTTAATTCCTTAGAAAACAAGAAACAGGACAGCATACACACTTATGTCGTAACCTATATACCAAACATATGAAGCCCGTAGTCAGATTTTATCAAACTTATCAAACACAAAAGTGTCACCAAAGGACAGAATTTGCCAAAAATATATCTCTTTTAGTTCACTACAAAGCAAAGATTGCGTTCATTTTCAGCAAAGGCTTGCAAGCTCTGCATCAGAGCTTTGAAGCTAATTACTAACTACAGACTGTATGCATTTATTAATTATATAGCAAATTTTGTAGCCCATTACGCTCCAGTAATGCAATTAATATGGCTGGCATTCAATGTTTTATGCACCTTGGTGCAACGTAACTGCTGTACGGCATAGCTTATAATATTGTTTAGATACATAATGAATAGAGTGCGTGGCGTGCCATTGGAAAGGCTAAATCCAGCTGTTGACTTTTGTCGGCTGAGGGTGATGATGATGACATAATGACTATTCATTATGTCATCATCATCACCCTCAGCTGGCCTCATTTTGAGAGGGATGGTACACACTGAATGTTTCAAAAGAAGAAACAATTACTTTTTTATAACGTGAGCTTATTTATGAATCAATAACTGTCTTTTATACCTTAGCTAGAACATAATTTATGCCACTATAATCAAAAAGGTCTTAACATAAAATAAATTTGTAACATTGTTTGTAACCATTCGATGCTACCTATTTCATAACGTAAATCAGGCTGACAAAACCGCCTACTTCACAAATAAAAACAGCTCGTATATAACCATCCATGTGCGAGTAAGGTACAAATTTTATTAGGCAGTAAAATGTTGAATTAAATCAAATCATGTTCGATATAACGACTACAAGGGTGTCATATAGTGCCTTGTGCAAGCGAACGCTGACAAAGATATTAATTTGTGAAATATGCAGCTTTTAAACGAGTTGTCGCTCAAAAGGCATTCTAGTTTATGAGCTAACCGTTTTTACGAGGTGTACTTTATCGGCAAATTGTTAATTTGGTTTAGTCATATTAAATACATATATTATAGAATACCTACTACTTGACTTTTTTTGAGGTTAAAGGTTAGAGAGATTTAGAAAATTGGCACAATTTTCAGTATATTGAGAAAAAAATTGTGTACCTATACATTTTTGAATATAGGTATTTATATACCTGAACATATAAGTTCATGTTGCTATGATGCTGTACACCTACTTGTAATTTGAATAATTGGTAGAAAATATTGACGCATATAGTATAAGTTCTTGCTGATCTGTACACAAAGATTACTATGTGGTCGGTGTCTCTACATAAAAGTGCATATTAAAAGCTTCGACTACAAACTTCTTAGACACGGATGTTGTTCTTTGTTAAATCATAAGAACCTCCACAGCTGTAATGAATAGATGGTTTGCTGGCTTTCGCTTCTGTGTGTGCATAATATGATGAACGTATAATTTAATTGACATACAATTTAATATAAGTACTATGTTACTAACAACAAGTAAAGTGATACTAGCAAATAATTGATTTCAGATTAAATAAATGATCCGTTTAATTTTATGGCTGTAACACTCTGAAAATATGTAAATTTTATGACGTTCGCTTCGTATAAAATACCTAATATAGATATTTCATGTAAGATGGCTGTGATTGAAATTCATTTTCACAAAAAACCGCTTGTAAAAGATCCTCTAACATATAGTTGTTAAAGATAAGTTAGACGTAAGTGAATCCGAACAGGATGAAATCATTACGCTCAAGGAAAATTTATCCGGAAAATTCACGCAACTCATGATCCAAAGAATTGTTGGTGAAGCATCCACCATGGCGATTTGGCCACGGATTTTACCCTCTGAACTCGATTAAAAAGATATGTCGTCTAAATAACTCCATAATGGAGATGTAGGTGGGTACAAATTTATCTGTCCAGAGAAATTCTGCTGACTTTTGTAAGGGCAGCGTAGTGCGGCGGTACTGATAACGGTTCCATTTTCTTTTCGTGGAAATCAAACTAATAGTTTCCCCGAGGGCTTATAGAAAGTAATAAATTTTATTTCATCTTGACGTATCTGGTTTTTTCTATTAGTTGCGCAGTTGCGATCTATTCGAGCGGAATTGATTTTCTTTATAAGGCAAAGATTTCTGATCCTTATAATCCTCGGGCTTTATGGACTGTCTCACATTTTGGTACCAACTGTGCATAGCTATGTTGCAAGACGTTTAATGGGGAACGTATGTTCTTATTTGAGATAATTACATTATTATTCCCAAATTAGTCAGAAACATTTTTATCAAATCAGAAAACATCGTATCGTTCGATTAAGGACGTAGTGCTTAACTTTGAGCTTCTTTTGGTTCTTGCTAATCAGAAAACCACTAGCTTCTAGTGTACATCGTGTAATTAAATAAGATGCACAGCGATCTATTCGAGCGGAATAGATTTTCTTTATAAGGCAAAGATTTCTGATCTTATAATCTTCGGGCTTTATGGACTGTCTCACATTTTGGTACCAACTGTGCATAGCTATGTTGCAAGACGTATATTGGGGAACGTATGTTCTTATTAGGGACAGTTGCATTATTATTCCCAAATTAGTCAGAAACATTTTTATCAAATCAGAAAACATCGTATCGTTCGTTTAAGGACGTAGTGCTTAACTTTGAGCTTCTTTTGGTTCGTGCTAATCAGAAAACCACTAGCTACTAGAGTACATCGTGTAATTAAATAAGATGCACATAGTAACCATAAGACTTGCATAAATAAGTTTAAACATTATGCCTCTATCTAAACAATGTTGTAGGCCTAATCTCAAAATTATTTCCTGACAAAGTTATTTTACGGTTAAAATTTGCCAAATATTATTTATATAATATGACAAATTAGACCGATCATCTACTTGGATTCACTTTGATAACCGTTGATAATTATGATTGTATCAATCATAATAAATTCATAACAAAGTTAAAGCATCATAAAGCTATTGTTCTTCAGTTCATTAGCTTAGCCATTATTATAAACATTGCCTTAAATGCGCCTGAAGGCAATAAGTAAAGCTGAACTGTTGCCCTTTCAAATCGTGAAATGACCAGTCATCATTAAACCGCCTGCAGAATCCAACAACGAAGAAATTGAATTAAGGGTGCCATAAAATTACAAGAGACATTTTACGATTTGATCGTAAAATGTCCAGTCATCATAGAAGCGCCTGCAGAATCTGACCATGAACAAATTGAATCAAAGGTGACATGAAATTTCTAGAGTGAGGTGTCTTGCTAAGCGACAGAGTAGAGGCTTTGTTGTCCTCACTTGAATGACTTTTGTTCTGAGTTACGTTTATGTTGAATCATGTAGTATGTTTATCAAAACTTTGATGAAACAAACACAGAACATATCGTTTGAAATTAACATCGTTACGTTTAAATTTGTTTGTATGAATGTATAATTAGTCGCGCGTATTTATTTTGTATAGCATTTATGAATGTTCATGTTTCTATTAGCGCGTTATTGTTTTGTTTAATTTGTTGTGATTGTTATTTTAAGGCATGATGTTTTAACATGCAGCTTGTAATATCTTAAAGATAATCACACGAAGATGACTTTATATTATATTTCTATCTTGGATTTAGATAAGATGAACTTGAGGGAAGGTAATCTCTAACATATGCAATTGGTAGACAATATTACCAAAAAACAATTTTAGTATGTGGAAATGTCATATAGAAAAATTGATTTAATTAAGTCAAATTCCTAGCATTGTCTCCCTTTCAGCTCGGGATCCGTTTACTAGTCTTACCAAATTCGACTGAATATTGGCTTTTACACAGAGTGACTACCATCTGACCCCCGTAACCCAAAGGCATAGCGATGTTCCAGACCAGTGTCTGTAGGTACAGACTCCTCATTACGACTGTCAAATATCTTTATGATAACCGAGGCCGGCAGTGCGCGGCGTGGCTTCGACCCGGATACCTCTGCATAGCAGTCTGTTGGTTGTTATATTATTAACCACATGTTATAAGGTGGTTAGCTATCTACTGTTTAGAGGAACTGCCAAGAAACTCAACAGGACACACTTTCTGAGATTAATTGCAATAAGTAGGTTTATCGAGTTTTATAATTGTTTACACGTTCAAAGCATCAATAAGTTTCAGACAACAACAACATGGAGCAACCCAAGAGGCTCCACAAAATGTAGGGGGGGGGGAGGTTATGTGGGTCTCAATATCAGACACAAAAAGCCTGTACTCTGATTATATCATCTTTATCAAACACAAGCAGATGAACAAACAGACTTTCGCATTTATTTTATTAGCAGGATAAGATAACTTCATGTGTTAAATATTGTTTTAGATTGATTTTGCCATAACTTTCAAACGTCCAATTTCAATTATTTAAAGACTAAATATCTACATAAACAGTACTATGTGACAAAACAGTTTATTTTGATAAGGAGTAATGACATGTCATTGTGTAAAATAAATGCTTTTAAATGAAGTCCTAAAAAATTCAAGATTTTTCAATAAAATAATGGCTTTGCTCGAAATATATAGGTATAGTGTGTCGCGAACATTTTTGTAGATATTTTTAAGTTCTTCAAAAATTAGAACATTTTATGGTTCTATCTTTTATAGTTTAGGCGGCGTACGCCAAAATAAGGAACTTTTTTGGATGATTTTTTACACCTTGGGTCCGAAAAACCCAAATATCTTACGGACTCCTATATTTTCCATAATAAAATTTAGCCTATTTTACATGCAGATAATGTAGCTTTCTAATGGTGAAAGAATTTTTAAAATCGGTCCAGCAGTTTTTGAGTTTATCCATTACAAACAAACATAAATACAAATTTTTCCTCTTTATAATATTAGTGTAGACAAAAGACGCCACCAAAGCGGAGAATTCGTCAAAAAGATATCCCTTTTAGTTCACTACAAAACAAGGATTGCGTTCATTTTCGGCAAAGGTTTAAAAGCTCTGCATCAGAGCTTTGCGGCTAATTACTAACTGTAGAGGTTATTATGTATTTAGTAATTATATAGCAAATGTTGAAGCCCATTACGCTTCAGTAATGCGATTAATAGGGCTGGCGGCTGGCATTCAATGTTTTGTGCAGCTTGGTGCAACGTAGCTGCAGTACGGTGTAGCTTATTATATTGGCCTCTCCAATGGTACTATTCGTTATGTTCAGATACATAACGAATAGTACCATTGGAGAGGCCAAATCCAGCAGAAGACTGTGGCAGGCTGACGATGATGATGATGACATGATGAACAGTATTTTAAGAGAGGTTATAATAATTAAATGATAATAAAAAATATACTATTCTACCACATTCACACAATACCGTCTATTGCCAAACTACGCAGAGCTTGTACTGTGGGTAGTAGACAATGGATATACATATACTTAAATACTTTTTTTGTAAATATATATATATATATATATTATACATAGAAATACCTAGACCAAGACAAACATCCATGTTCACGCACACAAATGTTTGACTTGAGCGGGAATCGAACCCGCAACCTTCGTCGTGGCAGTCGCCTACACTACCGCTATGCCAACCGGTCATAAGATGGTACAAATTACTGTTTCAAAAGAAGAAACAACGACTTTTTCATTACGTGAGTCGCTTATTTATGAATGAATAACTGTATTTTATACCTTAGCTTGTAACATAATTTACCCATTTTTAATCAAAAGGTCTCAACATTAAATTACTTTGGAACCATTCGATGCTATTTCATAACGTAAATCAGGCCGACAAAACCGCCTACTGCACAAATAAAGACAGCTCGAATATAACCAGCTATGTGCGAGTAAGGTACAAATTTTATTAGGCAGTAAAATCTTGAATTAAATCAAATAATTTTCGATATAACGCCTACGAGGGTGTCATAAAGCGCGTTGTGCAAGCGAACGCTGACAAAGATAATATTAATTTGTGAAATGTGCAGCTTCGCTCAAAAGGTATTCTAGTTTATGAGCTAACGGTTTTTACGATGTATACTTTATTGGCACATTATTAATTTGGTTTAGTCATATTAAATAGGTACATATATTTTAGAGTACTACTCGACTTTCTTTTGAGGTAAAAGTTTAGAGGGATTGAGTAAACTGGCAGAATCTTTAGAAGTCAGTAAGTCGAGAAAAGCCGAAAATCGGACTAAGTGGCGTGTCATTGGAAAGGCCTATATACAGAGGTGGAATACGGTAGGCTAATGATGATGATTATACATTAGTTTATGCACCTAACATCAATTTGTAATTTGATCAATTCGTATAAAATATTAACTTTTTACCAATTCCAGTTCGAGTTGAATTCTACACAGATTTTCTTTGTCTCTAGATTAGAGCATAGTAAAAGCTTCAACTACAAACCTTTTGACACAGAGGTTGCTCTACGTTAAGTCGTAAGCACCACGACACTTTTAATGATTAGACCAGCTTGGGTCTAGTCTAATCATCAAAAGTCTCGTGTTGCCTTTAGGGGAATGGGTGGAAAAAAACCTGTTACAAGCGTTTCCACCGCTCTTATCCGAGAGTAAGATCTATTTAAAGAATCTATCAATACGTCATAATTATTTAAAACGCTAAGTGTATGTCATCAGCCAAAACCCTATAGTCCAACCCTTTTACTCAACTTAAACAATTCTTACCATTAAAATACTCTCACACTTTATTGAATAAAATAATACTTGGAAATATAATGTATATGATATAGTATGAGGCATAAGTGCCCTTTGTTTAAAGTCTCGCCTCGCCGCCGCTCGAGCGTATACGCCTCGAGCGGCGGCGGCTCAAGTTTAGGTTTTTGTAGTACCGCGGTCGCCCGCGCACCGCGAATGCGAGATCCGGCGCACTATGGCGGTATCGCGTGGAATAATAATCTTGATCCTTCTTGCCATACATTAACAGTATTCGTCTATGTAATACGTCGATTATGATAGATAGTATTCAAATTAATTATTTTCAATGCACATGCATTTAAAGGTATCAAATAAAGCTAGATATTATTTGTTTAGTAGGATGATGTTTCTCAGGATAAACGACTATTTATAATAATTTGGCGCAGTTTTTATATAGAAATAATTTATAATTACTATTGCGTAATTAATACATGAAAACCCATACAAAACCAAAAGAGTAACGAACGATATGTTAATTTGCATTTGCAAAATATTTTAATTATACCATATATATTCACCTAAAATTATTTCAAACAGTATGCGATGATATAAATCCCACTTTTTATTAAATGTTACTTACATAGTAAATAAGAAGGCCAATTCTGGTATTTCATATGACATTGAAATTATATTTTGAACGAAATGAGATTAGATTTAAAATTGACTCAAAATTGATATTCTTCTAATTTAAATGTCATTATCATTTAATTCGACCTCTATTGTTCGAGGTTCACACATTGTTTAACCGCTTGCCGGCGCTAGAACATCGGAATTCCCGAACGCCCGGCGGCTCACGCGATGACGTAACGCCACGCGCCAGATGGCCGCACTCAACAAAACATTTTTTGTTTACTCTTTGGCGACGGGCGTAATCTCAAGTTATATTTTTGTTAGAGCTTATGAATGGCCCTTTCGGGTCGTGTTAAGTGTTTGTTGATATTTCGTCTCTAATTTATTATAATAAATGGTAAACATTGACTATGGTTGAAAATAAACATTATGTGAACTTTAAAAATTATTATTTCGAAAAGTAAATCGATACCATATATATTTTATGGCTTTTATTGATGGTAGGGTTCTATCTTCATACGAAAAAAAATACAATTACACGTCATAGTAAAAAAATATTTATTTACAGGCATAAAACTGGCACAAAATATTTTGCCGACGGGGAAAATTTTTTAACAGTATTAAATAAATTATTACGACTATACAGTTTCACGAAACTTAAAAATATAGTTACTATCTGAAAACTACATTCATAGAGGAACTTATGCGTTAAATAATAATGCATAGGTCTATTCAATACAGAAATACATGGGATTGATTGAAGGAAAACAAAAGTCCGTTGCGACTTACACGGCACCGAAAATCACACAGAAATTGAAATATACTTACCTCTGGGTAAAAGCCCGTTGCACACACATTACCTATATTATAATTAACCAAAAAATCAGTAATTTACTCAAAAATACTCACCCGTTAGCAAAAAAATTTTTTTTTTTCTGTAACAGCAAAATGTGTGACGTCGCGAATTCACTGAGACTGACTTTGAGAAATTATTTCTTAGCCACAGACAAACTTTTGACGGCCAGTGTTGCAATTTTTTAAGGCAGATATTCTCGATAGTTTAAATAGAAAAGAGAAAACCGATTCAAAACACAGAGGAATAAAGGGATTAAGCAATATTATGACGACCAGCACTATCACCCCATTTGGGGTGAAGAGCCGTCAACGGTCAAAAATGTCTTCCACCCATTTGGGGTGATGCGCCGGCAAGCGGTTAATTAACAGCAGGCAGCGATAGACTACTGGAGATACCAACGGACTGCTATGCAGAGGGTTTGTCGGTTCGAATCCACGGTGCGCACCACTGACTTTTCGAAGTTAAATGCATATTAATTATCGCTTATCCCTTGCCTCGGAGAGCACGCTGAACCGTGTTCCAGCTTTCATGAAGATCTTTGAAAGTCGTTACGGGGAGTCAGTACCCTCAAATAAACTGATCCTGGTCCAAGCCATGGAATATCGCTATCCCTTTCGGTTACAGAGGTCAGACGACAGTCGCTCTATGGAAAAGCTAATATTCTGTCATATCTGGTTGGACTAGTAATCGGACCTTGGGCTCCAAGGCGTAACTGATACTGGTCCAAGCCATGGAATATCGATATCCCTTTCGGTTAAAGAGGTCAGACGAGAGTCACCCTATGGAAAAGCTAATATTCTGTCATGTCTGGTTGGACTAGTATTCGGACCTTGGGCTCCAAGGCGTAAGTAACTTCTTTGTGATACAAAAATAGCTTTATAGAGTCTGATTGTGTACTTAAATATAAGTATGAATATCTGTAAAGTCTCAAACGCTAAACACTCTCAATAAACTATGTCTTTTAGAGGCATTGACCGCGTCTTTGGGAATCTACAATATTAATTTTGCTGCCATATTCTGACTTCAAATAACACACTATCACAGTTAGTGCGCTGGTCCTGTAAGTCATATCTCATAATGTTTCACAGCCTAACACGATGAATACAAACACTATAATTATGTACAGTGCAAAAATAATGGTGGCAATCGGACTGGTAGTTCCAGGGATTATTGTATTCAACCAAACTAATAAAGTCTTTAGCTTTATAATTATCACGGTCTAATAATCCATAGTCCTTAGACGAACGTATCTAGGTAGCTAGGTATATATATCTAGGAACGTAACAGGTCAATCGTACGGGAAGAGCGAGCCCGAATAACCGTGTCGCCGAGTTCAGTTATTCTAGACATGTTTTTGTAGCTGGTGCGTGGTTATTTTTGTTTGTTACCTTTTTATTAGCTTTATAGCGCACGTCGCATAAAAACGTATGCGACGTGTGCTGTGAGACATTGCAAATTTTTATCTTGCATGAATAAGGATACGCGATCTCTTCATTTTCCGCATACCCAAAACGAAAATTTATTTAATTATCTATATTATTTTTCAATGTATAAACATTTAACGTACACAATATCTCATGTGTGGCTAAATCACATACTAAAGTAACTGTATGTAAACAAAATGGCAGACGCTAAAAAAATGTGCGTTGTAAAAAATGTTATTTCCTAACAGAAAACTTCACCATACTGGACAACTACTGCTTAACCGTCAAGGAATGGTATAGTGCAGATGGGCTCTTTTAATTCCTCATCAGATGTTTCAGATCTTCGATTTTTATAAGACAACAGAAAATGCTCATCAGACTGAACAACTTTTGCTAAAACGTTAAGTCTGTACATGTGATAGTTATAGCATATATGTTGCCTAGACCTAATAGCAATATAACAAAAAAAGTTTATTTTCTATACCAGGTCCAGTAACTTCGGAGATTAGCGTGTACAAAGAGACAAACTATATAGATATACATAGAGAAATATTTTTTTTTAATTCTTGCTCCTTTACTGTTCCTTAGACTCCCTGAATTTATTTTTTATAAATATATTCAATGTACCGAAATACTTTTTTTACTGTTTTATTATATGTTTCAAGGCGCCATATTAGGTAAATTATAAAGCGGTCCGTTTCCGTCAGTCTCGCCCAGCCCCTGTTTGACCGCAATACTATACTAACCAGTAACCACTAGATTCCAGATGTACTGACCAACACGTTAGTTTAATACGTAATACATAAATTAAGTTACATCAACTTTACATATTTATAAACAAATACGGATCAAGAGGCTTTAGCCGCGCTATAAACGTTTTGGAATGCAATATTTACGTAAAATGGCGGACGCGGATGAGAGCGACAGGTTCGTCCTCTGAGAGCGCTCAGCGCTGAATGGCGGACATACGGGACATAGCATCGCGCTTTGAGCTTTATAGGTTTTTTAAAAATCATATAAATTACAAACGAAAAGTTTAGATTCCAATTTTATATATAACTTTAAATGAATCTTAAGGTTTCTAAATATGTATATATCTTTTTAATAATCACAGTAGTTTTTTAGATATAAATGCAAATATGCGGGCTAAAATGCACAGTGCATTTTGCTTAATTTTCATGTTTGATCTCCGATTTTTTTTGAAAATTATGAATGGAAGTACAATTTCTTTTTTAAGCACTCGCTTGTGTAACTTTGGCTTGAACAGTTCACATTTACAGAATTATAGAACGATAAGGTTTCATAGCACTAGAGACCATTAATTTTGGCCTAAGCTACAGAAATGACGAAAATGAGTTTTTTAAATTCATCCGTTTTTAAATATTTACTATAGTAACCCAAATATTTTCCTTTAGCACTCTCTTGATAAAGAACTGAACTTTCATATTTTCTATATCTTTTACATTAATTGTTATTTATCCGTGACATAATAGAACAATAAAAACCCGCAAAATCGCCTCCGACGGAATAAAACGCTATGTCATTGGGGGTGGGTTGTCCTCGAAAAATGTCGCTTTTGATGTTTATATTATAAACATTTAAAATTAGAATAAGAATACATTTACGGTCGTATTTCACTATGGTGTAGCTCTAAGCTTATTTTATACGCTTAAGCAAGGCGTGGCAATTCAACATTGTCCTCTTTAACATTTATTTACACATTATCCTTAGTGCTTAAATCTTCTGAGCATTTAAATCACAAACGTTAGAGTGCTTTAAGTGGTGATTTCGCCGTTGGCAGTGCAAGTGTCGTGTATTCCATGCCTGGTTTTGAAAATACTCTGTGTTATTCATAAGATTTTATATTGGCTTTATTTTAAAAGACAACTTTCACAATTTTGTACTAGATAACCCTTAAATGCTAAAATAAGTAGTCTAAAACATGTCTGAAAGCGCATAAAGTAGTATTCGGCAGAGTAACTATAACACACCTACTAATAGATGAATCACTGCTACACTTGCGCTGCTGTAGCAAGCAAAAACATTTTCAAACATTGAAAGATGTAACCACGTCTACTCCAATGGTTTTTGTACCTATAATATTTGCAGTAGACATATTAAGGAGTGGGACCCACATTTCGGTAAACATAAACATAGAATAGGACGTATATCGGCTAGGTAGGCTAGGAAGTGAAGCTCAGTAGCGGGTCATTGGACAGCCTTATATCCAACATTAGAGTACAGTTAAGTAGACTAATGATGATGATGACAGATGGAATTTTTGTACATCACTGTATATTAAAATTACATACAATATCAAAATAAAAGTCCGAAATTCCATGAATAAAATAACAATCTGCTGAATAACAGACCACTTTGATTGAGTCGTAATAAATAAATCAACGGACCGACAAATGTGTTTGTATAAATGATTACGCGTTAATGATCTGCAGCTTAAATATATGATCGCATAATTATCATTCACGATTAATGAAATCAAAGATAATGCTATTAGTGAACAGATTGTTGTGACTTCTGGGTATCAAGGCACCGTTGGTATAAAGTAAAGCAAGTGTGCTCTTTAGAGGCGCAGGAACGCAATTGAATTGTAACGGCCAAACAAGTTCTGATACTCGTGTTCCGCCTGTTGTTTCTTATAAAACGGATCACCTATAAAAGCATCACAACTACGTTGACTGTTTTTATGATCCTTTTATTGATTTCTACAGTTGGTCTCCGTTAATAGCTTACCTACTCTTTACTGCCAGCGAAACTTAGTTCGGCTGCTTATACCATTAAGAAGGTGCGTAGTTTAACATATGTCGATACGGCTAGACTGGTATACTTTGGCTATTGTCATAGTGTTATGTCATATAGCATATTACTATGGGGTAGAGCTGCTGATATGGAAAGTATTTTTGTATTGCAAAAAGGAGCAGTTCAGGCCATTTACCAATTACGAACAAGAGTTTCGCTCATGGAAAGATTTAAGGAATTTATTTAAACTGTAGCGTCTCAGTATATTTATGCAGTGTTTTGCATGTGCGTAAAAGTATAAATTCATATTCAAAGAATAGTGACATTCACTCTATTAATACAAGAAATAGACATAAATTATGTGTTCCGTGTTTTCGTTTGTGTTAAATTCATAATTCTTTTATAGGACTTATTTTACGTATCTACAACAAGATACCGATACCTATGTATTTTGGACTTGCCGTTTAGCGCATTTAAGACAAAGATTAAAAATAGCCTAATGCAAAAGGCTTATTACAATTTAAATGATTATCTTAATAACAACTGCGCTTTTGGGAATAATCTGTTACAGTATACACATAATTATTAGGTAAATAGGTAGATAATACTAAAATTTTCATGACATGTAATTAAATATGATTCTATTCGAAATAAAATTGTATAAATGATGTTTTTTGGACTCGTCACCATATCATTAAATGTCTTTCAGATACTATTTATTTATTATGTTTGATTTAATTATCTTGTACTCAATCAGTTGGATCGGTGGTTGTATTTCAAAAGGTATCATGTCAATTAAATATGGGTACTACATTTGCATTTCTTCACGCGTTTCACAAATTTATGCTAATATTAATGTTCTGGAAAATGGAGGTAATTCGCGTTCATGGTCAGTATACCAACAGATTGTTAATTTTATTACTGCCGGTTCGTATACCGTTGTCGTCATGCTCACTAAAATGATTTTTTTTGTGGTGGCGTCGTGTGTCGGGTCATCCTTGTCCCTCTGATATGGCGAGAGGGATGATGGCTGGCACATGCGTCATACTCGTGAACGGGTGCTACTTGCGATGACTGGTCGATGGCGGTCTTATGGGCTGGTATAATTTTTTTTTATATTTAACTTCATCATTTCCATCATGGTTCTGAACATTTGCGCGGATTGCCTGCATTGTTAGGTGCATAATGTAAGTGGATGCTCCTGTTTCACCATGTCTATGTTCAGGAGGCTAAGTAAATGAACATCAAAATTTAACTTGATTATGCTTGAGTTATTATGTACAGTAAATATATACAAGTAACATAGAAGGTATAACAGTTGCAGCACCTTACAAAAGTTTAATTGTTATGTATTATTAAAAACCTGGCGATGAAAAAGAGTGACCGTGAGTTTTATTGCCCGTTCTTTCTCATGGTACTACGCCCTTGCTTTGCAAATATGGCAGTAAATGTAAATGTAGAAGCATACAGTAATAATGTTTTAAATTTGACGTTCATAAGTGTCACTTTGTGATTTAAATGAATAAAGGATTTTGATTTTGACTTTACTTTGTATTTTCTAAGTTATTCTAAAAAACTATGAAAATCAAATTAATTTAGAAAGCATCAAGCTTCTGGGATACTGTTCGTAGAACTTTTATATAACCCTCATATAAATAATATTTATTTTCATTTTATTCAATAAACTGATAAACTTTTCGTTTCAAAAGTCTCTAGTCAATTTCTCTAATAGCATGACTTTATGTACTTTATTCAATCATATAAAACGTATAAAGGTAAACGATGGTTTTCTATTCCAAGTTGAAAGCGTTTTTACTATAATGTATTATTCTGAACACCTGAAATAGATTTACTAAAGAAAATGCGTTATTATCGTATGTAAAACTTATAATATTAGTATTGAAAAAATAGAAATGTGAAGTAATTTAAAATTCGAAAGAACAAATCTCATTTTTCTTTGTTCGATAGCAGAATATTTATTTGGTATATTATTATCTATGGTACGGATTCTAGAAATTTCCATGTTCCAAGTCATTTTGTGGAATTATAACTCCTAAATCACGTTCAAACGGCTTTGAACTTAACTTTCTATAAGCCAATTTAATTTCTAAAAAAATCTATACTAAAAAGCCATTCTAAAAAGTTACAACAAAAAAAATGTATATTGATTTTATCCTTTTTTTGTTATGGCTCTGATACAATTGAGCATTCACTTGTAACAGAACAGCGACAATTCACCGCACAGAAGAATAACTAAAGCATGGAAGGAACGATATTTTTAAGAACAAAATGAATATAGCTACACTCTTCACTCATATGATAAATTAGAGTTGCCAGAAGAAGATGGCACTATGTTTGTCAGTTAGGGCTAAAGACAATCTGAACACAAATTTCGTAACTTTTTAATTTAATAGTGATTGAACAAATCCGCTATCGATATCGATCAAAGTTTCAATATAGGTTCAAAATCAAACAGACTTGTAAAGTATATTATGTGCATGTTATACATTTTAAATTCCGTAAGTTTCTGTCCACAGCAGTCAGAACGCTGGTTGATGGACAGTCTTTAAATAATTATTATACAAACTTGCACTTTTAAACTGAACTTATATATTTTCGTTTCAAATGTGTACTCAGTTGCACATTCTCTTTCGAGGCGTTATTTTCTAATTTTCATGGTATTTTTCTTTACGCTTGTTATTAACAACAATCACTTTTTTATAATTCTCCCCAAATTACACATTTTTGCTAGAGAAAGTAAACAATTAAGAATAAGGCAAAACGCATCCTTAGGCATTATGCTAACTGTAAATGTCACATAATATCCAAATCGACACATTATAAGAAAAGGCATGGTCGACATGGATTGTATCAAGCAAAACACATAAAATTAAAGTTAAAATAGATAATTTATACTATGTGCGCTGTAGCATGGTGCGGGTGGCAGTTTCAGTAACGATTCATTTCACTTTTGAAAGTTGCCGCGATTTACAAATTATGACTTAATATTTCAGTTGTACCACATTACACCACGTTCGTAATATTTTAAATCATTAATTACTGTGGTACATTAAATTATACCCAACCAGAATGTTCTAGTCTTCAAATAAAATCTAATGGAAAGAAAAATTAAGCAAAATGTTATGCGTATAACGTAACGCCATAGACGTATTTAGTGATGGGATGTACTGCTACGATGGATATTCGATGATTTTATAATAAAAAAAACGTACATTGGGCGTGTATATATATATATATACAGGGTGTAAAAAAACCCTTAACGAAAACTGAAATCCCATGTTGTACCAATCACTACGACCATTTCTTACTTCGGCACCATACCTAGGAAATTACTTGTTAAGAAGATATTGAGGCTCAAAGTTAGTATGGAATTTTTCTAATTAGGTACAAAATCGATGCATTTACCCCGCCAATATGATTTTTAGATGCCTTATAACCCCATGGATAAGTAGGTATTTCGAGCATTGCACGCGCGCGCTTTTAATTGCGGTTTAAAAAATGTGAAAACTAAAAAAAAAAATAGTACGAGTAGACTTCGGCTTGGTGATGGGTCTTGTGACATCCTGTATATATATATATACAGGATGGTCTACTCGTTGTGGACATCATGCCAAGTCATACTAACCAAAAATAATACCTGGGAAATGATGTTTTTTTTAAGTTTTCACATTTTTTAAACCCCAATGAAAAGCGCACGCGTGCAATGCTGTAAATACCTAACTTATCCGTGGGGTCATAGGCCATCTAAAGAACGTATTAGCGGGTAAATGCAGCGATTTTATACCTAATTAGAAAAATTCCATACTAACTTTGAGCCTCAATACAACATGGAATTTCATTTTTCGTTAAGGGTCTTTTTACACCCTGTGTATATATATATATATATATATATATATATATAGAATAGATTTCATTCGTCTTAACTCATATCAGAGTCAGTCATCAACGATGACTCCATTATATTGTCAATGTGGATGTCACGATCCCAATCAGACATAATGTCCCTCTTTGTTTTATTCACAACCTTCGAACAGTCTTCAGGTTGAACATTGTTGATGGCCGCGTGCAATAGGTCCAACATTTTATTTACCGTAAATGGCGGCGAAGTATTATTTCTTGCGGCCGTGACCTTTGGGCCCAAATCATCTCAATAGCGTTATATACTGGCAATGGTAGGGTGGTAGTCTAAGGACCTGGTGGCCTTTTTCTTTTGCCATTTCGTCCAGAGTATAGGTAGGAGTTGGTGGCTTATGACGCCGTACTAAGGCAATAAGCATTGCCTTTAACAACTTTTTATCTGCTGTAACTCCGTTTTCATTCAGCCACTTCACCAACTCGCTTTTGCGGTTGGATTGGTTTGGGGGTTTATTAACTTGTACCGAATGGTAGGGTGCCAGCTAGTTTTATATAAGTACAAAGATATAATGTAGCCATAAAATAAATATATTGACAAGTTTATACACGTAGTTACACTGCAAAACCGAATAACACTCAAATTTGGATAACACTATTAATGTGAACTAGATTTATGCTGTGAGTATCGTTAGATCGATAAAAATGAATTGCATAACGTCACATCCCTAGTCATGTGGTACTGACGGATGTAAACGTCATATAGGCAACTGTCATCCACACCATGCTTCAGTGCACAGGGTATAGTGAAAACCTTGAATAGTCCCCAAAGGTTTGTTATTAACAATAATCACTTTTTATTGACATTTTCTCATTACATAGTGTAGGTAGTACAAATCTATGTGTAAAAAATGTATGTGCGGGATTGAACACTTTTTGATCATACATGTGACACACAGAATAATTTAGAGAGAAAAAAGTTGTGGCTAGACTAGCCCTTCGATTTTATCTTGGGATCGGCACATTACTAGTCCACTAGACGAACAAAACAACCAAGTTTTGGTAGATGATATTTAACAAACTTCCTTTCAAATGAAGATTCACTTATTTTGATGCATATACACTTAGTAGTCGTGAGTATGAAATGCAGCCAGTTTTTATTAAGTAAACCTTCAAATTACTGTCCTTTAAATATTGCTGTCTTTGTAAAGAAAGATCTGATTTTTTCTATAGGTGCATTAATTTTTATTTGTAATATATAGGATTCTAATTTTCAAATATGTTTGACTAATGCGCTTTATCAATAAAAATCTGTGATCATCAAACAATGTATTTTCGAGAGGATGTTCAATCAAATTTGAAAAAGCTTCGGAATTCATTACTGTTGCTGATATTTTAATTATAAGCGAGTTATTATTTAAACACTCACACTGATGCTTTTAGAAGGGAGGAGTAATGTTGGCACAGAATTTTCCTTTAGTCTGCGCCATCTGTCATCACTATAAATACATTCCGCAGTAAAATGCTTGGAACTAATTCTATGGTGCTTTCTAGGCACCCAATTTTCTCCACGAAATACTGCAGCAATCCACTTATTTTGTAAATCTTTATCACGTGGAAATCTAAAAAATAACGAGGTAAAAATATACGGTGGATAGACATATCGATAAGATTTTTTACAACACTTGACAATGTCGATATAAATATTATACGGCTAAATTAAAAATCATGACAGAACTGTGTTAAAAGAAAAATAACTAAGGTTATATAATTCGATGGCATAAATTGTATCTTATACGTCAGTTGACTGTGTTCGATTTGTAAGTAATAGGACTACTTCTATGTATCATCATCATCATCATCATCAGCCTGCCGTAGTCCACTGCTGGATATAGGCCTCTCCAATGGCACGCCACTGAGCCCGATTTTCGGCTCTTCGTGTCCAGCCGCTGCCAGCCACTTTGCGTATATCGTCACTTCTATGTATAGGTATATCCAATTTCTTTGATTCACCGTTTTTTGGTTTGTCGAACCGAACAACAAACAGAGCCGAACATTGCTACGAACATTTTTACGATTAGCGAATACACTCATCCCTAGAATACAGAAAATATATTACATACCCTATTAATACCTTTCTTTTTATTTTTGATACATTATTTTTGTCTTATATATATTACAAACAAAATATAATTTTCCTAAAATGACATAGTATTGGGCAGAGCATATCTGCAGCTAATACCTGTACAACAGGTACATAAGTTCCATACAGAAAAGCCAATTAAAAGTGGCCGTAATCCATTTACATGTACATGTAGGTAGTAGAGCCTTGCTGATTTCAGCATGAATGGGCCGGCTCGACCGGGGAAGTAGTACCCTCTCACAGAAAATCGACTTAAAGTAACGGTACCTAAACTGTTGCGTTTCGTTCGGTGAGTGAGAGTGTTGGAGGCCCTGTCCCCTATTCCTTCTCCCTCATCCCACTCCTCATCCTATCCCCATTCCCAACCCCAAAGGGCGGCAACGCACTTGTAACTCTTGTGGTGTTGCTTGTGTCCATGGGCGGCGGTAATTACTTACCATCAGGCAATCCGTCTGCTCGTTTGCCGCCCACAAACATAAAAAAAAAATTAAATCAGTACCTCTTAGAAATACAAAACAAATTCTTTTAAAACGCTCGAACTAGGTACTTTTAATGCGAGTCTGTGTTATATAAAAGCTGTTTAAACATGACGCATGCAATGCGTCATTGCAGTAAAAGTATGAAAATCCTCATTTTCTGAAGATGGAGGCCTTGCGCAGTCCATATGTGTACATATATCATTCTTGCGTTACTGACTGACTGACAGACATCGCGTAGCCAAAACTATTAAAGTTGAAGTTTAGCGTGTGTGTTTATTGGGGACTGTAGGGTAAGATAAGATTACTCGAAATTTCCACAGGATTTGATGGACAGAAAAAATCAATTTTCTAGTCTAAAATAAAAATCAATAAACCTCATTGAATACTCTATTTATTTATTAATTCATCTCAATACATCTTTAAACATTATTCCAGTGAACATATCAATAGCATGTTTATTTATCTTATCAGAATTAATTTGAACTAACAGAAAGCCAGCTAGTAGAGACACGAGTATGCTGGGTGTAATGAACTTCAATGTTAAGGGTTGGAACATATCTGACGGAAGATGCGTCGAACGTATCTTCTTCGGTCGCGTCTATTCCGTCAAATGAGTCGGTACACATCTGACGGAAAATGCGTCGAGCGTATCTGCACACATTCGCTGAAAGCGTGGCTATTGTGCACACGTATCAGTTTGTTCGTGCAGGGCCGCACTCAGGGCAGCTCAATATTTTACTGATATATTCTTTTACCTAATCATTTTTCATGTTCCCTGATATTATGTAGTCACTGAAGTCCTGTAGTTATTTATATTGCAATTCGAGTATGACTATTAAAAATATGTCAGACTTCGGAGATTATTTAGAGTAGCCAACAAGCGTTATTTGAATATATTTCCTTTATAGGTATGGAGATTCAAAAATAAAAGACGATGATACGATTTGGTTACTGTTTTTAGCAAAATATATACAAATGATATAAAAGGGGTTACAGTTGCAGCGCATGACACAAAATGTTTTCTATGTAGGTATGTATGGAAATTGTTCCCGTGGACCTTTAGCACCTCATACCTAAAAATTGGCACACGATCCAAGCTAGCAAGTATGCGTACACTCGTAGCACATACTAACACTACATTATTCTATACATTTCGTTTCTGAAAAAATAAGTAAGGTCTGGCGGCCCTGGAATCTTATTCTACAACGCGTCAGACAAAATCACCGATCTTGGAGTGACATGGATATGGTATATCCAATAACTACGAGTTTAGCGTGCATACCTACGAAATTAGCGTGCATACCTACGAAACGTTGGGCAAATAAAATGGCTGCCATTTGGGTTGTCCTCCAGAATATAATCGATATCGATATGGAGCCGGTTAGAGGAAAATAATACATTTTTGTAGTAAGTTACTTTAGTTAGTTTAAATCTTTTGCCAGATTAGTTTATTCCATAATGCAAATGTGGACGAACATGGCAAAGCGAAAGACGACCCTTGTATCAAACATGTAACAAAATATTATCTGGTAGCCAATATCGATACTGTGTCGCTGAGAAAGTACCGGACATGAATGGCACCATACATACAGTAATGAAACACACAGCCTGAAGCACTGATTCATCTGGTTTTTAGACATATTTATGCACAAAAACAAAATTATTACGATCGATATACAACGATTTCACAGCAGATGTACCACAAACCTTTGCGAAAAATATGGCGACAGTGGCACGAATGACATTTCTAATAAATGATTTCGTATATATGTGTATAATGTATCTTTTCTATATGTACTATTTGCCCTCTCCATGTATATTCCTTACTCAAAGGTCAAAATTGACGTGGTGCGTGGTGCGCGCGACGTCGACGGATAATGCGTTGACGGAAACGGAACAAACGCTGTACGCTCGACGTACTAACAGATCATCGGTCAGGTGTGAATGGTTGAACGTTTTTCTATATATTTGTATGTTTTGGCGTTACATGACGGATAATATGTTCCGACCCTAATATATTTCAAGGCTAATACTCATATTTGAAAACATCATTTGGGCAACGAACTATATGTATTTGTGCCCATTTTGTATGCATATGTTTAAATTATAATTCTAAACACAATAATATTCATTTATTTGGAAATTTTAATCCCTACTGACTTAAGCTTTTATGTTTTGAGTTCTGCAGTCAACTTTAGCTATAGTCTGGTATTGAAGTCTAGATCAGATCAGGCCAGAATAAAAAAAAAACTTAGTGGATTTCCCAACAGTCTTTTTATTTTCGAGAAAATAAAATTAAAACAAATTAATTTATTAATTAATCCAAGAGTAACTCAGAACAGACTTTAACTAGTAGTTGTATAGAAGATCTTTGACATGTATACCACTAAAACTGTAACGGCATAAATATTCAGATTGTGTCGACTCAACAAGAATTGTATTCAAACGAAATAATAACATAAAATAAAATGAGCTCACTTTGGCAACCTTAAGCTTTGTCAGTATAAAATATAACGTTTTAAAATCACATTATCAAGATTCAATAATTAATTTAATAGCGCAATAATAATATTACGTCTAAGACAATTTACACATAATCTCAGACCCTTTCCTGTTTCTCTGGAGGTAGTCGTTTCCCCCTCTATACGGTTTACAAGCCACAATTTAATTATTCGCAAACAAACGTCGTCTTTGAGTTGATGTAGGCGCTTATACTGAAACTAGCAGTTACTCCCTGTGTTGCTTGTCTAAAATTGTGTTTAATTTTCATGTGTGCTGTTCAGTGTTCATGCCATTTTTGTCGCATAGGTCTCCTTTTGAAATACATATAATGGTTGATTTGACTTACAACTGTTATAGGTTTAGTATGAAAAAAAATGGGGAAAGTATTTACTCAGTATTGGCACAGCATAGGCGAATGAAAAAAAACTGCTATCATCAATTACTGAGCCTGGATTCATATTCCAAAATTGATGATGAGGTTAGAGCATTCTGTGAATTCCTTTGTTAAGTCTGATTATTTATAACAGTATTTATTTCGTGATACTTAACAGGAATAAAATAAACGAACGAATACGTTTAGACAAGTTTCAATTGTTTTCTAAAGAAAAAGAATAAGATACAGTAAGCTGATTGCCGTACATAGATAATGTGACGAAAGTGCATAAAACGTGAGGAATATTTATCGATATTTTTTACTTCCATCGCGTTCTTTACAGCATAGGAACACTTAAAATCCTTAGTAGAATTTTTATAGGACTTATTCCACGAGACTCAGCAGAAGTTACTATACCTAACACTTGATTTTGACTCTTATGAACTCTCCGGGAGATTTAAACAGTTTATGTAGTTAATCTGATCAGAAGGATATTGCAACAGTTCGAAGAGAGAAGTCTCAAGAAGGATAAAACTTCAAATCACTTATATATTTAAACTTCTGGTAGTCTAAGTTCCCACTAACCCCGGAACCATGGACAACAATAATTCGAAGAGAGCCTAAGATCACATTCACTCAAACAAACAGACAAACCATATTCTCCAACCAATAATTTCACAGTACGTTTATAAAGCTCACCTACTCAGAATTATTTTGTAAAATACAATAGTATTGTATACAGTGAGTGATATGTTTACTTGTAACGTTAAGCCTGTTCATATACAGGATTTGAAATTGCGTCATAAACAAGGGAAGGCTTTACTGTTTAATTATATTTGGAATTTAACAAGTTTAATTAGGAAAACCGGTGAGGTCTCTATTGAGCTTATTTCCAAAGCGCTGTCTATTGGTGTCCATTTCTAGAATTGTATTATTAGGTTTGTTGTTTGACGAACATTGTAATTAGTCGTTTCAGCCTTGACACGACTATTTCAGACCCTGATTAAACTTCATAAATAGATATTTTTAAGTAGACTCTTCGGTGGAACTCTCCACAGGACGATTAAAAAAATATTCCAAATCGTATTTTCGAAATACCAATTTAAACCATAATCCATATTAAACCATATCTTGATTAAGCAACAGTTCTCCTAAGATTCGCCATTGGACTGTTCGTCGACAGGATGATTCATTTATTTCCGTTTCTCCAGCAGGGTCTTTCACCTATGGACATTTCACCGACAGAACCTTTCATATGCGTCACTTTCGACGACAGCCGTGTCCAGCTAGTAAATGTTTCACCGACACGGCGATTAACCTATAACTCTTTTAACAGACATTTCCATCTACGACGAAGAATTCGCCGCCAATCTTAAGATAAACAATATTACAAAATATGCACATATCTATCTAGGTAGGTAATTGGGTTATTTTATAGTACAGCGCAAACATAAACATTGACTCCAGTAAATAACACTGCCACTCAGCGAAATAGATATTCGACTGAGTCATTTATTTTCTTGTTTTATTATAGTATGCTTAGGATAGAGAGGAAAGCAAAATAAAAACTACATACATTGCACATTTTATTTTCCAACAAGAAATTGCCAGGGGCTCAGACCGCGTGAATTATGCACCTAAATCTTACTCAGGAATCATACTATCTCTTGGTGGAAACTATACAAAAATCCGTTCGGTTATTTTTTTAATTTACCGCGTTCAAACCGCCAGACATATCACGGACTGTTGCGATCAGTACCTCTGCCGAACTCTTCGGGAAACAGACATGACTCTACGTATGTATATAATACCATCTTCTGCCCGCGATTACATACGCATGGCATAGTTGTTTTAGACTAACGCTACCTTTATAAAACCTGCAACATCGTTTACGTAGAAGTCGAAAATAAATTTAAAATACATTAAACGTACGGCTACTGCACAGTGACTGCCCGTCGGCCTAGCATATCTTAAATGCGTGTGTAGTACTTGATAATTATTTTGCTGCGATGTTATTTTAAAACTGCGTTATCTCCAAAGTTATTCATTGAAATCGAATGATGTTAAGGGCAATTTTGTTTTAAATTAAATGCTTGTGATGAATAACGTAGGACTAATACTGTGTTTATAAAAACACCTTCGCAATAATGCATTATTTTAGAACAAATTTGGTTATAATAAAAAATGTTATAGTGAGCCAACCATAAAAGATAGAAATATGCTGCTTCGGACTTTTTTAGAACTTCTAAAGAGGATCAATTCTGTCATACATGATTTTTGCGAATCTTCTTCCGTTTACGCGTACGCAGCGGAAGCTCCCAAAATAGAAGAAAGAAACGATTTTGACACATTCTTTATTAGTACTCCGGTCCTATTTGTCTTAACGTGATGATATATAGCCTATAGCCTTTCTCGATAAATGGGTTATCTAAGACTGAAACATTCTTTGAATTTAAAATATTTAGTATAGATTATTATTATCGATACAATCATACCAATAACCCTCTCTATTACTGTAGCCATTAAAAATCAGACACTGAAAATTTTTCACTAATTGTAATATACATCCCTGCAAAACATTCTGTAAAAAATAGCCAAGTCTCGATGGAACTATCGGGTGCAGTGGAACTTAGTCAAAAAGGCGCACCAACTTACAGGCTGGCTCAACACATTACAAAGATTCTCTTACCGCTTAGAAGTAACACGAGAGCGCATGTGAAGGATTCCTACCATTTTGTCAGTGAAATCAAACACCTACATATCTCTGACAAGGAAACTATGGTTAGTTTTGACGTACAGTCATTATTCACATGCATACCAGTACATGACTGGATAGAAATTACTAGAAGGAAGCTGACAGAAAACAACATGCCTGAGGAATATGCAGAGATACTTAAACACTGCCTGACATCAGGCTATCTGTTGTGGTACGAGAAGTACTACATACAAGTAGATGCTGTTGCAATGGGCTCTCCAGTATCGCCTGTTGTCGCTGACATCTTCATGGAGGACTTCGAGGCGCGCGCTCTACAGACTGCCACCATTACACCGAGGTTCTACAAGCGGTATTTAGATGACACTTTCACAATTTTACCAAAAGATAGTGTTAATGCTTTCCTAAAACATCTTCATTCCATTAACAACCAAATACAATTCACAATGGAATTAGAGGCAAACAATTCTTTAGCTTTCTTAGATGTATTTGTTATCAAAAATAAAAACAACTCTTTAAGCCACACTGTGTATAGGAAAAGGACCCATACAAATAGGTTCTTAAACGGTGAATCTCACCACCACCTAAACAGGTAGCTACTGTAGGAATGTCTCTGTTTCAGAGAGCCCGGGGGATCTGTGACAAGAACCACCTGGACGCTGAGCTTTTACATGTCAGGCAAGTTCTGCAAGACAATAAGCACCGATCACTGCGTCACCGTCACAGATGTCTGAAGAAAGAAAAACCAGCCACAGTAGAAAGACAATCTGATGTCCTCCTATACCTCAAAATGTGACGGACAAAATTGGCTACATCTTGAAGCGAGCTTCAATCAAAACTTACTACAAGCCGCTAACGAAGATATGTCAATTTCTACCAACAGTCAAGTGTCAGTTACCCTTGCAAGAGGCCGGTGTCTTCAAAATAAACTGTGAATGTGGGCACTCATACATTGAACAAACCAAGAGAAGCATAGGCATTTGACTTAAAGAACATATAGCTGACATAAAACATAAACGCTCAACAAAGTTTGCTCTGTGTGAATATGTAGAACAGGGACCCAACCACTACCTGCGATTTGATGAACCACAGATACTTGCAAAAGAACACCGTTTTCTTCCAAGGATGAAACGTGAGGCTGTTGAAATTAAAAAACACCCTAATTTCAATAGGGAAAAACGGTTGGAATGTTCCTCCAGCTTGTCATAAGGCTAATGAAACCCAAGAAGGACAAAGTCACCAGAAGACCTAAGGACACTGTGAGCTCATTCTGCGTTAATAGTAACACCAATGGTTGAAAAATGTTCGGGTACTTGGAGATAACTTATACATTCAAGAAATTAAGACAAAAATCACCTCAGTCTGCCGTGATCATGAATTCTGTAAAGAAATCAAAACGTCGGCTACTAATAAAAATGTAGTTTCTAGATCATTCGGTTTTAATGTAATAACAAGTGAAACCAATATAACGCTATAAAATTCGTAAACTGTAGTTTAATTTCAGTGTGTAACATTCGCGTAAATCCAAGAATATAGCACGCACTCCACAAAAAAGAAAGGATACCTGCAGTAAACACCACGCCATACTTAATTCAGTAAGAGAGTCGTTCAGAGCGTCATTTCCGGCTTGCTTATTAATTTTCATCTCTCTTCCCATTAGCATGTTTCAGTTAACCACTGAACGTAGGTTATGGCCTACTGGTAAGCCCCAGGGTGCCTCCTCAAATCCAACCATGGCGTCCATGTCTAACTTCCGACGTACGCGGGAGGTGGAGACGCGACTGTGCATATTACTGGCGCGGCTACCATGGCTATGGTACGGTCTGGGTGGCCTATGGCCACATGCCCCTTCACATGTCCTTCTGCAGAGTCGGAGGTTCTGTGGATGAGCGGAAAGAAGCCAAGCCGGTCCTCATCAATAAACCTGGCAGAACTGCTGACTCTCCTTCAGCGTTCCGACCCATTTACCTGTTGGATGAGGTGGCGAAATTCCTCGAGAGACTTATCGCCGTCCATATCACCGAGGTGGTTCGGTGACTATCTGGATCTAATCGGAAGCGAACGGACGGCACAATGCCACCACTGTGCAGGCGACTTAGATCCTGCCCAGCATACGCTAGAAGATTGTCCGGCATGGGCGTCGGAACGTGAAGTCCTGGTGGATCAGATCGGACAAGAACTCTCGCCATTGCTGCCATGCTGGCGGACGAGGAGTGTATTATTTATCAGGCTGCATCTTATGCGTTGACACACTATCGACGAGACACCATCTGCCTATTTCAGTGTAATAGATAAGATTTTTGGTAAAAAGAAAAATCTCTAGTAATAGCCCTAGGAACGCCACGGCACGCCAACGCCTCATTCACTCATTTAACCATAAATCAAAAGTAACTTTACTTTTTATTTGTAGTGAGGTATCTACCTTATTTCAATGCTATGAGTATATGAATTCATTTGAATTTTTGTCGTTTACATCTTCTTGCAATATATACAGGATACTCGTATATTTTATGTACAGCTTTCTTTTACTTCATCTCGGCCGTGATGACTAAACTTGAATTAAAATCTCTTAGAATGTCTTCACTTCCCTGAAGCTTCTATTGTATTTCTAGATTATTAAATGTTCACGAAATATGTATGATCTGCTTACTGCAATATTTGCAGACACGTGTCCTGATCTATACACGTGTAAGCACATCTATATAATTTCAATGGACGTGTCTGCAAGCAATCGATGGAAGAAGTCGCGGATTCCAGACACAGACATTTAACGTCGCCGAGTCTTTGTAGGTAGACGTAACATTCGGAGAATAAATGGATGTATGTTGATCCCTTTCACGCAAGATTACTGAATGGATTTTGATGAAAATGTATAACCTCTACAACAGAATAGTTTATCAGCTACCTTTTTGCTACCCCGCGGTTTCACCTGCTTGTTGGCAAATAAGCAGGTGAAACCGCGGGTAAAATTTAGTATTACTTATACGCACGTGTTGCCTTCTTATCAGAAGGCCTCTACCGCTACATAAACAAGTGGTGTATTATGAGTCTGGGTTCAAATGAAACATCCTAGCGGGTACTCTTCAGGTGCAATATGTTTACAGCAAGTATCTTAGGAGATTCATTACCATCCACTTTACCTTATCAGCTTCATTTTCAACAAGTAATAATAATAGTAGTTTTTTTAATTACTTGACTAAGTTTGAAGCTGCTTATTGAACCATTTGATAAAATGTTTTGAATATTTTTCAACAATATCCGAGATTGAGCTAAATAAAATATTATTTCGCCGTTACGTTCTCGGCCTTTCTACAAAACATGGACTAAATTTAGATCAAGGACTAGTAAAAGTAATTTAGACTATTGCTACAACTTTGTAAAGCAAATAATGGCAAAGCAAAAAGTAATTGGTTTTAGTCCATTGAAATGTTAATTTTTTTTGGGCTTAGCGTGCATTTGTCAGAGGGCGCAATTTTATTTTATAGACATCAAGAGGACCCTCTCTTGATGTATTTAAAATGTAAAACTAAATCCAATTTTGTGGGGTCGCAGCCCTTGTCCTGCGGCCGCCATCTTGAAGAGAGTGGCATAAATGGGTTATCTAGTTTATCTGGCAAACTATTGGCCGTACAGAAAAAAATCAAAACATGTTTTGTTGGAAATTAAATTCTCTACATCTTTGGTTCCGTAGCATTTAGTCTAAACAGCCTCCTTCATAGTGAGCAATATGGATTTACCAATTATGGGTCACTTGACAAGAGATGCAGGAGTAGCGTTATTTAAACACGTATTCAATGCATGGGAGAGTGCCCATAATGCTATTGGTGTGTTTTGCGACCTTTCAAAAGCATTCGATTGTGTCTGCCATGAAACGCTCTTATGCAAACTAGGCATTACGGCGTACAAACTAAAGCATTAGAAGTCATTAAGTCATACTTAAGTGACAGAATCCAATGTGTTGAAATAAACGCCTCAAAATCCAGTGGCTTACCTGTTGATTTAGGAGTGCCGCAAGGTAGCATCCTAGGGCCTTTCCTGTTTCTTGTTTACATAAACGATTTACCTTTTTACTTGAAAAGCATTTGTGACGTTATACTGTTTGCTGACGATACTTCTTTGATATTCAAAGTACTCGTAGATAGAACATTTTAACGAAATAAACAGTACACTAATTCAAGTAACTAAATGGTTTAATGTAAACAATTTAGTACTGAACGCCTAAAAAACAAAATGTATTAAGTTTGCTATGCCTAATGTCAGAAACCTTGTCCTTGTCCTAGTATAGCTCTAAATGACGATGTTCTCGAAACATCTGAATCTACATTATTTCTAGGAATAACACTTGATTCGAAATTACAGTGGGGTGCGCACGTTAGATATTTCTCAGGGAAACTTAGCTCAGCTGCTTATGCCATTAAGAAGGTTCGTAGGTTGACTGATGTCGATACGGCTAGATTGGTTTATTTTAGCTATTTTCATAGTGTTATGTCATATGGCATATTATTATGGGGTAGGGCCGCTGACATCAAAAATATTTTTATATTACAAAAACGAGCAGTTAGGGCCATTTACCAGTTAAAGAGAAGAGTCTCACTCAAAGAAAAATTTAAAAATATTGGTATGCTTACTGTACCATCACAATATATTTATGCCAGTGTTATGTATGAACGACTACATATAAATTCTTATAAAATAAATAGTGACATACACAATATTAATACTAGGAACAGGCACAAATTATGTGTATCATATTTCCGTTTAGACTAAACGCATAGCTCTTTTATTGGGCTTAGTATAAGAATGTAAGGTCAACCGGGGTTATGTCGTCTACGGGGCTAAAGCATCTATTTCAATTATCTTACGAAACGCGTAATTTAAAACTACTCACGCCATCTTTTTTCAGTCTTAGGCACTTAAAGTACAAAATTCATCAGTAGATGTCGCAACAGAGTTCTTTTTTTTTAATCGATCCGCCATCTTAAATCTGTCATTTCGTTTCGACCCTTCTTGTGTGCCAACAAGTGAATTTAAATCTTTTGTAATCTCAGTTCTTTTTGAGTGAATCAATGTTTTTATACCGTAAGTACTTTTATTGTATATTGCTAACATGTTGTTTTCATTATTTTACGTAATTAGCTTAAGACTTTCAGACAATATGTAATTTAAAATTTCAAGGTTATATTTTTGTGCCGTGTGGTTGACGGCATAGAATACAAGTGTCACCACCCCTTATCTTCCCGTGGGTGTCGTAAGAGGCGACTAAGGGATAACACGATGCAAATACCATCTTTGCGTAGAGACGGAAAACTCGACATCAAACCCTATACGACTGCCTCGTTGGTCTCGCGGCATAAATGTGCGCGTGGGATGGGGAGGTCCCGGGTTCGATTCCTGGGTTGGGCAATGTTATTGGGTTTTTCTTTCACGAAATTCTCAGTAGCAGCACGGAGTCTGGAAATGTGCCCGGTACCGCAATAGGCTCGCCCCTTATTACGTGGGACTAAAGTATATCTGGCGAAAAGTGGGTGTAGAAATACACCTCTGCCTACCCCTTCGGGGATAAAAGGCGTGACGTTATATATGTATGTATGTATTTTTGCTTTGAGACTATTGCGTCTGTCCCGTTGGGGTGATTGCGTCTATTGTAACGCAATAGCCCCATTACCAGGGCTCCTAAACCTTTTGATTTTATGACAATAATGGTAAACCTATCCATACATATAATAAAGGAATAATGAAAAATCTGTACCTACCTACATCGTACAAATACTTACGTTTTGATAAAAAGTTTGATTGCTATACTATTCAACGAAGCGAAAACTATAGTTTTCAGAATTTGGCTGTTTGTTTGTATTAATATAAACCTATTAACGGATATCGACGAAACTTAGTACGATCTTAACTCATTATCCGGATCCTAACTTAGGATACTTTTTAATGTGGGATAACTCCTCACGTTAAGTGGGGTAGGTGCTTTTTCCTTTGACGGGGATAAATGCTTTTAATTTTATATTATAGCAATTTGCATTAATTCTCATTTTTTATTTTAAGATTTCCAATATGGTGAGTCACTACAAAAGAAAAACAACAACTACATACGACCTTGTTCCTTAAGAAGCCTGATATATCCCGCAGAGGCCATGTTACGTTTCTAGAAAATTTTAAAAATTACAGCATTCAGTGAAGTTTGAAAGTTAAATTTGTTACCCAGTTACAGGTATAAATAGATAGATTTATACGAAATTTTGTTATTCTTCATAAAAAAATAGTACTTACTGATTAACTATTTTTAAGTATTAAACGTATTTTGTTAAGTACAATTTGACACCAAAGCGTTCCGTGGTAAAGTTCCTAATAATACAAGACTTGATTAATATTGTAAAAAAAGACTGATTTATTGATTATTACAGGATTATTATTGTTAGTAACATAATAATATGTTGATTGACATTGATATTAAACTAAAAGATCTCATGCGTTTTTTTTGAAACTCGTTTATTTTTGTTATAATTGTAAGACGGGCAAAATGCCGTCATACTCCGTTGTTCTAATAAATGATACGTAATTTCGAAGTTGTAGTTTCATTCCAATCTAAAAAAAATAATGTTTGGCACCCCTGGAATCTAGGATGGGGCGAATACGTCTACGAGAAACGACGAAAATTAGACGCCATAGCCCCGAATATTTTTGTTCGACTACTTTCCCTAAACTAAGGCCAGAATTTGGGGAACAAGATAATAATGTACTACATAAAATAAATTTGTATAAGTTTCAAAACTATAACCCGACTACGTAAAAATGTATATAGCCTATGTCACCCGGGCCATTATTACGAATCTTTTGACACCCCATTTATTAAAATCGGTTCAGTAATTTAGGCGCTACGGTGGAACATACAAACATATATACATAGACTGCCAAAAACATAACCCTTCCTTTTGGCTCCGCCGTAGTCGGGTAAAAACTAATATTTTTATAAATTATCGTGATTATAATTGTTATTAGCTCTTCCAATTTCATTATATTAGTGAAAAACGCTTTCGCCCCATCCAGGGCTATTGCGTCTAAAAATCCCAGCTTTTATAGAAACGTCATTTACACGTAGAACTTATTCAAAATATCATTATACGGTATTAAAATATGAAATAAGATAAAATTTCCTAACTTCTACCATAACTTATAGCTTAAATTGATACACAATATGTTTGTTATAATCATATGAATATGCCGTTCAAAGTATTGTGACGCATTAGCCCCGGTTGACCTTACAATAAAATACCAAGTAATATTTTAGACTTGCCTTTAAGGTCGTTTAAGACAATAGTTAAAAATAATCTTTTACTAAAGGCATATTAATATTATAGTCTAAATGAGTATCTTGACGACAAGTACGGTTGGAAATAAATATTCTTTTATTAGGCCAATTTTTTTATTATTAGGTCAATAGGCAGTTTTATAGTGTAGTTAATTACCGTATTTTCTTTTATAATACATTTGCATTCTTGTTCTACTCTTTTTATTATAATTTATCGGATTTGTAAGGTGAGGGTAACTCGTGGTCATGAACTGTTAACTAATAGATTGTAAATTGCTGCAGGTTCATATACCATTACTTTTCGGAACATACTGTTCCACCATAGATCTGAACAGTCATGTTCGCGAGTTGCTTACATCAAAAGACGTAAGTGAATGCTCCTGTTTCACCATATTCACTTTGGGAGGCTCACTAAATGAACATAATATATTGCTTGAGTATGATATCAATAACTATTAACTTTTGCAATTGTAGATAACTGACAATGTGAAACAGTTGCAGCTCCTTACAAAGATAACACGAGTTTTATTGCCCGTTCTTTCTCGTGGTTCTACCTATTGCATTGCGAACGTGGCAGTAAATGTAAATGTAGAATCATTTAGTAATTAACTTTCATTTTTGACGTTCATAAGCGTCACTTTGTGGCCTAAATGAATAAAATGATTTTGACTTTGACTTTGACTTTTACTCGTAAAATGAAAAATTGCAAAGTTACAAACGAAAGTCGAATGAAATTTGCAACAAATTTTCTTTTCAATATTTTATAATTTTTTACATACATACATATCGTCACGCCTTTTATCCCCGAAGGGGTAGGCAGAGGTGTACTTCTACACCCACTTTTCGCCAGATATACTTTAGTCCCACGTAATAAGGGGCGAGCCTATTGCCGTACCGGGCACATTTCCAGACTCCGTGCTGCTACTGAGAATTTCGTGACAGAAAAACCCAATAACACTGCCCGACCCAGGAATCGAACCTGGGTCCTCCCGATCCCACGCGCACATTTATGCCGCGAGACCAACGAGGCAGTCGTATAGGGTTTGATGTCTAGTTTTCCGTCTCTACGCAAAGATGGTATTTGCATCGTGTTATCCCTTAGTCGCCTTTTACGACACCCACGGGAAGACAGGGGGTGGTGACACTTGTATTCTATGCCGTCAACCACACAGCATTATAATTTTTTCGTCGTTAGTAATTAAAATACATTTTTTATATATGTCTTTACTTCTTCCAAAACAAGATCCAGTCTGCCAACTTGAGACTGCCCTGTACCATAAGGTCCAATTTTATCCTAAAAACTGAGATTGAAAAAAAAAGACATCTCTATACCTGGGCATCACAACTTGATAGTGCCCAGCCAGAGGATACTGCAATTTGTTTTGCAGTGACTAAATGTTCTAGGGACATCTGTAGGAACATTATTGGATGTATCAAAATTCGTTGAGGAAAAAAATTCAACTTTCTTCCAAAATTCTTCATCAAAAAATTAATGTCAGCGCTTGATTACACCTTGGGCTAAAGCCTGGCTCATCTAAAAGACTGGGAACAGTTATAATAGAAAACGGTAAAATTGCCTAAACATATCAATAAAAATATAACTTTTTTTTTTGGCTTTGCGCCAAAAGTTTCAGGATGAAAAGTTTATTAGTAGAGAATTTTATTTTGCAACAAATACCTCTTTCGCATAATCTTTGTGCGGCCAATAGTTTACCAGATAATCAAGAAAAACCATCTGCACCTGCACTCTTTGCAAGATGGCGACCGAGGGACAAGAGGTACGACCCCACAAATTTGGATTAAGCTTTCCGCTAGGCCTTCTTACACATCTGTAAAATAAAATTGCGACCTCTGAGAAATGCAACCCCAAATGTAACTTTTCAATGGACTAAGTCCATTCAAGTACTCTAAATCTAAGCCTTATACAGATTTGTAATTAATTATATTTCTTTTTTTTGTTATATCACTCAGAAGTATACAAGTTTAATGAGAAACTTCCGTATACCTAAATATCATGGTTTTGATAAAAACATATTGATGCTGTCCTATAGAATGTCAAACGTAAGTGGTGAAGTTATTTTTGTACTTCGGTTCTATAGTCCAGTAGCTTTCCTAGTACAGACGTTAGACAGTAGCTTTTTTTAATAAAATATTTTGACCTTTTATTTATTCTAAACATTAGTACACGGAAATGTTATTGAGGGTCTTTTATAGAATCACCTACATATGCTGTAATTTATGAACGTTACTTATCCAAAGACCATAATTCCACTGAATGCAGGATTGAAGGGATATACATATATGTATATTTTTTATGCATGTTCTCTAAATTTCTCCTGATACACCATGATAACATGCTTTCTGTGATTTAATGTTGGATTTTATAAAAAAAAGTTAAACCAAATAAATCTTAATATATAAAATCCTTGCGTTACTGACTGACTGACAGACACGCTACAGCCGAAACTATTGGGCGCAGGAAGCTGAAATTTGGCATGTATATTCCTTAGGGACCGTAAGGGTGCACTAAGAAGGGATTTCCCGAAATTCCCACGGGATCGGCCAAAACGGGTAAATTAAAAAAATGCAGGCGTAGCTGCTGGCGTCCTCTAGTATTATATAAACTACGCATGGTAGTGAGTTGTGTCTTCTATCCTGCGGAGAAGGCAACACAAGACGTTAATTTTGGATCGAGCACAGATTCACAACGTGTTGACGCAATAGCGATCAGACACTAAATGTGCCGTTCACCCATGTCTGTATACATCAAGACTGTGAAGCGCATCTACTACCGTCGTATGGCAAATAACAATATACCAGCTGACGGTGACGGATGGCGCACTTTCGATCCGTTTTACGTCCATAGAGACCAGACGTATAGCTTTATGTTCGACTTGCGCATATATTCACAGCTTCCCACTACTGCTTTGCCTTCGAAGTACATATATTGACAGCGTCGGTATCAAAATTCGTGATCTGTGCGGTATTCAAGAAGTCGATATCGTGGGTATAATGGAAGAACTAAATAACTCAAAATTTCAAGTTTCGAGATAATCGCGATTTAATGTTTTTTTGACACTTTTTTTACATCACTAAGAAATGGAGAACAATTTTACCGTCGGCGATTTTATATGCTTTAAACATGTTTGCTGTCGATTCTATGCTTGATAAAACTAGCTTTTATCATGAACCAAAAAAATATTAAAAATAAAAAACCAAGTTATCCAATTTTGCCACACCAAGATATTGCAAACATACGGTATGTTTGCAATATCTTGGTGTGGCAAAATTGGATAAGTGAGTGAGCTAATTCTATAATGTAGTTATTCAGTTTTTCCACACATAAAATGAATGTGAATACATGAATTTGGGTCAACTAAGTACACTTATTTAGTTTTGAACCTAAAGAAATATTTAAACACGAAAGTTAGGCATTCTTAGTGAAAGTTTATTTGTTAAATTTTATCACTGATTAAGGTTTTGATTTCACATGAAATAAAAACCTGGATTGGAAGTAGTAACATTGTATATATAAAAATAAACGTAAAATTACAATATCAAAAATTAAAAGAATTAGGTATGACAACAAAATATAAACTTATTATAAATCTTCAAAAATCAACTAAAACAAAAATAACTTGCCTTTGCATTAAAACATACTAGGGTGGTCTGAAAAGTTTCCGACCTCAACCTGAAGGAAGCAGCACTCGTCAAAAAATTGTTGTGGATGTAATTTTACTTCTTGTGGCAGTTAACCACCAACATTTCAGCTATTTTGTAGCAGTAGTTGCTATTTGACAGCCATACGATTAAGTTAATGTGAGTGTGTTTTGTGAAAATGGGAAATGTTGTATCGAGCTGACATTAAATTCTTGTTTTTAAAAGGCACTACGCCGACGCCATTCAAGTTTGATTAAAACTCTATTTATGAGGACTCTCTGCTCCATCATAATCGCGCTAGCCTTATCCCGGCTGCATCCAAGACTTACACATCTTAGAGCCCGAGGTCCGCTTATTGATCTAATCAGGTATGACAGAATATCAACTTTTCCACAGAGCCACAACCGTTTGATCTCCGCAACCCAAAGGGATAGCGATATCCCATGGTTTACACCAGTATCAGTTTATTTGAGGGTACGGAATCCCCGTAACGACTGACAAAGATCTTCCAGACAGCCAGGACCGACAGTTTAACGTGCTCCGAGGCACGGGGCTAGCGATAATTAACAATTTAATACGCACTTAATTTTTAAAAGTCATTAGCCGTGGATTCGAACCCGATACCCCCTGCATGGACTACTATTAGTACCTCCACTAGGCTATCGCTGCCTCACTGCTCCATCATTTACTACAATGAAATTTTGGGCAGCTGAATTTAAACCTGGTCGTAAGAGCTAGGGAGCTAAGGTCCGGGACGTCCAAACACTGCAACCACTGAAGATAGCCTCGCAAAATTTCACCAAATGGTGCTAGACGACCGCTGAATTGAGTAAGAGATATAGCAGAGGGTATGAAAATGACCAACAAATGAATTAGTAACATATTAAATAAAGATTTAAGCATGAGCAAGCTCCCAGCGCGATGGCTGCTGCGTTTGCTTACGTTAAGACCAAAACCGCATTGACCCGTCGAATGAACATTTTTTTAAAGCTCTGTTTGCGTAGTTAAGGCCTAATAAATCCACGTTTTGGTCCAAATAAAGACTGTAGATAAAACGTGGATACACCATTATACGCCCAAATAAATAATACATTCCAAACAGTAAATTACTAAGGAGGAACCGACTCCAAAGGACAAAGGCCGTTTATTCTGCGGGGAAAGTGATGCTGACTGCTTTTTGAGATGTTCATGGAGAGAGATCGAAAGGGATAACTATTACTGCAGCGTACTATGCTTAATTACTAGACAAATTGAAGGAAGAAGTTGAGCAAAAAGGTCCACATTTGTAGAAAATACTATATTACTGACATAAATCTTCGTATATTTTATATTTATTTTGTCGCTGATTGCCTCGGCACAGTAAATAACCTATACGTCTGTTGATCGAGAGGTCTTGGGTTCGATTCCCGGGTTAGGCAACAGTGTAGGTAACTGATTTTTTTGAATTCTCAGTAGTAGAACGAAATCTGGCAATGTGCCCGGCAACGTCAATAGACCCACTTTCTACGTAGGACCTAAAAATGCATGATATGGCCAAATGTGGGTGTAATAATTACAACTTCTGTCTACCTTTTCGGAGTATCGGTTTGCCACGTCACGACTTGCTCGCTATCTCGCGACGTATTTTCTCACCTTGAGGCTTTCATAATAGGAAGGGGGCGTATAATGGTCAAACAAGTATATTAACTACTTCTTCTCATTTGGCTGATTTCATCAGCCTATCACTCCTAGAGGTGGGCCTCCCCAGGGTATGCCACAAGACCCATTCTGGCGGCCAACACTACGCTTGCTGAGGCGTGGCCTTAATTTAAGAACCTGCTTTTTAAACGACTGGCCATAAGTTCTCCCATTCAATTTGCTATAACTCTGATCTATGTCAGTTTCTTTGGTCTTCTGCCCGATAATCTCGTTCTGGAAATTATCCATCAGCGAAATCCTATTATCCTTTATCCATTGTCCTTTTCATAGCTCTCTGAGAGACATGTAGTGTAGGCAGTGCATTGCAGGACAGCCCAGTTCCAATGGGGTTAGAGGCATTTTCGTAACCCACAAAAGCCAGCCACAGCGGCCGGGTTTACTCTTCGGATTTCTAAATAACCTATGAAAATTATGCTCTGTGTGGATTTGGCCCACGATACTAAAGCCTTTAAAAAACCTAGCCTGCACCGGTGGCTGGAAGACATCAAATCTTGATGTCAGAAAAAAGTAGGGAGGGGTGTCCACACCGCCCAGTCTTAAAGAGCTGCTCTCTGAGGCACGAGGCAAGCCATACTAAACAATTGAAACATATTACTTCGAAAATTTACTGCCTAGAATTCTAACCCGAGCCCTGTGAATGGCAGTCTGTTGATATATCCACTAGGCTATCGCTTCCAACCTTAGGAACATAACATGTCTAGTAATAGTATATGTGTTTATAATATAACTAGAGGACGCCAGCAGCTATGCCTGCATTTTTTTAATTTACCCGATTTGGCCGATCCCGTGGGAATTTCGGGAAATCCCTTCTTAATGCACCCCTACGGTCCCCAAGGAACATACATGCCAAATTTCAGCTTCCTGCGCCCAATAGTTTCGGCTGTAGCGTGTCTGTCAGTCAGTCAGTAACGCAAGGATTTTATATATTAAGATTATCCGATTGCAATAAAACGCCGGTAAAAACATAGCATATTGCACCTACTACTACTTTAAGTTGCAGTGAGTTTAGAATCTAAATCGATCACTTTGCTGTATTCTGCTACCTAGTGATTTAGTTATATTTAAGTAATTTAATTTTAATTGGAGCAAAATTTTCGTGGAGCCTCTAGAGATGCTTCGTGGAGCCCTGGCGCTCCGCGGAGCACACTTTGAGATTGGTTGGTCTATAGGTTTACATTATTTCGCACTAATTTGTACTACTGAATTGCACGATAACTTTGCTTACGTGCGTATACTATAAATAGAAATATTAAATAACTTCACCGATTGACATTTATTTGATTGGAATCTCTTATAAATTTACATTTTCTCGAAGAAGAAATAAATAAAAATACTTATTTAAAAACCGAATGAATGCTCATTAATGCCCGAATTAAATAACTCAATTTGTATAGTTTTTCTTCAACTTGACTAGTTTCATTAAAATATTTTCGTGCGCGGAAGAACTAAATAACTCAATACAGCTATTTATTTCATACTCAAGTGATCAAAAGTCACAGTTGTTCATTTATTTATAGAGTTAGTCATTTTGACTACTAACATTTAATGTTCATTTATACTTATCTATTTCTATAATTGAAACACAAAAATAGCTTTACTTTTTGATTGGGTTAAGATATAAGAACGTTTGTTAGACCAAAAGATGCGGCACATTTTGGGGTTCACGAAAATGGTAAAAGGTCAATTTGGCCAAAATCTGAGTTATTTAGTTCTTCCATTATACCCACGATATTTATAGTTTGCTAACCCTGGATTTATTGGCACCAAAGCAACATACCGTTATCGTAAAATGTAATGGCGACGATATCACTGACGGCTCATTAAAGCTAACAACTTCCTTAATTAATAATAAGGTTACGCGACTTTACGTTTCATAAATCACATGAGATCGGTTAATTAAAATTTCGCGTATAGGGTAATAAATTATGTGACTGTCGTCGCGTAGTTTTGATATAACTAGCCATTTTCAGCTCTCGTAACATGTGTAGTTGAATAAAATTTACGTTCGGTGAGTGAGAGTGCCGGAGGCCCAATCCCCTATTCCTTCTCCCTCATCCCACTCCTCATCCTATCCCTTTTCCCAACCCCAACAACCCCAAGGGGCAGCAACGCACTTGTGACTCCTGTGGTGTTGCTTGTGTCCATGGGTGGCGGTAATTGCTTACCATCAGGCAATCCGTTTGCCGCCTATTACTATAAAAAAAACATCCGGTTTCCCGATAAGTTCAGTTAAAATATCTGGCTGATAAAAATATACAAATTCCATTCCAATTCATTCTATTGCATTTAAATACTGGCCTTAATTAATTTCCAAAGATATAATTCACTAGAGGATGAATGTAGCACATATTTTTTAAATTTAACCGTTTGGTGCCGATCCCGTGGCAATATCGAAAAATCCCTTCTTAGTACACCCTTGCGGAACTCCCCACAGAACAAAATTATATGGCTACAGATTCTTGCGCCCTATAGTACTGATTTAAAAAAATCAAATTAAATTATTTTACAGAAAATATATATAGGTAGGTTACATAAATATAATAACTGAAACATGTATCGGGGATCTTCTATGCTTGCGGCAAACTAGCACTTTAATATACCATTGCACATCGCCGTTTCAATAGGTCTCACTCTCGCTCGCTTAGCAATTGCATCTGCAGATTTATTTAAATGTATTTGCAAGCAGCGTATTACCTTTATATCCATTATGGAAGATAAACATACTATCGTACTTTGAATGTGAAAGTGTGTTTGTGTGCTTGTTTGTTTGTTTGTCTGTCGATTGGGCCCTCTTTCACGCTAAAACTATAGAACGAATTTGCAGTAAACTTGCATAAACATTTGAATATTACAAAATCTAAATTTTGTCGGGGGATAGCCCTCGCGGACACACAGCCGTGGATAATAATATGTATGTAATAAAAAAAAAATATTTTCTATATTGCCTTTTCTACATTCTACCTTCGACTATCTTCATACGTTTTCTACCCTCCGACATTACGCAATAAGCTCAAATGAACCGCCTTTGAGATATAGAGTACATATTTTGTAATTATTTATCTTTCATCCCAGTTACTTACGTATTCATTGTTTTAAACAGACCAGCGTTAAAAGTGCTGAAAGTCATATCTGTGTTGCCTATCATCTTCATCATGTAGGGATGTGTGTAAACTATAAAATACTTTATTCACGTTTCGAGTAAATAGTGTTGAGAAATTACTATCTGTTCAATAAAAGGATCAATGAGCCGTTCAGTGATTGATGGCCCATAATAAAATTATGAAACATAGGGGGTGCATAGGGTTCTCACCAAGAACTTAGGGTCCCAAGCCAACCTCATCTGCAAGTGGTGCACCTGCCGATCAACGGCAAACAAAATATCCCGATAAGCGGCAATAGGCTCGCCACCTATTACGTGGGATCAAAACACTGGCGAAAAGTGGGCGTTTAATATGCCTCTGCCTACCCCTTCGGGGAAAAAGGCGTGAGTCTATGTATGTATGTATGTAAAATTATGAAACGGTTGCTAAATATTAACCACAATGGATAACCAGCTTTTGCTAACGAATATAATTCCACAAACATAATACCAATTGATACATTTTCCACTTTATTTTTTTATTTAATTTATAATATTGTATGTGGAAAAATTGCAAGTTACCGTACTGTACCTATGGTTCATTAAAATATAATTTGTTTTGAAAGTTTTTTCAAAAAAGGCAGTTCTAAAGAATGAAAGAAAGAAAGAAAAAGCTTTTATTTCACACGAAAGACATGAAAAAAATTCAATGTAATAATAAATACTGCAATAGAGTTTAAGTCAAAAGAAAGTAGTAGGCCTACAATTCAAATATATCAACAAAATACGCGAGTGGAGCTGTCGAAGTATGGCATGGTAGCAATACTCTAATGGACAGGACATACTACCATGCAGACAATTTAATAGAGTTCAAACCCGTGGCTCGTCTTTTCAAAGTTGTAGGTGTCCACCAAGGTTCTCCATACTAACCGATCATCCAACCGCTTTCCGCGATCCTAACCGCTGGTCCACCGCGGCCTGACTGTGGGATGTAGGTGTGTGAGATCGTTTATTGTCTCTTATCTGTGCCTCGGAGGCTTTGGTGCAAGCCTTAAATGATTGGGAGATCAAATGAAAGTAGGGTAGTAAAGGTGAAACTTGCCAAATCGTTCATGGAGCAACATAATTTTTATAACACAACCGAAACTGTATTACGAGTAAAATAAGAAAAACTAATCATTGTTAGTAGTACTACCCCGGTTGTAAGCAGAACTTTTGCATTAGAGCCCGGAGTTCGCGCACTAGTCAAGACAAATTTGACTACCGACTAAACACCTTAACTAAAAGAACTAGCGATATTCCATGACTTAAGCCAGTGTCAGTAATATACTCAAGGGTCTGACTTTCTATAACGACTGTCAAAGATCTTCATTGCCGGAACCGAAGGCATACTACAAAATCAAAATCTTTTATTCAAAATTGGCTGGTAAACAGCTCTTTCTGAACGTTAAATTTTACAATAGACAGTCCCCAAAAAAGCCCAACCCTTCACTGCTTCCTATGTGTTTTCGCTAGGAAGAAGAAGCAGCGCAACAAACTCCCCAGCAACACAGTACTGTCTGCATAGTTAAATATGAAGTTATACATTATATTAATAAAAATAATAATATCACAATTTCCAATTAACATGATAGCTATCACACAAACTATTGCCATTTATTTAGTTACGTACCTACTTAAGACTTGACAATTGAGATTAATGACTAACACTTAGCCTCCAAAACAAAATGACAAGTAGGGTGTAACCGCACACATGTTAAATATCATGTTGTTATGTAATCACTGCTAAGTCAAATCACGTTACAATGCATGAATTACCCCAAAACAATTGGAACAAATTGCAAATAAACACATAAATCAGCAAGTCAAAAGCTGTATCCTGTCCAGTAGATCGACCAGTCACCACAGGCAGCACCCGTTCACGAGTATAACGCAATGATCAGCCATCACCCTCCTCAACCATATTAGAGGGAAGTGGGTGACCCGACCACCGACGCTACCGCCTGCAGTGACAGTACAGTGAGCATGACGAACCTACTTTCCAAGACAAGCCATTCGAACTTACATTAGACTAAAATAAATCTATCCGACATTATTAATGCACTATAACATATTTAAAAGAGCAGAACGTCAACAAATAAACGCATAATTGAATTAAAAAAATGTCAAAGTGTATATAAAAATTAAATGTCAAATAAAATAATGACGCAAACAAATATACATGTCAAACAGAGAAACTTATGTCAAAAATAAAGATATTCAAAATTCAAACATGTCAAACAGTATGTATATAAAAACAATTAAATATAAAGCTGTACACAACAACTGGAACAATAAGTATTGAACTTGTTTACCAAGCATTCTTGTCCTTGAAATAATCATCTATTGAGTAATATGCTTTTTTTAACAAACAAGTTTTAACTTCAGTTTTAAAGGAATTTAAAGGTAACTGACAAAAATGAGTTGGTAATTTATTATACATACGTACACCTAGCCCCATGAATGTATTATGAACTTTATGTAACCGAAGATGAGGCACGCACAATTTATGTTTATTTCTAGTGTTTATACTATGGACATCACTATTTTTACTATACGACTCAATATTTTGTTTAATGTTCATTAAATTGGCAAATATATATTGGGAAGGTACAGTCAGGATTTCAATTTCTTTAAATCGATCCCTAAGTGACACCCTCGGCCCTAACTGATAAATAGCACCGACTGCCCTTTTTTGCCAAATAAATACACTATCAATATCTGCAGCTTTTTCCCATAGAAGAATACCATAGGACATAATACTATGAAAGTAACTAAAATAAACTAGACGAGCCGTATCGACGTCGGTTAACTGTCTAATTTTTCTAATAGCGTATGCAGCCTAGCTAAGTTTCCCAGTAAGAGCCAATATGTGTGCTCCCCATTGCAATTTATTATATACTGTTATACCTAAGAAAACAGTGTTATTTACTGCTTCTATAATCTCCTCGTTAAGTGCTAAGTTAGGTCCCAGATTTTTGACGTTTGGCAATACAAATTTAACACATTTAGTTTTCTTAGAATTTAAAACTAAGTTATTAGCTGTAAACCAGTGTGTGACTTTAGTTAAGGCTCGATTTACTTAGTCAAAGTTTTCCTTATTTCTATCAACCTTGAAAATTAAAGACGTATCATCTGCAAAAAGAACAACGTCACACAAGTTATTCATCATCATCAATCATTTATATAAATTAGGAACAAAAAGGGTCCCAGAATGGACCCCTGGGGAACACCTAATTGCACTGGTAATCCGGAAGAATGAGGTCCATTTACATCTACATGTTGTACTCTACCTTTCGGATAAGAATTAATGACTCTAAGTGCCAAATCTCTGATACCGTTATGTTTCAGTTTGCGTAAAAGTGTATCATGATTTACGCAATCAAACGCCTTAGAAAGGTCACAGAAGATACCTATAGCATTTTGCGACTGTTCCCAAGCATTGTACACATGCTTAAGTAAAGCTACTCCTGCATCAGTCGTAGATCGACCCTTAGTAAATCCGTACTGTTCAGTATGTAGGAGGCTGTTAAGATTAAAATATTGTAGTAATTGCTTAAGTAGGAGTTTTTCAAAAATTTTACTGAACGCTGGTAACACTGAAATGGGTCTATAGTTACCAATATCAGCTTTGCTGCCAGATTTAAAAAGTGGAATAATTTTGCTGTATTTCATAAGATCTGGGAAAGTTCCTGAATTAAGGCAGTGGTTGAAAACTACAGTTAAATACGGAGCCACTAGGTCAATAACTGTTTGCAAAACTTTTACAGATATGCCCTGGTCACTTGTCTTTTTAGGCTTAAGAGACTTGTAGGTATTTAAAATGTCGGTTGAATGAATAGGCTGCAATCTAAAAGTACATGTTATTTCTGGCATATTATTAATCAAATATGTTGCAGCTACACTAGAAGAAGCATTTAAACCCTTCGTAACGGATAACGGTATGTGCGAAAAATTATTATTAAATACTTGAGCTACTGCAATTCAAACTTATTGTTATTAATTCTAATTTTGCCAGTTTGTTTGTTAATAACTTTCCAAGTAGTTTTAACTTTGTTATCCGATTGCTTTATTTTGTTACTCAAAAACATGGATTTTGCTATAAAACAGACTTTCTTAAATAATTTTGAATATTCTTTAACGTATTCAATAAACTGTGGATTAAAATTGTAGGATTTTATAGCATATAATTCATATAATTTAGCTTTACTCACATGTATACCAGTAGTGGCCCACTCATTAAATCTTTTATTGGTACCTATTTCTACAGTTTTTTCTTTAAATACATTTTTGAAAGCGTCCTTGACAACTGTAAAAAGCGACTCATATAAAACATCGGGGTTGGTGTATTTTAAAATCGAGGAGTTCACACCAGATAGTATTTTGTTTTTGAACGAATTACAACGAGCGTTTGTGATAGGTCTGCAGGTGATTTGTGACAAGATCTTGCTGGAGTAACTAACAAACTCGGCTAACTGTCCACAGTGATCAGACGAGAGCTCGTCAAGGATTACAGTGCTTGACGCAGTAACATCACTAAAAATATTATCAAGACAAGTTGAAGAAGTAGCGGTTCCTCTAGTTGGTTCAAAAAATAAATAGTTTAAATTAAAAGATTTAAATAAATTTATCAATCTTCCACTTAAAGGCGATACTTCCAATAAATTGACATTAAAGTCGCCAAATACTACAATTTTTTTACTATAACATTTTATACGCTGTAAAACGTCTTCTATAGTCAGTTCAAAAATATTAAAGTCACCTGTGGGGGGGCGGTATACGCAAATTATAACAAAATAATCAAGTTCAATACATGATAGTTCAACACTGCGCTCCACAGAAAGTTTAACTAGTCATTACGTTCTTTACACTTTAGAGTATTATGAACCAAAATTAACGAGCCGCCATGTATAGCTTCCTTCCTTGTGAACGCACTTTTAACAGTAAAATTGTAATTATTTAACAAAACTAATTCATTACATTTTTTCCAATGTTCAATTATGCACATGATATGAACATTTCTATAGTCTAAAAATAAATTTAACTCTAACTCTTTGCCTGAAAGGCCCTGAATGTTTTGATGTACAACATTCAAAAAGTGTGGCCTGCCAGTTGTCTCAACTTGTAGTTTAAATTACAGGTTGATTCAATATACTGATTAGTAGAAATACTAATGTCTGTAACTGCAGTAGTTACACTATGTGTATATAAAACACAGTAAATATTATATGCTAATAACTTAGCAATCTGTCGCTTAAAACTATAAGAAAGATACATAGTATCTTTAGTCAAAGTAAAATTTCTAACAAAAATGTTAGTATCAAAATAACTTTAATACTTTTGGCAAGAAGACTAGGTTATACAATTGTACATTAACAAATTTAAGTAATGTATGTGCTTGTTCTGTTCTATATTTAAATTTTGTGAATAAGGCAGTGCACATATAATAAATTTACAGCTATATTTCCTATTGAGACGTTCCATTAAATTAAAGCCATTTAATATGTCATTTCTTGATACAGCTAAACTATTTCCATACAATAATATTACTGTGGAATTTGAATTAAGCTGGGTCATCTTGATTTTATGTAATAACTGACTATAACTGGCACCGGGTGAGCAATGATTTATTTACACTGAACTCAAGGCACAGCTGGCTGAAATGCACACACACCGTCTTGAAATACTTGAGCAACATGAACAACTTCGACTGACGGTGTCCAACTTCCAACAGTGCATGGTCACTCATGAAGAAGCTCTGAGACGTGTTGCTGAACTGGAATGTGAATTGAGTGAAGCTCATAAAACCATCTCCAACATAGAAATAAATAAACACAGTCAACAGATTGCGAATACCTGTAGCCTATATCATGAGTTGGTTAGTAGTGAGCCTGATCATGAGTGCATTAGGGAGCCAGTTGTGACAATAGATCTGACCAGGTAGGATACCATTATTATGAGACCCAGCTTTTCTAGTCATAATAAACTTAAACGTTACATTAAAATTACTAAATTAATAAAAAAAATGACATAAATCTATTAGGAAATATAATGTGCATAGAGTTAATTTAAATCTTAGAAAGGAGCGCATAAACTTAGTTAATCAACTTTCTGAGTACTCTAGAAATTTGGAACATAGCAGATCAGTGTATGATATGGACATTCATCGCTTAAGGGAAGAGATATTACTTAGGGAAAGAACCTTAAATGAGATCTTCAACAAATACCAAGCTTCTCAACAAGAACTGAGCAAGCGTATAGTGGAGGCAGGGGAGCTCGTAGACTTGGTGAGGTGTAATGCAGAAATGTATGAGTCTCTGACAAATAAGCTCTTGTGTTCTTGTACTCATACTCTTGTACCAGCAGAGTCATTGAGTACCGTACTACCTGAGAATTTTTCTAACAATCCACAAAACTCACACTCATTACAATCAAATTTAAATAAATCTAGGCTTCCAACATCTATTAATAAAACTTTTATTTTTTCAGATAGGCTAGGTCACAATTTTGGTAGTCTTCTCAGTGAATATAAAAATCAGTGTTATAAATTATTTTAGGCCAGGGGATAGTTACCGTAGTTTAGTTAATCAGATTAAGTTACACCCCTTAGATGAGAGAAGTACTGCAATATTATTGTTTGGTAACAGTTTAACTGTAAAGAGACAGGATATCATAGAATGTGTTGAATTGTTGATAGAACTTAATTCTAAATTTAGTTGTAAATTTATTTTAGGTGCTTTACCTTACTCAAACAACTTAACACACACACAAAATATGCACATACACTCATTAAACATGTTATTGTATAACATAACTTGCCGTCATTATCCGTGTGATGACGGATTAAGAATACGGATTGTTACCACCCCATATCATCCCATGGGTGTCGTAAGAGCCGACAGAGGGAGCATATTATGCAGATAACAGCACTGTAAGAGAAGGAAAACTTGATACAAACCCTATACCAACCCGTTTGGCCAGCGTGGTATAGTAGGCCAATTCCTCCTTTCAAAGGAGAGGCCTAGTCCAGCAGTGGACTGATAAAGGCTGATGATGATGAACTTGTCGTCATAGTGACGCAATATTGTTTTTTGACGCTAATAAATTTATTAGTAAATTTATTTTAACTAATGATACAACGGATCTGTCATTTTATATTAAGCAACAAATTGCTAAGTTATTAGCATACAATTTACAGCAAGGCAGTGAGGCTTGTGTTGACAATTTATTTGATAGGGTTAGTACATGTACTAACAACGTTTTTATTGACACATCTTGTGATTTAAACTCCAAGATAGGACAACAGTTAGGCTGCAGTATTTGAATATAGTACATCAAAACATGCAGGGCCTATCTGGCAAAGAGTAAGAATTAAGTTTATTTCTAGAAAAATATAACGTTAAGGTTTTGTGCTTAACTGAACATTGGTTAAGCACCCATGAGGTTATTGTTATAAATGAATATTACACAGTGCAGAGTTCGTATATAAGAAAGCAGGCTATTAGAGGCGGTTCTCTCATAATGACTTCAAATTTATTAAAATGCAAAGAACGTAAGGATATTGTAAACTTATCTATTGAGCGCACTATTGAGTTGTCCTGTGTGGAACTAGACTTATATATTATAATTTGTGTATATCGACCCCCTTCTGGTGATTATAATCTATTTGAGACTGTTATGGAAGATGCTCTTAATAAAATTATAGGTAGTCATAAGAATATTATAGTATGTGGTGATTTTAATATTAATATTTTAGAGAATTCTTCACAGTGTACTAGATTTCTGAATCTTTTTAAGTCATTTAGTTTAAGTAATTTATTCTGTGAACCTACTAGAGTCTCTGAAACATCTTCTACTTGTTTGGATAACATATTTAGTTCTTGTGTTGCTAAAAAAGTAGTTATTAGTTCTCTTCCTTCTGATCACCGTGGACAGATAGCTAGTTTTTCATGTACAACATATAATAAATCACACACAGTAGAATGTAGGCCTCAAACTACCAATCGCCTTATCCGTTTTAAAAACAATATTATAGCTAAACTCAATCCCTCAATTTTGAACTCAGAACATCCAAATACAATTTATTATTCACTTTTTGGAATAGTAAATAATGAGTTTCAAGATACTTTCAAGAGTAAAACTGTCACATTAAAGGGTACTACGGGATCTTTTAACCAGTGGGCCACTATAGGTATATACAGAAGTAGAGCCAAATTGTTTGAATTATATGGTATGAAACAACATATATTTGACACACCTTTTCTAAATTATGTAAAAAACTACTCAAATATTTTTAAACAAGTTTGTGTTATGGCAAAACCTAAATTTATTAGTAGCAAAATTAAGCATTCAACAAATGTAATTAAAGAAACTTGGAGAATTATAAATAATGAAACAGGAAGAGCATGACCACGGGAAAACCAATTTGAACTAAAAGAAAACAATTTATTAGTCACCAATCAAACTCAAGTAGCGCAGATGTTCAATAGTTTCTTTGCAAGCATACCATTAACAACTACTAGCTCTTTACAATCATCATCTTTAGACGCTGGAAATTTTTTGCTTAGCAGTGTACCTGAATGCAAGAGCGTGTTTAGATTCGAGCACGTTACCCCGCGAGATATATTGATCGCATATAATTCAATTAATATTAAAAATACCGGCGACTTTTGGGGCATTTCAATTAAAATTTTAGTTACTATAGTTGAGACTGTTGCGCCTTACCTCTCTATAATTTTAACCAATGTTTTGACTTAGGCGTATTTCCGGATTTGATGAAATTAAGTAAAATCATACCTTTATTCAAATCTGGCAGTAAAAATGACGTAAATAACTTCAGGCCCATCTCTATCTTGCCGACATGTAGTAAAATATTTGAAAATATTTTATTAAAGCAGCTACTAAGACACTTTAATTTAAATAGTCTGCTTCATAAAGACCAATACGGATTTACTAAAGCTAGATCCACTACTGATGCGGGTGTTGCTCTCATAAAACACGTTTATAATGCTTGGGAGTCATCTAAAAATGCTATCGGAATATTCTGTGACCTCTCAAAAGCATTTGATTGCGTTCATCACGACACACTATTGCGTAAGCTCTGCCACTACGGCGTAGAGGAAACCGCACTTTGTGTTGTCGAGTCATACCTGCGGCAAAGATTTCAGTGCGTCGATGTAAATGGGACTACATCCTCTAAATTACCTATACAGCTAGGCGTTCCACAAGGCTCTATTTTAGGTCCTTTTCTATTCCTTGTATATATTAATGACTTACCTTTTTATTTAAAAAATATCTGTGATATCGTACTTTTTGCAGATGATACGTCACTTATTTTTAAAGTAGATAGGAATAGGAATCAATTTGATGATGTAAATAATGCACTTATACAGGTTACACAATGGCTTACAGCAAACCACCTAGTGCTTAATTCTAAAAAGACTAAATGCGTTAAATTTGCTTTACCTAACGTTAGACAACTGGGACCTAATATAAGGCTAGATAGGGAGGAACTTGACACAGTTGACTCGACAGTGTTTCTAGGCATTACACTAGATAATAAGTTACAATGGGGTGCACATATAGCATGTCTTGCAGGTAAGCTCAGCTCTGCTGCGTATGCTGTCAAAAAAGTTAGACAAATTACTGATGTTGACACAGCTCGTCTAGTTTATTTTATCTATTTTCATAGTGTCATGTCTTACGGTATTTTGTTATGGGGCAAAGCTGCGGATATTCAGAATATCTTCGTTCTACAGAAACGAGCGGTACGAGCAATATACATGTTAGGTGCAAAAGGTACTCTTAGGGAACGCTTTAAGTCTATAGGTATTCTTACAGTAGCCTCGCAATTTTTATTTGCTAATATATTGTATATTAGGCAAAATATAGGTTTATTTACTACAAAAAGTGATGTACGTAACATAAATACTCGAAACAGGCATAAGTTATATGCCCCTTAACATCGTTTACATAAAGTTAATAATTCTTTTGTACGGCTAGGTATTCGTATATACAATAAAATACCAATTAGTCTATTAGAATTGCCATTTAGTACGTTCAAAATTAAAATAAAAGACTGCCTTATTAGGAAAGGTTATTATACCATTAATGATTATTTCAGTAATAATAGATGGTCACTTACACTAGCCAACTCTTGATTTTTTTAATTTATATAGATACCTTACTTTTCAGTTTTTTTTTATATAATCTCTAGTTCTATTAATTTAATATTCATGCATTATTAGGTCATTCAACTTACTACAATTACATTTTCATTGTTGTTCCACAAATTTTATTAAAATTTGCTACAGTGTTAGATGAAGGTAACTCGTTATCATGGGCTGGATACTAACGTTTTTGTAATTTTCGTATATTCATATACCGTCACTTTCTGTAACATACTTTTCCACCATAGTTCTGAACATGATCGCAAGTTGCCTACATTATAAAGCGTAAGTGGATACTCCTGCTACACAAGATTCACATTTGAAGACTACTACAGCACGTAATTTAGTAACTACATATTTTGTATATATGTATGTTCTTATTTACTATTTACAAGTAATTAATTACAATGTGAAACAGTTGCAGCTCCTTACAAAAACAAAATATGTACCATAACACTGGCGATTAAAAAGAGTGGCCACGAGTTTTATTGCCCGTTCTTTCTCGTGGTTCTACCTATTGCGTTGCGAATGGGCAGTAAATGTAAATGTAGAAGCATTATTAATTTACTTTAAAAATTTGACGTTCATAAGCGTAACGTTGTGACCTAGATGAATAAATGATTTTTGACTTTGACATTACAGGACCATTTGCATACTGAGACATAAGACTACCCATGTCTTTGCCCAGCTGGTCAGAGAAAATATAGCAAGAGTTATAGCAATTATTGTGAGAGTGGTTAACTGATGACAACCAGCTCCCCAAAATTGGTATACTTCTTTCTCTGAGCGTTATCCCAGTTTCAGTCTGGGGTCCGCTTTCTAGTCTAACCGGATTTGGCTGAATATTAGCTTTTCCACGGAGCGACTGCCTGTCTGACCTCCGCAACCCGAAGGGATAGCGATATTCCATGGTTTAGACTAGTATCAGTTTATTTAGAAGGTACTGACGCCCTGTAACGACTGTCAATAACTCCGAAAAGTCATTGGTGCGCACCGGGGATTCGAACCTGATACCCTCTGCATGGCAGTCTGTTGGTATATCCACTCGGCTGTCGCTGCCTTGCCCAAAATTGGTATACATTGAACATTATTGCTAGGAGTGTTAGTACAAGGCATTTCTTGAGACTTTGACAGTGTAATTGTTTCATGTTGCTGATTATTGTCACATGATGTTGTTTTTTGACAAGTACAGCAATTTAGCCTATTTGTTAAAGAATCTAGCCTGTCCACATTTTCACTACCTAATTGGACTAGCTCATTGGCAGCAAGAATGTGTTCTTTTATTTGTAACTGAGCGTCTTCATAACTTTTCACAGTTTTGGTCAGTTCTCTATGTAAATCCAGCATTTCCTGCTGCAAGACATAGGTCTCACGGTCATGGTGTAATCTAATCTGAAGCAACTCTTTTTCAGTAAATTTTAGTTTATTTACTAAGTTAATTCTATCCCTCATTAAACTACTCATTTTGTGGGAAACTTTAAACCTATGGCATTGGTTCTTAATCCTATTTATAATTTTATTATTTTTTATGTATTTCTTAAAGAACAATGGCAGGATTATACCTGTGAAGTGTTAGAAGCGTCTATAAACGTAACTTATGAAAAACTTATTAATATAATTATTTCGTATTTTGTACGTTTTTAGTTTCAAGTATAAAAGCATACGTTAAATTATCTAAATTGATAAACTATTTATTGAATACATTCATTTCCGGTGCTTGTTTAATGTCATTTTCAGAGTTACCATTTACAAAACAATCGTATTTGTTTAATAGAAAAAAGGTAAGTAATCTTTTTAACCTAGGTACATGTAGAAACAATTCACGATAATGTTAAAAACATATTTTATGTATATTATATTATATAAAAAGAAGATTTAATTTATGATATAAATAAATATGTTTTTTTTTTTACTTGATCTGAGATATCATTTAATTAGAGGTATCAGTAGGCAATTGAAAGATGATTAATAAGTGAAAATGTTTACATTGTCAGTATCCTTACTCCTTGCGCTTGTCTATGATCCCTATAGACCGTGCCACGAGAACGTAGCAAAGAAATATAACCTAAGGCATAGAAGTAACACTAAATAACAACAGCGGTTGCTATGATTGATATCTTCTTTCTAATGGCACATGCTGTATGATAGAAAGAGCTGTCGATAGGTTTAGCAGCACGCTCTTATAGCAGCCTCGTGGTAGGCAAACAGTAGACAAAACATAGAGTTAGGAAACCGAGTGTTGTTCGTAACAGTGGTGATATATCGATAAATATTTTTGGTCAAATGTCTAACTTTAGTATGTGTCGATATATTTAAGCCGTAGAAGTAAACAACTAAAATATTGAAATTGTAGTTTTTGCTGTTGACGCCAGACAGTGCTTTGCAAAGACTTGCCAGACAGACAGTACTAAAAAAATCACGTGTTTAATTGTTCGTTTTAGCCATAAAATCTATTGACAAAAAGTATTCATACACTAATGAGCGATGCGATGCTAAGAAACTGTCAGTTAGATTATGTATTGTACGAATTATACCAGATTGGCTAATGCAGCACGGCAGGCTTTGGCAATTTGTTTGCGTCGCATCATATCACGTTGATTTTTTTAGAGTTTTTTAGGTAATCCGACTGCCACGCCGAAGCTTGCGGGTTTGATTCCCGCTCAAGTCAAACATATGTGTGAATGAATATGGATGTTTGTCTTGGTCTGGATGGTACTATGTATAATATGTAATATATTTACAGAAAAGTATATATGCATGTTTATCGATTGTCTAGTACCCGTAGTACGAGATATGCTTAGTTTGGGACCAGATGATGTTGTGTGAATGTGGAAGAATATTATATTTTATGGTAGAATATTATGTAGCGGACTACAAGGCAAGACATCTTTGATCAGTCAGGATAGCAATATAGATATGATAAATAATATAGAAGTAGGTAGATTAATTAAAATCGTTGTAATTACTATATTTTATTAATATGTTCAAACTAAAATTACACACTTTTTGTTTAGCTTTGGATAAATAATTCTACCGGGCGTGCAATGTCCGGGCGTAAATGTAATGTAGGCACAGCTTTCGGTTTTAAACGACGCCAGGTGCTTTCTGTCTTTAAAAAACAGTCTTTCTCAAAATGACGTGAACAAATACGACGGTACTTCTGCTAAATCAAACTAGGCCGTCTAACTGCATTTATCCAAAGTTTTCTTGTGACGTCATTAATAGGCAACCTGTAATAAAAAACACCTTCTTAATAATAAAAAAATGCTACTCACATCCCTAATCCATCTACTATTTTATAGATGCAAAAATGTAAGCCTACACACACGCGCGTACACTGGAACACTTGGCTTTAGGTTAATAGACGCTACTTTTAAGGTAGGTATCTAAGTAAATTATGTACATTAAACTGCGCTTACTATCAAACGCGCGGTAGAAAATTAGACCGCTGGACGTCTTTGTTTATTGCCAACTTAGCAACCGCGGCTACCCGCTGTCGCTTCCAGCTGCAGTTTTACATTCATGTCCGATAGTTAGTTTCCGTATTTATCCCTCATTCAAAAAACATCGATATCTCCTTTCACTGTCAAATCCCATCACTAAGGCTATTAAATCAATAAATGTACAAAATAACAATTTGTGAGTTCAATTCATAACACATACGTATGCAAGCTGTTCCTTTGATTTACAATACAATGATATTGTGTAAACTTAACACTCATTATAGCATTAATACGAGAAAAGTAAATACATTTGTTGGAAAATTCCGACTCACTGCTAGAAGATAAAGTTTCTCCTGTTATTTCCGTTCCGAGAATAGCGGAATCCACATCCCGATATCACATACACGATGTGTATTAATTAATGAGTACACTATTTAATTATTATAAGCTTACTTACTATTTAAATGCAAAAAAGTTATTAAAAATGTAAACACAAACGTCCAACAAATTTTACACTGATGACAGATCACAGCACGGCTATTTAGAGAATGTAGTCAAAGATATGAGTATGTAAAGAGTCTATGCCTCTTTAAATGAGACGCGTAATTTGACGTTATGATTAACCAACTAAGACCAACTGACATTACATGTTGCACGTTCGGTATAAGGAAATTTATAGGGCATGTTCTCTCTAGTCTAAACCTAGTCCAACCTCTCTGGTATAATATAATAGTTACAGGTAGCACGCCATTGCGCAATGTTGATGTTGTGCATGTATTGTTAGAGAGAGATGCTGGGGGCCTTTAATATGGCCTTTAATAAAAGAAATATAACCCTAAGTCATAGAAGTAACACTAAATGACAAGCAGTATGATAGAAAGAGCTGTCGATAGGTTTAGCAGCACGCTCTTATAGCAGCGTCGTGGTAGCCAAACAGTAGACAAAACATAGAGTTAGGAATTCGAGTGTTGTTCGTAACAGTGATGGTTTATCGATAAATATTTTTGGTTAATGTCTAACTTTAGTATGTGTCGATATAATATTTAAGCCGTAGAAGTAAACAATAACTAAAATATTGAAATTGTAGTTTTTGCTGTCGACGCCGGACAGTGCTTTGCAAAGACTTGCCAGACGTACAGTACTAAAAAATTTCACGTGCTTAATTGTTCATTTTAGCCATAAAATCTATTGACAAAAAGTATTCATAAACTAATGAGCGATGAGTTGCGATGAGATGCTAAGAAACTGACACTTAGATTATGTATTGTACGAATTATACCAGATTGGCTAATGCGGCAGGCTTTGGCAATTTGTGTGCATCGCATCATATCACGTTGCTTGCTATCGCTTACGTTGGACACTGCTCGATTTTTTTAGAGCTGTAGGTAATTTGATTTGTGATCCGCCGGCACAAATGATTCGATTTTATGTAAATATTAGTACAACAGTGAACAACTTTGACAACCCAGTTGGCGTGAATGCAACCGACTGCCACGCCGAAGCTTGCGGGTACGATTCAGTTTTACATTCATGTCCGATAGTTTGTTTCCGTATTTATCCATCATTCAAAAAACATCGATATCTCCTTTCACTGTCAAATCCCATCACTCCTTAATGATGGGATTTACAGCACGGCTATTTAGAGAATGCAGTCAAAGATATGAGCCTGTAAGGAGTTTATGCCTCTTTAAATGAGACGCATAATTTGACGTTATGATTAACCAACTAAGACCAACTGACATTACGTGTTGCACGTTCGGTATAAGGAAATATGGCGAGCATGTTCTCTCTAGTCTAAACGTCCAACCTCTCTAATAAGTAAATTTCTAATAAGTAACTTAGAGACAGATCTGTCAAAAACAAATAATGTCAAATCCAGTAATATGTCAATTGATCGGGTTTTTATCGATATATATGCGCTGCCAACAGTGTTTTGTGGTACTGGAATATGTCAGACGCCTGGAATGTCAACATTTTGCGATAATCCATGAATTTTTTTTCATTCTTAGGCATTTATCAGAGGATAAAACATATTTTTTGGATGTTAAGAATATTTTTGGTGTCGTAATGCTCGTAATGCTCGTCCTACGGTCGGCATCTCGGAAAAGCGGTTGCAGAATTGCAGATGGCAAACTATTATATAACGATTTTGTTTAAGTTCATTGTGACGTTTTCATTCATTCACAATGTAAAATCTCTATGCCTAGACATTTTAATGTAATGTACTAGCTAGTGGTCTGTAATATTATTCATTAGTGGTATTTTTTATATTTTACGATAGCTAATATGGACTATACGATCGAGTACCATGTTTGTACTCTATTATTGACATACATGGCTCTCTAATGTTGTCTTGCATTTACGTGTAAAAACTAAAAAATTCGGCAAATTCATGAAAATACTGCCGGGAAATCCGAATACTCAAAATAAAATGTGTCTATTTTTGTAAAATTAGAAAAAAAATAGTAACGACAAGAAGTCATAGATACTAAAATATGTATATTTATAATAAATTATTTAAAGTCAAATACTTAGTAGTATAATTGAGCATATAAACAAAAAAACTACTGTTCAAAAAGCATAAAAATTCACTAAGGCATACAATCTCAAAAACAACTGTTAGAAACAAAGGTTGTGAAACCCTGAATGTGTGTTTGCAAAAAGTCTATCTTCTCGTGGCCCCAACTATAGTCTGTGACATTGTCAACGTTCTTTTCTTTCCGAAAAGCTTGTTTGGTAGTGTTCTCGTTGTTTTCGCAGTTTTTTGTTGAATTATCCTTATTTTTGATTCTTGCTCACCCCCTGGACTTGATTCGCTGCCCCATACGACGACTTGTGCTTTCTAACGGACTATCTGCGCTCAAAACATCTGGACCTATAGCTTATAAGGCCTACACGCATATTGTGCGTGAATTGTAACATTTGCGTCAATACTCTCCGGCGATATCGCATCGTAGATCAGAACACAAGAGTCTGTACTTTGCTCTGCAACTGGGTTTATCCACAAATCGTAAGTTTTTAAACATTATTATACTTACTTACCAATATAGCGTAAGTAAGTTTCAGTGAATTTTCAAAGCAGTTTAAAATATTACAAAATTCTGTTACATTAGTCTATCTAGATGCGTTGATGCGTTTTCTTTGCCTGTAGTAATAATTGCTTTTCTTAATTTTTAGATTACTGATGATGATTATGTTTGTAAAGCATGTTGGGAACTCGCTATGGATTGAGTAAATCAGAGTTTGCAGCAAGATGCTAATGAAGGTGAACAAGCTGGACCGTGTCCACGAGGCCATAGAAATGTGTGCCTTCTGTGTGGATGTTCATTAGTACGAAGGCAAAGTGACAAAATATTAAAAGATAGCCCGACCGAACTACAACAGAACATGATAAATATTTATCCAAATGAAAATAGAACCACGTCAGGTCCATTCATCTTTAATTAGTATTTATTAAATAACTAGCTGACCCGGCAAACGTTGTTTTGCAAAATTTTGTTTTTTTTTTTGAAAAATAGATGTTGGCCGATTCTCATAGATACCGGATAAGCACAAAAAATTTCATCAAAATCGGTCAAGCCGTTTCGGAGAAGTATGGGAACGAAAACTGTGACACGAGAATTTTATATATAAGAAGATATTAGATTAATCCTTTTGCAGTGTTTTATTACTAAAGAGTTTTATAAGTCTATTGGTGTCTTTTTTAAAGCAATCTAATACAAATTGTCTGTTTTTTATCAATTATGGAGTAAGTATTTGATTACAAAAACATTCCTTTATTTAATTTGCAGCTGTCACCTTCAGATAAGGTTAGTCATGCCTGTTGGTGGCGCACTAAGAGAGATCCCATATCCTTATCCTTACTAATATTATAAATGCGATGCTTATTTGTTTGTCTGTTTGTAAGGTACGCACGAAAAAACGACTGAACCGATTAGAATGAAACTAGGCGCACAGATAGACCATAACCTGGAATAGGATATAGTATACTTTTTATCCTTGTATTGAGTTCCTGTGGGATAATTTTCGACTTCCACGCGGGCAAAAGCTAGTGACTTGTACCTATTTATTAGAGAGATCTAATATCATGCCATGACGTCTAATCTTAAGAGCCCTGCCTCATTTGTACGCCATGGCGACGTCGCCAGCTGCGTATCCAAACAGTGTATATTGAAATGGCCAAACCGTGGCCAAGTGAGTTAGGTACATTTCAATATAAATTGTACGGTAGCTGGCGACGTCGCCATGGCCTCATAATAAGGTGGGGCTCTAATACTCAATAAAATTGTGAAAGATACAGGATTACATCAATCCTACATAGTCTACATCCCTATTTTGTGATGGAACTTTGATTTTTTAATACCTATTAGGTACTAATGAAGTATAGACACTGATCTTGAGTCAGTCTAGGTATATCCTATCAATGCTTTTTGCACATCACCACCCCTTATCTAAATGTATTTAATGGATTTGTGTAGTAACAAAGTTGTTTATTTTATTAACATAACCTTAAAATAAAAACAATGTTCATATCTTTTTTTTACGGCCTCCTAAAATAAAAACCTCCTAAAATAAGTCACACTTATGCGAAAATTTTTCTTCGCTTCGAAATACATTACTTTACTTGATACTTGATGGCACGGGCTGTTTCCGCAACTCCACGTCTTGGCGTGTATTTTGCGTGCGGGTGGGAATGGTGTCGTCATTCGAGCCACCCCAGCTCTTCGAGGAAGGCCAGCAGACTCTTGATGTGGCCCACGGCCTCCCTCAGGGTGCTGTATCTGGTCAGGTACTGCTGCCTGTACTGTGCGACCTCAGGGCAGTCGAGGAGGAGGTGGGCTGCCGTCTCGTCTGCTGCCATACAGGCCCTGCACAGCGGGCTGTCGGTGATACCTATAGTAAATAGGTGTTTATTAAAGAATCCGTGTCCTGTGTAGGCGGCCGTGACTGTCCGTAGTTGTTGTTTGGACAGCCGGAGGATTTGTTTGGCTATCTTACCGTCTACTGCGGGAAGAGCCTCCTTGGCCTGCCTACATGTTTCAATACCAATCCAGGATTGGTTGTGTTTGGTCCTGGTCCTATTTCTTACCAGGTTGCGATAAAAACCAGAAGGGAGGGGAATAATGGGCTCGAGTCCCACCACCTCTAAAGTGGCCCCTCTTCTGGCACGTACGTCGGCTGCGTCATTCCCTCTTGAGCCACTGTGGCCTTGATCCATTGCAGTGTTAATTTGTTTAGTTTACCTACCTCTGTTAGTTTCTGGTGGCATTCAAGCGTGAGTGCCGAGGTGATAGTATGACTTTTGAGGGCTGAGAGGACAGCCTTACTATCTGAGAGGATCCTAATGGATCGTTCCCTTACCTCACGTGCCATGATTGCTGTGGCAGCTAGGATTATGCCAAAACATTCGGCCTGGTAGACCGTGTTGTAGGCTCCCAGCGGTGCTGCGATGTTGATGTTTAGGTCCTTGGAGAATACTCCTGAACCTGTACCTGTATCTGTTTGACCCATCTGTGAAGATCGTGAGCTCGTTGTGATTAACTGCTCCTTCGTGTAGGTCCTCGTACAGTTGGATTTTGTATTTCTTCGATTTTAAACTTTCGGGATTTGTATACATCATACAAAATAAATTAGCGGGTCTCAGTCTCTCCGCGACCACGCTCCACGCAAATAGGTATTTATACCTTAAATAAGTTAGTTGTACGCGATTAAGACCCGCTAATTTATTTTGTATTTCTTGTCGAAAACAAATTGTTTCGGTATACGGTCGCCAATGGCTTGTGTGATAGGAACTTCTTTAAAGAGTGTATTTGCTCAGAGTATTCCGGCCCATTTCCAGGATATGCTGACCACTTTTGACTGTAAGAATATCCATGCTATTCTTGTTTCCGAATCTTGGTTAAAACCTTGCCTATCGTCTGTGTCTTACTCTCTTCCTAATTTCCGGCTCATAAGAAATGATCGAACCTGGAGTGGTGGTGGTGGTGTTGCCATTTATCTCCGTACTCACATTCCTTTCAATGTTGTTAATATGTCATCACAACCTCCACCGCTCAATGCCGGCGAACATCTCTTCGTGGAACTAGATCTGGCCTATACCAAGGTTCTGCTTGGTGTTTTTTATTCCCCTAACTGTCACATAAATTATTTCTCTTCTTTCGAACGTATCTTAGAAAATCTAGCTCCTACTTACAGTCATACCATAGTCATGGGTGATTTCAACACTTGTTTGTTGAAAAAGGATTCGCGCTCATCTTCCTTGTGTAGTATTGTCGAATCTTGTAATCTATCTATCCTCCCTTTAAATGCTACACATAATTTTCCTAATTCCACTCCTTCTCTTCTTGATCTCATGTTTATCTCCTTACCTTCTCTTGTCGCCAAGCATGGGCAGTTTCCAGCTGATGCTTTTTCCTACCAAGACCTTATCTTTCTCTCCTATAAACTTCGTCTTCCCAAGACAAAGACTAAAATTCTTCTGCAACGTAATTTTGGTGGCATGAATGTAGAAAATCTTCGCAGAGATGCAAGTATGATTGACTGGAGTCCTTTACATAGCGCAGAGACCATTGACGAGAAAGTTGAATTGTTCACTAACGCTATTATTCGTCTATACGATGTTCATGCACCAGTCCGTGCGATTAGAGTTAGACAATTACCATCACCTTGGCTAACCGCTGAAATTAAAGTTCTGTTGTCTAAGAAAGCTGTAGCTAAAACTAAATATAAATGTCGACCTACTTCTCGCAATTGGGACAACTACATTGCTATCAGAAATCACTGTAAAAAGGTGTGTAGGAAAGCACAACGCCAATACATCCATAGTTCTGTTGAGAATGAAGATCCAGCTAAGGTCTGGAAATTTCTAAAAACTTTGGGAGTTGGAAAATCTTCACATGATCCTGTCTCTGATAAAATAGATATTAATTCACTAAATCGTCATTTCACTACTTCGTCTAAATTTGATCAGACAACCAAAGCGAATACTTTGCATGATCTTTCATTGCTTCCAACCCCAAATTATCCATCTTTCGTTTTTAATCAACTATCTGAGTGTGATGTTAAAAAGAGCGTATTATCCATTGCTTCTAACGCAGTCGGTAATGATAGTATCAGCCGGAAAATTATAAGTTCCATATTAGATGAAATCCTCCCCATCTTTTGTCATATTTTTAATCTTTCCTTATCGTTCGGGCGTTTTTCCCACCGTATGGAAAGACGCCCAAATTATTCCTTTACCTAAAAAACCTAATCCGTCTTCCTTTACTGAGTTCCGGCCAATCTCCGTCCTACCATTTCTATCTAAAGTGCTCGAGCGTCTTGTCCATGCCCAACTCAGCACATTTCTTAGTAAAAACCTTCTTTTCAATCCACTCCAATCCGGTTTCCGTCCAGGTCACAGCACGGTTACGGCACTGATCAATATTACCGACGACATCAGGCTCGGTATGGAAAATGGCAACGTGACTGTCCTTTGCCTACTTGATTTTAGTAATGCCTTCAATACTATTGATTTCCATATTCTGCTTGGCATATTGCGCTCTATTAACATATCTCCACCAGTAATTGATTGGTTTCACAACTACCTGTTTGGGCGCCGACAGCGTATACGGATTGAAGACTCTTTGTCTTCTTGGTGTACGTCTACTGTCGGCGTTCCACAGGGTGGCGTTCTATCTCCTTTGCTTTTTTCAATTTTTATAAATTCTATCTCTTATCAACTTCGGTCATCCTACCACCTTTATGCAGATGATCTCCAAATTTACACTCAAGCTCCTGTCCATGAGCTATCTGAAGCAATTCGTATCATAAATTCGGATTTAGATCGTATATCTGCATGGAGCCTCAGATTTGGCCTCCAAATCAATCCTACTAAAACACAAATTATTGTTATTGGTAGTCCCAGGTAGATTGCGCGTGTGGACCGGACTTGTTTACCCCAAGTTAACTTTAATGGTACTCCTTTACCCATAAGTGATTGCGTGAAGGATTTTGGAGTGTATATTGATAAAACTCTATCCTGGGTCCCTCAAATTAGGGAAGTAAGTAGAAAATTATTTTCTGCGGCTGGGACGTTGCGAAGATTGCAAAACTTTCTGCCGACTGCCACTAAAATTGCGCTTGCAAATTCTCTTCTTCTACCTATCCTTGACTATGCCGATGTCAGCTATCTAGATCTCACGGAGGAGCAACTTGATAAACTTGAGCGACTTCAAAATTTATGTATTAGATTCATATTTGGATTGTGCAAATATGATCATGTTTCCAAATTCCGCAACGTGCTCAAGTGGCTCCCAATTCGCCTTCGACGGAATACTCACATACTTTCTTTACTTTTTAACATTCTCTTTAACCCTTCTGCTCCCCATTACTTAAAGGATCGCTTCGAGTTCCTTTCTGATACGCATTCTAGATCTCTAAGGTCATTGGTGAATTTGAGACTGGCAATGCCAATGCATTCCAGTAGTTTTTATGATAAATCATTACTGTCCAAGCTGCACGCTTGTGGAATGCATTGCCGATGTCTATTAAACAAGCTCAAACACTAACTTCATTCAAGAAATTACTCAAAGAATACTACTTGAATCTTTAACCTTCCTACTCTTGTAATTATCATTTTTCTATTTCCTTTCATTTATATAGCACTAATTTATGTATCATTAATATTAATATCTATGTATTTTATTATTATTTATTTATGTATGTACATAGTCATTTATGTAAGTATATCGTTATTTATGTATGTTTATGGTTATTTATCTATGTAAAAATTTGTATTAATAATGTTTATCAATAATGATCGCCAAACTACCCCCTTTCTTCTGAATCCATGTTGTTTCTCAAAAGGTTGCCTGTAAGAGATTACTTAATAGTGATAAGGCCGCCAATTGTACTATCTATAATTTATGTTAAGGTTCATTATTGTAAATTTCTTTGGTGCAATAAAGATGATTATTATTATTATTATTATTATTTAAGTTGTTAGTGTGCGGTGTGTTAGTGTCTTTCCAGAGCTTCAGAGCTCTAAGCCGGACTGCCGACATCGTTGCTTCCTGTTGTATGAACAGGTGCAATGGAGGCAGGTCCAGCAACACTTCAAGTGCCGCTGTTGGCGTTGTTTTCATACAGCCCGTGGCTGCTAGGCATGCAAGTCTTTGAAGCTTTTGAAGCTTGTTGGCGGCCGTTATTAGGTTGGTCCGAGGCCACCACACTACTGCGCCGTAGCTTACCATCGGACGTATTATTGTCTTATAGAGCCATAAGACAATTTTGGGGGATAGGCCCCAGTGTTTACCTATCATCTTCTTGCACTGCCAGAAGATGATGCTGGCTTTATTAAGCTTATTTTCCATGTGGCTGTTCCACGTCAATTTGCTGTCGAGAGTGACGCCCAGGTACTTGACCTCGGTAGACAGCTTAAGCTCTGTATCAAATAACCTGGGCAATCGGTAAGTACCCAGCGCGCGTTTGTGTGTGAACATAACTAGTTCGGTCTTGGTCGGGTTTACAGATAATTCGTACTCATTACACCACCACTCTACTATGCGTAGGGCTTGTTGGGTTAGCTCGTACACTGTACTGGTTACCTTACCTGAGGTGAGTATGGTTAGATCATCTGCATAACCTATTGTATAGAAGTATCTCGTGTTGAGTTTGTCTATGAGTTCATTGATGACTAAGTTCCACAATAGCGGGGAGAGTACACCTCCCTGCGGGCACCCTTTTGTTATCAAGGCTGTCTGAGTGTCGCCTTGCAGGCGCACTACCCTTTTGCTGAGCATGTTTTGGGTCCACTGTATGAGCATCTGGTCCACACCATGCCTGGCTAGGGCGTTGCTTATGCTGGAAAAGTTTGTCTTGTCGAAGGCTCCTTCTATGTCGATGAAGGTGCCCAGGCAGATGCTTTTTTGTTGTATAGCAAGTTCTATTTGGTTCACGACCTGATGTAAGGCCGATTCCGTCGATTTTCCTGAGCTGTATGCATGTTGGTTGGCATGTAAGGGTAGGTGCTTAAGAGCCCCACTTCTTAGTTCCCTCTCGCAAAGCCTTTCCAAGGCTTTAAGCATGAAGGAGGTGAGGCTTATTGGTCTAAAGGACTTTGCATGTGTATAGTCTGTTTTGCCTGGTTTTGGTATGAAGATTAGTTTGACTTCCCTCCACCTCTTCGGTACATATCTGAGGGCCAGGCTAGCCCTCATAATTGCCAGGAGTCTTTTAAGGACAGGTTCTCCTCCCCATTGTAATAACCCTGGGAAGATGCCATCCAGTCCGGCTGCTTTGAAGGGGTGGAAGCTATCGATGGCCCATCGGAGTTTTTCTTCTGTGACCACGTTGTTTGCGTGTCTCCATTCGTGTTCGGTCGCCACTGTTGGTGTATCGTGCTACGTTATTACCGGGGTGAGGACGCAGCCTGGGAAGTGTGTTTCGAGTAGGACACGTCTTGTCTCCTCCTCCGATGTGGTGTATGTGTTATCCGGTTTACGGAGAGTACCTGGTGCAACCGTTGGTTGCTGTCCAGTAGTTTCCTTACCCGGTTTGCTTGTTGGCAAGATTCAATGCTCCCACAGAATTTTCAACATTCCATGGTGCGTCTGAATCTGAGGCATTTCCTGTAGTCTGATTTGGCCGCTTTATAAGCGTCCCAATCTGCGTCCGCGCTTGTGTTCATTGTCCTATTTAGAGACTTTCTTACCTTCTTGCGCTTACGTTCAAGTTCAGCGCCCCACCAGGGTTGTTTCCCCGGGGTTGACGGCGGAGTGGTTTCCGGGCAAGCTGCATAATAGCTGTCTAGCATCGACTGCGTCAGTATACATACCTGATCGTCGATCTGTACAGTGTCACCCAGTACCGGCGGCATGGCCGTAAGGGTAAGTTTCTCTTGAAGTAGTAGGACATACTTTGCTTTGTCAGTGTTGTGTGGTTTCCTGCGGGGCTGTGTGGGCTGTATATCGACTTTTATGGAGAAGCTGATCCATCTGTGGTCTGAGCATGATGCCTCTTTCGAGACGTGCCATCCCTTGATGCGTTCAGCCGCTCCTTCTGTTGCGAGAGTTAAGTCGATAATTGTCCGACTACGTTTAGTGACGAAGGTGGGCTCCGTACCTGTGTTTAATAGGGTAAGATTAGTGGTGAATAAGTATTCAACCAATGACTTACCTCTGTTATTGTTGCAGTCCATGCCCCACATTTGGTGGTGGGCATTGGAGTCCGTTCCTATTACGACCTCCGTATTGGTTCTCTCGCACTGGTTAACCAGACGCGTGAGGTCGAACGAAGGCAGGTCTTCGGCCTCGGGCATGTAGACCGATGCGAAAACGACCGCTATACTCCTTGGCTGCTGTATTATAAATCGAAATTATATAATCGAAATATATTACTTAGTAATATATACACTACTTAGTAATTTGTAAGATGATAGTAAAGTCTTAAAAGCCTTGGGTGACAAAGCCATAGATCATATTCATCAGATCTGCAACTGCACTTGGCAAACTGGCAAATGGCCGAAAGATTGGACCGAATCGGTTATTCTGCCACTGCACAAAAAAGGCTCTACTAGGATTTGTGACAATTACAGGACCTTGGCTCTCACCTCTCACAGCAGTAAAATTCTCCTGCATATTATAAATAACCGCATAAGACACTTCCTCGATTGGCAGATCCCGCAGGAGCAGGCTGGGTTCGTCAGGGGTAGAGGCACTCGAGAGCAAATCCTCAATATAAGACAAATAATTGAAAAGTCCTACGAATTTAACACCTCATTTGTAATGTGCTTCGTCGACTACAGCAAGGCCTTTGATTGCGTTGACTGGCAAAGCCTATGGAAGGTACTCTCCGAACTAGGGGTACCGGGACATCTAACTGCCCTGCTTCAGTCTTTATACTCTGACAACAAAGGCATGGTCAGGATAGACTCCACACTCTCTAAACCATTTTCATTTAAAAAAGGAGTCAGACAAGGTTGTATACTATCCCCAATTTTATTCAATATCTATGGGGAGTATATCATGCGACGAGTGTGTGAGGACTGGAAGGGTGGCGTTTCCATTGGCGGGACAAAGATCACAAACCTGCGGTATGCCGACGACACCACACTTTTCGCGTCTAATGAAGAGGAAATGTGCATCTTGCTGGAGAGGTTGGAACGTACTAGCAGAGAAATGGGACTTCTCATAAACAGAGCCAAGACAAAAGTCATGATAGTCGATCGCAGTATGTCTCTCACTATGACCGGCAGTTTAAACCTAGAACTCGTAGAGGATTTTACTTATCTAGGCTCCGTCATAACAAATAATGGGTCCTGCGAGAAGGATATCAGAAGACGGATTGGTATGGCGAAAAGTGCTATGACCCAGCTGGACCGTATATGGACCGACAGGAGCATCTCAAGGAAGACGAAGAAGCAGCTCGTTACCACCCTTGTTTTTTCCATCTTTCTTTACGGCGCGGAGACTTGGACCCTCAAAAAAGCTGACCGACAACGCGTTGATGCATTTGAAATGTGGTGCTGGAGAAAAATGCTTGGAATTCATTGGACAGAACACCGTACCAATGAATCTATTCTAGCCGAGCTTAAGCTACCGATGAGACTCAGCACAACATGCTTACGGAGGAGTTTTGAGTTCTTTGGCCACATTGCCAGAAATAGAGGTGATAACTTGGAAAAGCTGCTGATGACGGGCAAGGTGGACGGGAAGAGACCCAGAGGCAGAAGCCCCTTGCGCTGGTCTGACCAGATCCGCTCTGCTTTGAACACCTCGGTCTACGATGCCATCCATGCTGCCGAAGATAGAGTGAGCTGGCGCAAAATAGTCCAGGAAAAAGTTATCCTAAAAAGCCACGACCCTCAGCATTGAAGATAAACGACGCAAGGAGGAGGAAGATGATAGTGGGGTAAAAAATAACCTTGGAATAACGATACGCGGTCTTTTATAACAGAGCTTTTATAATTGCCGTTTTTACTAAGTTAATAAAGAATATAATATACTATTTTTACTTAGGGTCCCAAGCCAACCTCACCTGCAAGTGGTGCACCTGCCGATCAACGGACGAGGCTCTGGCAAACAAAATATCCCGATAAGCGGCAATAGGCTCGCCACCTATTACGTGGGATCAAAACACTAGCGAAACGTGGGCGTTTAATATGCCTCTGCCTACCCCTTCGGTGAAACAGGCGTGAGTCTATGTATGTATGTATGTATACTATTTTTTAATTAGTACAAAAAAATGAACGGGGCCATAAGTATCTTTAACTAATCATATTTGTGTATGTAAAAAATAAAAACGCTACTTCTCAAAACTGTCCACAAAAATACTAGTAGCAATTTTTTATTCGCTTGCGTACCTACGCGGCACTGCTTCATTGATTTTTAATAATTCGGGCAAACTCGAAGCTCGCCACCCCCTGTCCCTCTGCGTCTGCGCCGCAGTGCTAAATTGTTAGCGGAAGCAAGCACATCCTTTTTTCGCCGCAACAATTATGTTATTAACGTATGTTTGTTTACGTTTGCCCGACGCGATGGCTTATCAGTTCACATCACGCAAGTGCAGCTGTGCGTTTGTACAGGAAAGAGTTTGAAAGCCAGTGAATCAGTCGAGGCGGGCCTGTAGCTTGGCCTCCATGCTCACCTGACCTCATGCCCATGGATTTCTTTTCATGGGTGTCCAAAAGGGAGCCGGTTAGTATCGAACAACTAAAACAGCACATATTGGACGCTTTTGACGAAGTGAAAAGACAGAAGCGTACTTCTCTTGTTAAAAACAATTTAATAAAACGTGTATGTTGGCGATACGCCAGGGTTATTGTGTCCAGACTCCATTTTAATTAAAACACTCACGTAATATTACTTAGTTTATTTTCAGACGATTTCTAGCACAGAATTGAAATAAAATGTGACTTACAGTCGTTTTTATACACTAACCGTCATTACACAATGTTTAACAATTGTCACTTCCTTTTCAACATATAATTGAAATTACTGTACAAATTATTATAAACTAATCAAAAATTGACATTAATATTGTAATGAATTTTGCACAACACCAAATGATTTATTTTACACGAATAACAAATTTATTTTATTAACCAAACGCTGCTTTACAACTTTGTCAACAGATGGCGCTATCAACAGGATGCAAATATAAACGCATGTTATTTATTACCGTAAAAATAAGTGTCAGAATAATGTTATTTAATACTAATTGATTTTACTTTGAAAGTTTCTGGAGTTATCTTAATAACTAAGCGATAAATTAAATACCCAATCTTTATACAGCCAGTTAAGCAGCCAATACAGTGTCTAATATTGTAAAGTAGTGAAGTTCTCAGTTCCGTGTTCACAAATAGTTATTTAAATATCAATCTTAATTAATATTATTAATATTTTCGTAACAATATAATCATTATATATTAATTTGCGCCCATATGTATGTCTGTGTATTGACAATAGTGTTGGACATTTCGAAGGACAATTGAAATACTTGTAAGTAAAAATTACCTACCTACGTAAATAATAATTTGATGCGGGCGGCTTAAAATCGGTTTGTGTTGAGAACCATGGCGGAGGCCTATGTCCAGCATCGGACGTCTCTAGGCTGACATGATGATGAGGAAATAATATTTGTAAATAGTAGATGATTCTTACTTCATAAATACGCCAAAATTACTCTTTTAGTACAGAATACCTTCTTTTATTTTGATATTTGTTTGCTTTCTAATTACATACCCACGTATTTAATTACTTGTAAAAAGGTAAATTTTGCCGGTCCTAAGCCCGGATGAAGTATGAAGGAGAGGTTAGAATTCAGAAAATTAAGTAAGTAACTATATCACTTATTCTTTTGTTTCATTTTATTGTCTAAGGTTACCTACATCATAATTAGTGCTAGAAAGAGAATGCGAATGAGCAGGATGGAATATTATCAATGAATTAGTAAATGGATTGTAAAAAATGACTATGATGAAAGGCCTGTTCAGACCTAAGCGGTATTCGCTAACCTGGTGGGTAGAATAACGTGCGGTAGTCGAGTTTCGCCGCGGTCCTTGATACCAAATACCTGAGCGAAACCCGCGCGGTATGTACCTCTACCCACAGTGGCAGCGAATATCGCTCAGGTCGTTCTAGCCGCGGTACTTGATACTAAATACCTGAGCGAAACCCGCGCGGTATGTACCTCTATCCACAGCGGCAGCGAATATCGCTCAGGTTTGAATAGGCCTTTAAGTGAGATTTTCTACAATAAACAAATGATAATAACTATGCTCTTTATAGATATTATGAAATTATTACGTCACATATATGATAATAATGTCTTCGCTAATCTTAATATATAAAATCCTTGCGTTACTGACTGACTGACAGACACGCTACAGCCGAAACTATTGGGCGCAGGAAGCTGAAATTTGGCATGTATGTTCCTTGGGGACCGTAGGGGTGCACTAAGAAGGGATTTCCCGAAATTCCCACGGGATCGGCCAAAACGGGTAAATTAAAAAAAAAATGCAGGCGTAGCTGCTGGCGTCCTCTAGTCTGTCCTTAAAGTTTTTGTACTAATTAAAAAATATGGGTGTATATATTCTACCACATACACACATCACCATCTATTCCCAAACTAAGCAGAGCTTGTACATACTTTTTTTTTGTTAATACTTACATAATATACATAGAAACACCCAGACCAAGACAAACATCCATGTTCATGCACACATATGTTTGACTTGAGCCGGAATCGAACCCGCGACCACCGGCGTAGCAGTCGCTTACACTCCCGCTGCGCCAACCGGTCGTCGAATAATTAGTATGTGTAATGGTAGCTTTTATAAATCTCGAATGTTTTTGTAATATAAATCGATATTAATTGATAATATTAACTTTTATCAAGTGGAAACAATCAAATATGTAAGTGATTATAAAATAATATAATTTGTTTTCTTTTTTGTTTTTTAAAGACAGCTCCCGCTTTAGGAGTTAATCCTGTGTCACGGGGAACGTTACAAACATACAACCAACGGACACCATGAACACCCAGACTCGAAACAACAATTTATGGATCACACAAAGTGTTGTCGCGTGTAGGAATTGAACCCACAACACTCGGCGCAGTGTCAAGCGGTGAGGCGGCCGCTCAAACCAGTACGCCAACTATGCAGTCAAATTATTTAAGACCAACATTGCCAGTGTTAGCTTTAGATAATTAATTTGTACGGGCAATTAATTAATACACATATTTTTAAAAATCAATGATTCCATTGCTGGGTTTAAACGTGATCCTCATTATTATCATCAGTTTAGTTATTAGAATTATTTCTTTACGCCAAGTGTAAATAAAAATAATTTTAGTGTCTCAACTTCGCATTCAGAAAGGCAATTTTACCTTAATCTTCAATCATAGGCGTATAAAAAGGTATACAAATGATGGCTTTTAAATCCCAAATTCAAATCGAAAACGATACGAAAAATAGATACGTAATCAATAATTATTTATTAGAATTTTCATTGACCAGAAATTACATGTTAAGGAATATCAAAACTTAGCCCTGTAGACAGGGCGGCTATGATATTTGTAGGGCAGCGGCTGAGACTAAAGGAGGAAACCTGAACACGGAGCTCATTGGACATAGGAGAGGCCCATGTCCAGCAGTGGACTGATACAGGCTGATGATGATGATGATTTGAATTAAAAGTAAAATTATGAAATATATTTATTTATGAACACCGGGCGCATCTCTATAATATAATAACACCGCACTGAATTGAGTGTGAAAGAAAACTAAATAGTACTCCATCTCAATGTTTGTACAATTTCTATCCAAACGTCTTGAAACCCAGAACCTATATCACCCACACAACCCTTCAGAACTATCCTTTTTGACATATTTTATATACTTCATAGTTAGTTAACCAAAACATATCTTATCAGAAGGGTTCTCTGAAATCCTAAGCAAATACGGGCATTTGTTTACTTTGTGGTAACGGCCGAGGCGTCGTATCTCAGCTCATGCCAATAAACACTTGACGAAAGTCGCTATCAGTCAGAGTGCGCCTTCAACGATCTCGACCGATATCTTATCACAACATGGGTAAGTGAAGATGGGTGTGTACGCTGGTAAAATATTAGGCATAGTGCTAATTAAGTGCTTGTATTAAGAGTTTTTTTTTAGTGTTTCTTAAGTGTTTGTGTAACAAGATATATACCTGCCCGAGGTTTTAAGCTATTAGCCTTCATAAAAAGGATTTAGATGCTACATTAATATTTACTGTTGGCATACAGTAAGCGATGCCTGAGACGCTAAAATTGTGAAAGACAAAATAATTTACATACATATTTATACTTTGTCTTTAACCTAAACAAACGACAGAAACATAATATTCACAAATATTAACTTTGGCTGTAGGTAGGTTCGATGCTCGCAAAATTTAAAAAAAAACACGCCAAAAAGCGAGTGGAAGAATCTTCAACAAAATTTTATTATAAGAGGTACACACACAGATTTAATCTCTTCATAAAAAGCGCTAGAATATTCAACACATTATAAAATCCTCATTATACTGAAAGAAACAAATAAAATGCTCGTACAAGACTCGTTATGTAACATGATGAAACCTCTCATGACGAAATGAAAAGATGAATCCTCGTTCTAACCTCTACAAAAATAATAACCTTACGTGGCGAGTACGTTTCTGGGAATATTTCACATGTTCTTTAAGACTGCTCTACAGAAATTTCTTAAAACTCCTCAGCGGGGTTTTTAGGCAAAAAGGCCAAAAAGGCACGATTAGCTGTGCACAGAGGGGTGTTTGTACCTACACTTATGTACGGTAGTGAAAGTTGGGTATGGCAGAAGAGACTTGAAAGTAGAATAAATGCTGTAGAAATGAGAGCACTGAGAAGTATGTTTGGCGTGTCTTTGAATGACAGAGTTAAGAATTGTGTAATAAGAGAGTGTTGTGGTGTAAAAGAATATGTAGTTACACATCGAGAAAGGTATGCTAAGGTGGTTTGGGCACATGGAGAGGATGGATGACGAAAGACTGACCAAGCAGATATATAAGGCAAGTGTGAATGGGACAGGTCTAAGAGGAAGGCCTAAACGGACGTTCTCTGACCAGCAGGCCGATTCAGAATGTCACGACAAGTAATCGTACGATATGTCAAATTATTGTCCTCGTCTTTTAGCCGCCTATCAGAGATATTTTGAACAAATATTCATTGAATTCGGTTTATTTATTAATTTACTTCATACTGAATGCATAAAATTGATAGGAAATGCGATAGTTTTGACAAAAAATGAGGTAGCCCGTTTGACAATTAACGGAATCGAATGTCAAATGAGATATCGAACGATTCTGAATCGCCCCCCAGATTGGAGACATCCTTAAAACAGGAAAGGTTACAAGTACCCTGTTAGGGTCCTGGTGGACGTAAATAAGTGGACTGTATTTTGCTTGCTGGTTTAATCGCCGTTTTACAAGGAATTACAAAATTTTGGAATAATAAAATAATATTTGTACTAAAAATATGGTCGACCGTCCGCTATAGAAGGTTTGCGTGTGCGTCCACGTTCGCTCGCCGCTCCTTGTATTGTGGTGGGGCCGGGCTCGCGCGCCGGCGGCGTCCGCGCATCTCAGTGCTGCGTGTAACGAGTCGCAACATGCTCCTCGGGTTAAAGACTGGAGACTTCAAAATCTGGAAGTGGACATATAATATTAAATGCCCTACGAATAGTGCCCTCTTTAGTCTTCAGCTCGACCACTCGCGTTACACCGTCAATGCCTGGGTAAAGTTGTGTGACTCTTCCTAGTGCCCAAAGGAGAGGAGGCAATGTTTGGTCCTTTATTAAAACTAGAGCGCCTTGCTTGAGATCAGCCCTTGTAGCTCGCCACTTCGTCTTTGTCTGCAGCAAGGACACATACTCTAAGGCAAATCGTTGCCAGAAATGCTGCTTAATAAGCTCTATCCTTTTAAATCGCTCTAATGCGTTGATGTTCACGGTCGATATCTGTGGATGTGGAGTAAACATAAGTGGCCGTCCAATTAAAAAATGTGCAGGAGTTAGAGCCGAGAAATCAAGAGGATTTGAAGAGAGAGGAGTAAGAGGACTTGAATTCAAAACTGCCTCTATCTGAGTGAGGCATGTAGCCATCTCCTCATAGGTAAAATGCGTAAGCTGAAGTAACCTACGTAGATAGTACTTAGTAGAACGCACTGCGGCCTCTGCTAACCCATTAAAATGGGGACTATACGGAGGTACAAATTTAAATTCAATACCTTCCTGCGCAATACAACCTTTGAGATTTGACTGAGCTAGAAATCTAGTTAATTCGTGAGAGGCACCCACGAAGTTTGTACCATTGTTAGAAGTAATACTTGCAGGCTTTTCACGACGAGATATAAATCGACTTAAGGCAGCCATATATGCTGCTGTCGACAGTGCTGTAACAAGTTCGATATGACAGGCCTTTACAGCATTGCAAATGAAAATTGCCAAATAACACTTACTTAACCTACAACCACGACCCTTTCGGTCCGCTATCAATACTGGCCCAGCGTAGTCCACCGAACAGTGTAAGAAAGGGAATTCTAGTTCTGTTCGGGATGTAGGTAGCTGACCCATTACAGGCTGAATAGTTTCAGCTTTGTATCTGCAACACCGCACACATTTATGAACGATAGACTTAGCCAAATTCCTACCACCTAATGGCCAATAAATTTGTCTTATGTTCGCCAAAAGCAATTGTGGACCAGGGTGTAAATATTTTAAATGAAAATAATTAAACAACATTTTACTAAAATGATGTTTGGAACAAATTAAAATAGGATATTTAGTATCATAGCTGTATGGGGCATTACTGAGCCTGCCACCAACTCGAATAATACCTTTGGCGTCTAAAAATGGTGATAGTGATGAAAGTCTATTCTTTGTCGGGAGTACTTTACCATTCCTTAAGATATCGTACTCGTCAGGAAACATCTCTAATTGAACTTTGTAAATAATTAAATTCAATGAATTTTCAAACTCTGTAACTGTTAAATAACCCTGTAATTTAGTTTTATTTCGACAATTATAAATAAACCTTTGTATATATGCGACTGTTCGCTGTAAATAAGTAAATTTAGACATTTTATTAATTAATGTACATATGATATCATTATTTATAATCTGGTTGCACACAATGGCACACGGAAGTAATTCAGGTAACTCGGTTTCCTTTATTGTGTTAGGCATCTTTGGCCATTCGTCTTCAGGTTTTACTAAAAATGTAGGACCTGACCACCACAATTAAGAATGACTGATGCAATCAGCCTTCACCCCGCGGGAAACTAGATCCGCCGGGTTGTCTTTCGACGGTACGTAGCGCCACGTATAACCCTCTGTGCTCTCCAGAATTTCATGAACTCGATTTCGAACAAAACTTTTTAAATTATTATTTGGTGTTTTCAACCATCCTAAGACGATCGTTGAGTCACACCAAAACTGACAAGTAGTAATAGGCATAGTTAAAGAAGCAAGTACCTTAGTAAATAGCCTTGCAGCTAACAAGGCACCGCAAAGCTCGAGACGAGGCATCGTCGTCGGCTTTATCGGCGCTACTCTATTCTTAGAGGTCAAGAGATGTACGGATACTAGCCCTGATTTTTGCACAGAACGAATATACACACAAGCGCCGTATGCTCGCTCTGACGCATCTGAAAAAATATGTATTTCATGATGAATGCAATTATCACTAAAAGTCCAACGAGGATTTTTTTAATTATTTAAACAAGGCAAGGTATTTGCAAAAGCCAACCAAAGGTTTTTAATTTCATCAGAGACGTCGTCATCCCAATCATATTCTTTGATCCAAGTCATTTGCATTATAATTTTTGCCTCAACTATACACGGGCCCACAAGGCCTAGTGGGTGAAAAATCTGACTTATAACTAACAGAATATGACGTTTAGTAAACTTCTCATGAATGTCTATATTAATAGAAAAGGATAAAATATCTGTGTCACAGATCCAGTTTAAACCTAAGGTTTTAGAAGACACATTTGTATTAGTATCTGAAAAACTAAGCGTATCATTTACTTTTAATTGAGAAGGAGATAATTTCGCAATAATTTCGTTACTATTTGATTTTAATTTTCTTAAATTGAATCCTGCTGATTTTAAAGTAGAGATTACTCCCGTACAAAGTGCGATGGTATTAGGGATCGATGATGATCCGCTTAGATAATCGTCCATGAAAAAATCTTTTTCTATAGACGTTTTAACTATGTTATTGGGAGCCCTAGATGCTAAACTAACCAAACATTTGGTTGCAAGATATGGAGCACAAGCTGTACCATAAGTTACAGTGTTAAGAGTGTAAGTTTTTAAAGGCTCATCTGTACTATATCTAAAAATTATTTGTTGAAGACAGCGTTGAGATTCATTGAGCTCAATCGCTCTGTACATTTTTTCTATGTCCCCAGTTATGACATATTTATGTTGTCGGAAACGAATTAAAATCGAATATAGGTCATCCTGCACTGTGGGACCGACCATAAGGATTTCATTAAGTGACAGGCCGGAAGAAGTGGCCGCTGAAGCATCAAACACTGTGCGAAGTTTTGTTGTCAAAGATGACTCACGGATGACCCCGTGATGTGGTAAAAAAACATTGACTTGTTGATTATTATTAACTGAAAAATCTTTATTTTCAGTCATGTGACCTAGATCTTCGTATTCTTTCATAAACTCAAGATACGTTTTCTTAAATTCAGGTTCCTTTAAAAACTTACGCTCTAATGATAAGAAAACGACATTTTGCTTTGTAATATGACTCGCCTAAGACAAATCGACCATCAGTATTAAATTTGGTATTACGTAAAAAATGTTCTTCATAGGCACGCTCCTCTGAAGACAGATAATGTTTATCGGAAACAATATCTAGGTCCCAAAAACGAGATAAGTCTGGGTTGGATTCTTCATTTAAAAAATTACATATGATATTAGGGGTGCGTGTCTTAGGGCGGGCAACATACCCAGACACTAACCAACCCAGTTTCGTTTCGTATAGCTTAGGTAAATTTTTACCTAAATCTATCGAATTTTTCCCTAAGACTGACCAAAATATAGGTGCTCCAACTAATATGTCAATAGTTGCCGGCTCATTAAAAGAAGGGTCAGCTAAACATATTCCTGAAGGAAGAGGAATATTTTCAATATTTATGTAAGAAGGCGGTAAATTTCTAGTTAACTGAGGTAAAATGTGACAGTCAATAGTAGTTGTATAATCATTGTAAATTGATTTTATCGTAAGACTACATGACTGTGTACTTTGAGAAGTATTATTATTAATACCTGTCACTGTGGCGCTCGTACTACGTCGTGACAAGCCCAGCTTACCGCAAAAAGACTCCGTTACAAAATTAGCAGAGCTGCCATTGTCGAGCAGCACTCGGGCAAAGTGCTCGACGTCTTTGCTGTCAACCACCTTCACGCGCGCTGCGGAAGGCAAGACGTGTGGAGGAGTAGTCAGCTGTTTAAAATTTGTAGAATTCGCAAAGTTATTTACCGACGTAGTCGGCTCACCCTGGTCTGAAGCATGTAAATGTAAAAGGGTGTTGTGTTTTTTCTTGCAATATTTGCACGGAACTAGATTACACCTATTTTCGTTATGACCTGGTCGTAAACAATTAAGACAGACTTTTAAGTCTTTGGCCTTCTTGATACGATTTTCAATAGGCAAGGATCTAAATGACTCACAGTTAAATAAATAATGGTTCTGATTACACATGAGACAATGTGGTGGAGTTTTGTATATATTATTCGGTTTTTGATTATTGTTTTTATTAGTATTATAATTTAAATTTTGATTATGTTTGAAATCTGAATGATAAGATGAATTATTCTTGTTGTTTTCGTATTTTTGTGACTTTAATATCTTACTTTCTTTTAATGTTTCCAATAAATCCGCCCTATTGCTGAGAAAGGTTATAAAAATATCATATGTTGGTGGGTTATCTAAAGTATTCCTGTACGTCTCCCACTCCCTTCGAGTGGTGGTATCAAGCTTATCTGCCATCATATGAATTATTAATGTATCCCAATGCTGGGTAGGCTGATCTAAAGTAGACAAAGCACGTAAGTTTTTATTAGTGACGTCTATAAGCTGGCGAATTGCTACAGAACATTCTTTATGAATGTGTTCAATATTAAATAAAATCTGAACATGATTATTTACGAGTAACCTTTTGTTGTCGTACCTGTTACATAACAACTGCCAAGCACTCGCATAGTTATCGCCTTTTACGTCTAAACTATCAATAACTAACAAAGCACTACCTTTCAAAGATGCGCGAAGATAATGTAATTTGTTAATATCATGTATATCCGACCTGGAATGGATTAAAGATATAAATGTGTCCCTATATTCCAGCCAGTGTTGATAGTGGCCATGAAAGGTAGGTAATTCTATCTTTGGCAATCTCACGCAACTGTATTTGGAATTACCTGCCTGTGCATCCTCGAAACTTGCTACAAAACCGTCCTGAGCCTCACGTCGCTGGGAAGGCTGCTGACCGAGCAGAATACGAGCCTCTGCCACCAGCTCGTGGTACTGGTTTTCAAACTCTTCACGTTCCTGTAGCTCGTCCTCTGGATTATCCGACGCCATATCAATTTCATTCTGCAATTGATCGTAATCCGCATATAAGGTATTGAACTTATTAAATCTGCCTTCCAAGTCTAGTAATTGTAAAGCACTAAGTTCTTTAGAACTTTTAAGAAGATTTATATAATTACTAAAATTAGTCACTTTAGATTTTAAGCCACCGTGTTTTTTAATTAATTTCTCAATCTTTGCGTCAGCCATAGCGGTTAAAACAACGTTGAAATAGTAACACAGCGGTTGAACGTAAACAACTAATATATTATCTTAATATATAAAATCCTTGCGTTACTGACTGACTGACAGACACGCTACAGCCGAAACTATTGGGCGCAGGAAGCTGAAATTTGGCATGTATGTTCCTTGGGGACCGTAGGGGTGCACTAAGAAGGGATTTCCCGAAATTCCCACGGGATCCGCCAAAACGGGTAAATTAAAAAAAAATGCAGGCGTAGCTGCTGACGTCCTCTAGTTATGAATAAAAGTGCAAGAACCGGCTTAATGATGTAACTGTGAGAACAATAGTGAAGCGACCGCACGCCGTCCGGCCGATCAACAGCTGTTTGCAATAAAAATGTAACGGTAAATCATTCATAGGCTATCACGCATAGTACGCGTGCACTTGTTACGCAGAAATATAAGGAATGACTTGCAATATTATAAGCAGGGAAAGATGAAAATTTTATGAGGCTTATTAAAAGGCTATATATTATGCAATGAAGCGCTAAAGGCTTAGAAATAACTTGATTATGCACTCACTTAGCAAAGGCAATTTTGAATATGGGTTTGAAATTTTGATAAATAATAGGAAAAGAGAAAAAGGAATAATTGGAACGAACTCACAAATGTTTTACCCATCCACTTATGAGCGTTGGTGTTAGAAGGATGTCCTTTTTGATCTTGAAGTTCTAAAGTCCGCGCGGTTGACCGCCAAATGACTTTGACATCCGGGCTTGTGTAGATGCTATGCAATATCTTCACTTGCGATGATGATGACTATTGCACTGCTGAAGTCTACAACTGAAGAGCGCCGAATCTTCAAATATCTTCTTTAATTTGATGATGATGGTACACACGGCGAGAATCCTAAAGGACCAATGTTAGGGTCCTGGTGGACGTAAATAAGTGGACTGTATTTTGCTTGCTGGTTTAATCGCCGTTTTACAAGGAATTACAAATTTTGGAATAATAAAATAATATTTGTACTAAAAATATGGTCGACCGTCCGCTATAGAAGGTTTGTGTGTGCGTCCACGTTCGCTCGCCGCTCCTTGTTTTGTGGTGGGGCCGGGCTCGCGCGCCGGCGGCGTCCGCGCATCTCAGTGCTGCGTGTAACGAGTCGCAACAACCCTAAACAGAAGAGCATGCATGAGGAATTTGGTGGGAATGAATGAAGCACGAGAGATATGTTAGGATCGTTGCAAATGGCGTTCCGTAGTCTCTGCCTACCCCTCCGGGAAACAGGCGCGAGTCTATGTATGTATGTATAGGATTTTTAGGAATTCCACCGTTTATATTGACACAGCTTCGCTTCGGTCCGCTCTGCACCGCTCCGTAGGACTGGCTGCCTATCTTGAGTTACAAAATAGGCTTATAATAAATGTTTGCTCACTCCTTGTTTTCGAGTATATTGAATGAAAATTTTATCAAATAGTAGCATGTTATCATTTTCAAAAATTATCTTTGTACTGTGAATAGGTAAATCTAATATGAAAATACTTGCCTGAGCCAAATTATTTTAGGGTCTTATTTCGTGCGACATCTGTTTTCCTTATTTTGTAAAGCCCAAAATGTATGTTATTGTTTCTTCTCAAGCCTGAGAGAATATCGAAATTTAAAATGGAAATTAAGGGGATTTTCTGTGTCTTTGGTAGTACCCGTGAGTAATCTTTTAAGCGCTTTTGAGTGATTCAAGAAGTGAGTGTGATGAATGATAGAAATTTGACAAATATGATAATGTCTTGAAATAACAGACTAGTTCCTAAGTACCATGGCGGGCATGCCGAATATCTTGATGTGACTATATCTAAAAGTTTCGCGTGCTCAAGTCACATTAGTACCACTTTCTTAGAGCCACTAAGATCTCCGGTATCCCGGTTAAGTGAACTTTAGATAAAAAGGCAAAGGCATCTCGCCCCCGCCTCTGGGGTATTCTGGGGCTTTTCTAAGATGTAGCTGTAAGCGCAAAACTCATTTTTTTAATCATCTATAGCACTTCCATTTTTTCAGTATCTGCATTGATCTCTGATAATCCCAATAATTAATATTATATTTAGTATATCAGTAATAAAAGAGGGAGGTAGGTAACTATACTGTTTATTAATTAACCATTGATTACGTGAGAAGGCTGTTTCTATACGTGCTGACCACAAAGATAAAATGTGTCTACCCTGAAAAAAAATACATTAAAGACTTTTGTGATGCTATAGTATTTTCTTGGATTTACGCGAAAGTTACACATTGAAATTAAACTACAGTTTACGGATTTTATCGCTTTTACACACAGCAGACTTTGTTGACAAAGTCTGCCATGTGTGAACATGTGGAACATGGACCCAACTACTACCTGCGATTTGATGAACCACAGATACTCGCAAAAGAACATCGTTTTCTTCCAAGATGATACGTGAGGCTATTGAAATTAAAAAGGCACCCTAATTTCAATAGGGAAGACGGTTGGAATGTTCCTCCTCCAGCTTGGGACCCTGTCATAAGGCTAAACCCAAAAAGAACAAAGTCTAAGGACACTGTGAGCTCATTCTGCGTAAATAATAATAAATAATAATAATAAAAAATATTAAATTTCATTCATCACAAAAATATACATACAGTTCTTAAAAAGTAATTTAGGTAAAATTATGCGGTGCCTGTACTAGGGTAAACCTGTACCACAGGCATTCAGGGCACTTACAGTAAATGATTTTGGTCTGAGCTATGAAGTCATCACAATATTTATTATAAACATATTAAACGTTATAATGTTTCTAAACAAAAATATACTTACTAATAATTATTTTAAAACTAATATGAAACATATATAATTAATTATTTGACCACAGTCAGCAGTTCTTCGGTCTGATCATATTGCAATGTTTGTGAATACTGATAGACGCATTGTTTGGATCTTACATAACTTAGGTCATATATGGATGTTTCTTTGTTTATTTTGTTATATATATGTAAATAAAGGGTGCCAGACAGGGCCGGCCTTAGCCATCCAGGCACCCCGGGCGAGCCATTCATTTGGCGCCCCCCTATATAGGGTTCCGTGGCCAAAATGGTAAAAAACGGAACCCTTGTGAATTCGCCATGGCTGTCTGTCCGTCCATATGTCTCAACCACTTTATTGACATTTGAAAATTTGTAGGGAGATGTATTCTGTGAAACGCTTCATGATCCAGCGTGGGACCTAAAATACATAAGCTGGCGAAATGGGGTTCCAAATACTACACCTCTGCCTAACCCCTCCGGTATACAGGCGTGAGGCTGTATAAAAATAAAGTTTCGATGGAATTAAAGGAATCTCGTAGTCCACAAGAGCCAAGCGGCTACAACGTCTTCCCCGGGAGCCTTTACTAAGCTGCCTGAGAGGCGCATTGATTTACTCGACATCTACATCTGGGAAATCTTCAACTATTAAATAGCTAGTAAGTAGGGCTCCGGTTGGCTAATGGTGCAGGCGTCGTTGCATGCGCAGCATACAGATATTTGCAGAAGTATTAAACAGCAAGCATCTAATATGGTATCACTACTCGAGGTAGTCATCTTTGTCAGATGAGTCTTTCCCAGTAATTTCGCGAAGACTTTTGACCACGGATTTTGCACAATCGCCTCCTATGAGTTCCCTCTCTCAGTTTCGCTGAGCTCCAGATCTCTACACGGTGAATAAGGGTTTAATAAGGCTGCCTCTGGTGTTTCCTGTCGCATTAGTTCCAGAAGATCAATTGAAAGTTAAGATTTCCCAGCAAATCATATTTTCCTAATGTGCCTTATTCCTAGTTGATGTACAGTACCGACTATGCGCTTTAGTCCTCATCTAGGTATCTATCCGTCACATGGTTGAACGCGTTAATCTCAGGAGTAACTGCAATGGTGTGATTGGAATAATTACTTTTGCGTATATCATCATGTTATACGGCTACCTATATAACATCAGCGTGATGCTACTCATAGCCCTAAATAACGCGGGTGTAACCGCGGGCTCATTTAGTGTAACTCAAGGGTGTTACGTTCGTACATAAATCTCCTTATTTGTGACACTGTCGGGGCGCTTTCAGATCTACATCCATCGTCCAAGTTCATCTTCATGCAGATCATCTCCTGCTTGAACTCATTTGCCTCCTATGGTTTCTTAGGTTCCCATAATTATGCGCTTTATGCGGTCCCAAACATGATTCTCCACGCGATAACCCTAATTCAGTGCAAGGTACTTTACCTGGGGCCAGACGTTGCAGATTTCAGTCCCGTTATCACAGACATTTGTTTTTGTCGAGATAACCATGTCACCATAGGGTCGTTAGCTTACATGCCTGAAGTAAATAGGCAGCCCGCCCGATAGGGTTTCGGGTTATCGTGACTTTCCACTCTTTTCCAGCCGTCAACAATTTTTTTTTTTTTTTTTTAGATAAAAGATAATTTATTTCGCAAATATGGGTATTACATACATATATTATGTCAGATGGTACAATAGTAAATTTAGTTCAGCCATATTTTGCCAATCGGCATGCAAAATCTTGATTTACATTCTACAATCAAATGTGAGAGTTCAGTTCAAAATGTCAGTTAATTATAATTGTTTCATGGATGTCAAAGTGAGGAGATATTTGTTCAAGTGTAATATAAAAATAAAAAATGAATGTCAAAATAAATGTAGTTAGAAAATAAATGTCAAAGTGTATTAATTGATTAAGGGATGTCTTCTAATTAATTTTTTTTCATTAATGAACAATCAACATTGTAATGTCACAGGTAATTAAATTATTTAATTGAAATTATTATCTACTACTAGATCACTTAACAATCATTTTGTCCAATAAAAAATCAGAGATATTATAATACGCTTTATCAGCAAGGTAAGCTCTTAGATTTTTTTTAAATTTGTTCTGATTCAGATTCTTCCATGATGTCGGTAATTTATTGTAGATGATAGGAGCCATGCAGGAGGCACTTTTCCGCATAAGCATAGTTTTAGCATTATGAAGACATATTTTGCTGTTATTGCGTCTATTCCGCGGCAGTATGTCCGCTAGTCGTTCAAAGCGAGTTGGATTAGTCTTCACAAATGATGCCATTTCTAATATATAAATACAAGGAAGTGTTAAAATTTTAAATTTTTTAAAATAAGGTACACAACTGTCGGTAGATTTTAGGTGAAATATCGATCTTATGCATCTTTTTTGAGACTTAAATGCCGCTTCTTTATCGGTCGAGTTTCCCCAAAATATAACGCCGTATCGAAGGTGTGATTCAACGATACCGTAGTATGCGGTGATAAGCGCCTCCGTATTAACTTTGTACGATAACGTATGGAGAGCAAATGCAGATCTACTTAATATTTTATTAAGGCTAATTATGTGTTGTTTCCAGTCCAATTTCTTGTCAATTATAAGTCCTAAAAATTTCGTATATTCTACTTCGTCAACATTATGATCATTATATTTAATACATAGCTTGCTTTTGTCAGGATTACGCTGACTGAAGTGCATGATTTTCGTTTTATTTAAATTAATGTTCAAATTATTGTTATCTAACCATGTAATTATCGATTCTAAAGATTTATTTATGTCATTTTCATAGGTATTTGCATTCTTACAAGATATCGTTATCGTACTATCGTCTGCGAATAATGTCACAGGTTCATCGATACATTGTGGTATTTCATTTATATATAATATAAACAATAAGGGGCCTAGCACGCTGCCTTGAGGGACCCCAAAGTTGACATTGCGTACTCCAGATTGAAATGTCTCTTCGCGTTTGGTTTTAATATTAATTTTATTTATAATTGTTATTTGTTTTCTGTCACAAAGGTATGATTTTATAAGATTTAAGATATTGCCTCTGACACCATAAGCTCCTAGTTTATATAATAACGTTGGAAAATGGACATAATCAAACGCTTGGGTCATGTCGCAATAAATCGCGCATACTGGAATACGTTTATCTACATTATTCATTACATTTTGCAAGAAGTCATAAATTGCCATATTTATTGTTTTTTGCCGTCTAAAGCCTTTCTGTTCCTCACATAAGATATTATTGTTTTCAATGTACTTATATAATTCCTTGTAGATATATTTCTCAAATATTTTAGACATAACTGAAATTAGTGCTATTGGCCTATAGTTCTCCATCAACTCCTTATTATCTTTTCTAAATAATGGTTTAATAATGGATATTTTAAGATCTTCTGGATATACCCCTGCACTTATGCTAAGGTTTATTATATAGCTAAGGTGGCCACTTCTTTCCTTGGCGACTGACTTTAATACTTTAGTACAAAACCCATCATGACCAACGCTGTTTGTATTTTTGAGATCATTGATTATTTTTTCAATGTCATGTGGAATACTAGGTGACATGAAGAAAGATTTAAGTTTTGTATTTTGTATATTCGTCTTGTGCTTGATTTCTGCCGGTATTTTTGGTTTTATTTTGTCAACAAAGAAATTATTAAAGCTGTCCGAAATAAGTTGTGGATCTGTTATAGTTAAATTGTTTAATGTTATTATACTTGCTTGTTGCTTTGGTATGTTATGTTTTGCCTTATTAATTATTTGCCATGTGACTTTAGATTTATTTGTTGACTCTGTAATTTTGTGTATGTTTTGTGCTCTCTGTGTTAAATTAATAATGCGTTTGTACAATTTTGAATATTTTCTAAATTTTGCCTGATTAGAATAGGTTGGTTTTAACCGAGATTGCCATAGCAGCTTTCTTTTGTTTTTGTAGCACAGCTTTATCCCTTTGGAAAGCCACCGGGGCTTATTTATCAAATCCACTTTAAATAGCTTAATGGGGAAACATAGTTCATAAAACATTTTAAAATTATCTATAAATGCATTATAAGCTTCATTGGGGTCGTCAATAATGTAAATGTCAGAGAAAGAGAAATCTCTTAGACATTGTTTAAATTTTACTATATTTTCCTTACTGTAATTTCGACCTGTCTTATACCAGTGCTTAATTATACATGTTTTCCGTACTGAACATTGAAGAAGCTGAACAGTGTGATCTGACAGCGCGAATTCTAATATCTCTGTATGACAGCGCTTACTAAAATTATGTGCAAAATTATCAATACATGTCTGACTCTTTAGTCGAGTAGGTTGATTAAACGCTAATTTCATGTTAAAGCTTAATAACAGATGCTGAAATTCATGTGATTGCTTATTTGTTTTCATCATATCGATGTTAAAATCGCCAGCTAGAATTACATTTTGATAACGTTTCTTCATTAATACACGTAAAAGAATATCTAATTTATTCATACAGTAGTAAACATTTTTTGTATCTGGAATCCTATATATACATACGACAGCAATTTTGTGTTCAGTCAGCTCGATGGCGCAACATTCAAATACTCCAGCTGTAGACATTTTCGAGATTATCGGTAGGTCTGTCCACTGATGTCCGTTTCGTATCAGGATACATGCTCCTCCTCTTTTGCTTCCCTTCCGACTGAAGCAGGCAGCTAAGCGGTAAGTTCCTTGTCTGTAGCTAGGTTCAATCGGTGTTGGCAGCTATCTATAGCCCGGGGATTCTTAGCATCCCTTACACCACCATGACAAAGGCCGCTGCCTCTCGGCAGCGGCCTGCTCACGTAGGCATGATATGGCTATAGACTAGGCACCGTATTTTGTTGGCTACTATTCATGGTAGGCTTTGCCGATAATCGCCACGTTGGATATTATACAGGTTGGCAACCACAGTAAAAATTTATAAACGGACACATTTGGTGTACCCTTTAACCCCGTACTTGACTAGGCCCATGCGCCTGCGGCGCTCCTGGATCCTGGCGCCCCGGGCGACCGCCCCGGTCGCCCCCCCCCCCCCCCCCTAAAGCCGCTACTGGACCCAGAAATGTAAAAAACCTATGAGTAAAGATAAACTTTGATGCAGAGCTTGGAATACAGACAATATCTTTAGTATCTTTACGTCTCTTGGTGTTAGTAAGGTTAGCGTTGTACGTAAGCGTAGTGTGCTGTTTAAGTACAGTTACAATATAAACAGTTGACGAACCGTTAGTACTTTGCATGATTCATACAGAAGGCTTGTAGAGAATCGGTAAGGTCGACGGATGGCCACTTTTAGAAGGGCTCTTGCGCTCGCTCTATAGAGAGGATTAAATTTTTTCCTATACCTCACCACGAGGTAATACAGTATTGGATTAGGACTGACACTGTGCCTTGTACATCTGTATAATGAGGTTATGATCTAAAATAAAGCGAAGGTTTTTAAATACAAATAAAAGTTTTCGTAGCCTAGATGTTAATATGCTGTTTATACGAAGGCGTTTCGTCCAGTATAACCCCTAAATACTTAATATTAGTAGTGCTATTAATTTCCGGACAGTTGCAAATATTGTTTGAATTATGAATAAAGTTATGTGCATATGAATAAAAATAATTATTATGTGCTTGGGGGTTACGCATACAAAATTGACCGAATTTAGCCTTATCAGCATTTAAGGTTAGTAGATTCTGTTTAAGCCAATTATTTACTACGTTAAACCCTTGTTGTGCATACTTCTGAGCTTCAGTAATGGTGTTAGCTGAGAAAAGAAGCGCAGTGTCGTCAGCATACGTAACAATTGTGCCATGGTGTAGGTTTAGGTTACAGAGATCATTTATATACACTAGAAAGAGGGTTCCTCCGAGCAGACTTCCTTGTGGAATGCCGAATTGGGGTAATAGCAGTTCGGAACTGATAACGTTTTCTGTTCTGACACATTGATACCTATCCCGTAGGTAGTCTCTGAACAGTTTTAACTGTTTGCCTCTTATTCCCAAGGCCTCCAATTTATTGAGAAGTAGTGGGATTGATATGGTGTCAAATGCTTTTGCCAGATCAAGAAAGATGCCAATCACTTGTTGACTATGCCCAAGTTCTTCGGAAATATAATTCGTCAAGGTGTGTACTGCATCTGCTGCAGATAACTTTGATCTGAAACCGAATTGCTTGTGGGAGAAGAGGGTGTTACTTTCAAGATATGAAACTAATCTATTGTTTATAATTTTCTCGAGTACTTTAGATATCGAAGGTATAAGTGAGATTGGCCTGTAGATAGTTACCAGATCCTTTTGCCCTGATTTGTGTATAGGAATTACTACAGCCTTTATGAGGGATTTGGGAAAGATTCCTTCAAACAGGCAAATCCGAAAAATGTGAGTTAATGGAGGTATCAGGATGTGGCAAAAGGTTTTCAGTATTTCAGTGCTAATACCGTCCCACCCTGCTGCTGAGCTATATCTTAGTGATAAAATAATTCGTTCTACTTCACTTTCATCCGGTTCTAGTAAAACAAAAGACTTGCCACTACTATTAGATTGCGGCATGATTGAAAAAGCATTTTTTGGATTATTCTTACATGTTCTTTGAATTTGTTCTGCCAATTTTACACCAATATTAGCAAAAAAACTATTGACGTTATCAGCGGATGATAGTAGGGTACGATCTGTATATAATAGGCTTGTATCGCACTTATTTTGCTTTGACATATATGTAACAGACTTAACGTACTTCCACAATCGCTTAGTGTTATTTCCGGTTTCTGATATTTGAGATTTGTCATACTCGATTTTTGTTCTTTTTAGGATTTTATTGCAGAAGTTTCTATATCGTTTATAGATTGTTTGTAGGGTTAAATTATTTGGGTTTTGGTTAGCTCTTTTATGTAGTCTATCACGGTGCCGAATGCACTTAATAAGGCCAGGAGTTATCCACGGTTTAATATTATAATTTTTGTTACTCAAATTAATTACATTGGTGTTTTTTAATATAGCTGTTTGTATGTTGTAAATAACATAAGACATAGAAGTGGTAGCATTAGCACAATTGTAAACTGGGCCAAAGTCAATATTGTATAAATTACGTTCTAGGTTAGTCATATTAAGTTTTGACCTTTGCTGCTGACGCGAATGATGCTTAGAATGTATTAATTCAAGCGTAAACAAAATCGCGCAATGGTCTGTTATTGTTGAGTTAGTAACAAGTGTTAAACACGGAAGCCTAGTTTTGAGCATGACGTGATCTAAACATGACCCACTTTGATGTGTTGGAAAAGTGTAAGAAGGCAAAATCCCATGATATGCACAAAGGTTTAGATAATCTTGTGTTCCAGCATCACAATTTTCAGGATTAATATTAATATTTAGGTCGCCAATTATAATAATATTAGGAAAAGAAGATAGGCTCTGTAAAATACTATCTAATGAGTTATTAAATACTTCTAAATTTCTAAAGGAAGGAGACTTATAAATAGCTATTATTGCGATCTTGGAACCGATTTTAATAATAAGACAATTGCATTCTTGGACTGTTGGATCTTCGACAGTAAGGTGCAAAGCTTTTTTGTGTATGGCATCGTTCTGGTTTAAAGATAATTTTGTGTTGAAACCATTGTAGCCTGGTAATGTCGGTATGTTCTTATTTCTGTTTGAAAGCCAACTTTCCTTGAGGATTATTATATCACACTCGGTATTAAGCCTTTGTAAGAAAACACCTAGACTATGTATGTTTTTAAATATACTGCGCATGTTTTGAGTTAGTATGGATAGTGGGTTTTTGAAATCGGCATGATAATGTATGCAATTTTCAGTATCGCTTATTTTAGACATGTAAATTAAATTATCATCTAGATCTTTAATTAATTGATGAGCCATAATAATTTATTATAATCAAAGTAAATATGAATTTAAACTTATAGACTCTTACAAGTAAGCTCAAGACTAATATGGTAATAGGCGACGCTCTTAGGCACCCTCATTATAATCTATGGAATTGATAAACCTGTTTATTGCTATTTTCTTCGCTGGGCATTCGAGGTCACCAGTTTTGTGGTTACTTGGTTTTTTAAAACGTAAGCATGTTGCACGTTTCGGCGTCTCGTCTTTCTTGTTGCAATCCTTGGTCTCGTGTCCTAGTTCACCGCAATGTCTACATGTGGGATTGGCCTCGCGACAAGTCTTCGCCGCATGTCCATATTGTTGGCATTTGAAGCACCTGGTCACAAGGACAGTGACTTTACTCACGAACGGGGCAGGACGTCCAGTTGATAAAGACTCTATCCTCGTTTATGAGGACTTTCCTAATGTTGGTAGGAACTTCTATAATAAAGTTACATGTCGGTGCGTCTTTTTTACCTGATTTGTGGCTTAACTTAATGCTAGCTAAGAAGGACTCACGTGAAAAATTAGGTATCTTATCTATAAGGTTCTGTTCGTAAATGCAGTCATAAACAGGTCAGGTTAGTCAATTTCAAGGCGTTTGTGGTGCGGGTCCCGACGTGCTTTCTGGATGTTGTGATGAAGGAGGACTTTTGGCCGACGGGCGTGGTGTTCCGTCGCTTCCGCGGACAAGTGCCACACGAGCGCACAACAACAACGTGCAAGTGAAGCAATACTAACATAGTTTATAAGTATATTTATACTAACAACCACTGTATGTATGTTAGACTGTAAGGTATTTATCTATGCGTCTATGCCACGCGAAATAAAATGTTTCATTGATTGATTGATTGATAAACATCTTGGTCCCAAATGGCTGCAGGTACACCTACAACTATTACTCTAAGTCTTCTCTTGTGGGGGTCTTCTACCTTCAATCCCGAACTACTCAATTGAGTTGAGCTCCGAAGTTTTTCGATGTCATCCTTTGATTCGGTGCTGATGATAATACTTCCGTTTCTGGTCTTCCGCAATCCGCTCACGTGCAGTTTCATTTGCTCCGGACATATAATCTTTTGGACGAGTGTTTTGGTGTCGTTGGTGGATGTTTTTATCATGATAGCCTTTTTTTTTAATGACTGATAGTGCACAGTCATTTGGGCAACAACCTTACCAACCTTTCGCGCCAGAGCATTAATGTTTAATTGACTGCACGGTTGGCGTAGTGGTTTAAGCGGCCGCCTCACCCCTTGACACTGCGCCGAGTGTTGTGGGTTCGATCCCCACACGAGGCAACACTTTGTGTAATTCACAAATTGTTGTTTCGAGTCTGGGTGTTCATTGTGTCCGTTAGTTGCATGTTTGTAAAGTCCCCCGCGACACAGGATTTAGTCCTAATGCGGGAGTTATCATTTAAAAAAAAATTTTTGCTCGGTATTCAGCTTACCGTCAGCGGCAATCTGGCACACTTCGTTTAGGGCAACTTCTATGGTAGACATCCAATAATTGATGTCGGTAGAGGTGAGGACCTGTAATTTGTCCTCGGCGGCATGTTCTTGTGGCTGAGGAGTGCTTGGAGGACTGCGACATGTCTTTGAGCTTCGGTTGAAAGGGCTATTTTCAATGTTAGCCATATTTGATGTCACTCACTTGTGAATCATAGTTTTTTTGCACACTTCACATAAAGTTACAACTCTACTAGGTCACGTAATTTATAAGTGTATTTAAACATGTAAATATAAATATTGCAAGTTAGACACGTCTACTCCGTCTGAACTGCGAATGAATATTCGCAGAAGTAAATAGTAACACCAATAATTGAAAAATGTTCGGGTACTTTGAGATAACTTACAAATTCAAGAAATTATGACAAAAATCCCTCAGTCTGCTGTGAACATGAATCCTGTAAAGAATTCGAAACGTCGGCTAATAATAAAAATGTAGTTTCTAGATCATTCGGTTTAAATGTAATAACAAGTGAAAGCAATATAACGTGATTAAATCCGTAAACTGTAGTTTAATTTTATGATGCTATTAAAAACAACATTATGCACAATAAACTTGATTACATTTTTAATTAAAAATATGCTTTGATAGTCTGTCTCAGAGTGAAAGAGTTCGTTCATCATCAGCCTTTAACAGCCCACTGCTGGACTAGGCCTCTCCTTTGAAACGAGGAATTGGCCTACTATACCACGCTGGCCAAATGGGTTGGTTTAGGGTTTGTATCAAGTTTTCCTTCTCTTACAGTGCTGTTCAATGCATAATATGCTCCCTCTGTCGGCTCTTACGACACCCATGGAATGATATGGCGTGGTGACATTCCGTATTCTTAATCCGTCACCACACGGACAAAAGACAAAAATAGTTAATTAAATGCAGGCTTGCATTTTTAAATGGTTACGCGTCTTTTGAGAACGATGGATATAAAAGATGATATTTATTTATTTACAAAAATGCTGATTATTTCATTTTACTGGCGATGCGGGTGGTTATATCTACCTTAGCATGTTATTTTATTTCAATTTGCTAACAATTTTGTAGTAACGTTAGTAATACATATTGAAAAAAATATTGTAAGCGTTTAAATTAAATTTGTCAAATCTGGCCATTACGGTTATATGACCCTATTAGTTTTGCGGAGCGGTTTTCTATGGGCAACGTTTAAGCTAAATCTTGTTTACTAGGTTCCCCTCCCTTTAGTGCTCGAGCTACTTTAGGGTCCGACCCGACATTTAGTCCTGAAAAAACTCAAACAAGGCTGGATCAATTTTGAAAATATTAACGGAATTGGTGTATGAAAAATAGAAAATACAAAACGACCTAAAAAACAGCAAAGATAACAAAAAAACAATTATTGGTCATTTTTCAAAATAATTATCACCGTTGCCCGCAACTTCACCCGCACGTACCCCTTTTTTATTTATCCGTTTCTACGCGATCCTGTGGGAATTTCGAAATCCCGTCTTAGTATTTCAGCTTCGTGCGCCTAATAGTTTTGGTTGTGCGCTGTCTGTTAATCGGAAAGTAGGAAGGATTTTATATATACAGATATATTTTACAACAAACAATGTCAAGTTTCGTTAATAATACTCACCAAGACCTACAATCATAACGATGATCATCCAGACCAACGCAATCGCAACAGGATACCTCCCTTCGATGACTAGTACCAGCGGTATTACAATAGAAAATACCAGTTGAACACATAAGCATGTTATACTAAGCCTTATGTAATATGACATGAGGTCTGCGTTTTCCTGAAAGCAAAATTCAATGCTTAGGCAGTAGTGATAATTGGCACTGTAGTAGTAGTAGTATATATATAGGCACCATGTAGTATGCTGTGCGCTTCGCTACAGGTGCGCTGGTCTTATAGGTGTATTTTCGTGCACCGTGGTCGATCTCAGTAGCGCGTCATACATTCTCATCTCTGAATGATTACCACATCAGCCGCGCGCGGCTGTAGACAGCCACGATGCACGTAAATGCAACTTGACCATCAGCCCTGTATATAAACTCTCCCACTGCTGGGCACGGGCCTCTTCTCATTATGAGTAGGGTGCGAGTTGGCAGACTTCACATGTCTTTCGAGAACATTATGGAGAACTCTCGGACATGCAGGTTTCCTCACGATGTTTTCCTTCACCGTTAAGCAAGCGAAAATTAACAATTTAATACGCACATAACTTTGAAAAATCATTGGTCCGCGCCGTAGATTCGAACCCGAGACCCTCTGCGTAGCAGTCCATCGGTCTCACCACTAGGCTATCGCTGCTTAATGAAACGTATCCCATCCTAATTTGTACAAAAAATCAATTAGTCTACTCAATCAAAAGTGTAGCTTCTTCATACTCACATCCAACGCCGCTAGTAGTAACATAACAGACGCCATCACAAACATAACGTTGACTATGACGAATACTGACATAAACACTATCAGTATTATAGTTGTCGCTGACAAATGCTTCCTGTATTTCATTAGTACCATGGCAGCGCATGTGAAGGCAAGTAACTGAAACATAGAGCCATTCGAAATGTACGTAAATTAAGGGGTAAAGGTTTTCTGTTATGACTTCTTGAGTTAGGACATAAGTATCAAATTAAGTCAGAAATTAAGATCATTTATTTTTATATTCTGCAGTATTTAATTTGCCAATTTCGAAAAAGAAACCGTTGGCAAGCTCCGTTGTCCGATGTCCAGCACTCTAATATGATCCAATGACTGACGATCACTTTCCAGTATCCTATCTAACTCCAAACACAAAAACCGTATCGTAACATTGTTCAGATGCGACGTGAATAGAGGGACAAACAAAAATATTTTTGCATTTATCATTTTAGAATCCATTGTAAGATTAGTTTAGTGCATATTATGTACATACACTTTACAAAAGTGAGATTTTTTGTACAAACTGTATACCTGTACACTGTTACTTGGCGTAAACAAGCGACTTTTAGTGGGATGTATCATTCTTTAGCGAGAATATTTAGATACGCATCTTGAGTTGTACAGTCTCACGAAATAAAAAAACATTCTTGCTAACAGCCAAAATTCATGCAGCTGATAAGAGTGAGAAGAGAAAAGCACAATAACATTTTACTCAACTAGAGTGTAAAACCTGCCATCATCATTATAAGCCTGCCGCAGTCCACTGCTGAACACAGGCCTTGCCGATAGCATGCCACGCTTCCGATTTTTGGCTCTTCATCACCTAGTCGGCGCGCGTAATAGAATACGATTTTTCAAGGCGCGGTCTGCATTCAATAAAACAACGCTGTAATGGTGCTCGGTTCTGCGACAAATGTGATCAACCTAATGGCACTAGAACTTGCTAATGCTTTCTAAGCCAATATCATAAGTATAGTCTTGCTAAGCAATAAGAAACTTAATTAAAGTATAGACGAAATAAGACACAACAACAACTCTATAGATTTAAATCAAAACTTATTTCTCGTCACGTCATATTTAACCATGTGTACATACGTGGGGCTAAGTTGACTTTAACAGTTGTTCAACTAAACAGTGCATTGAACAAAGACCTTTGAGAAACTTGAAACCGAAAATATATTTGAAGAAACTTTAAATCAATCTACCACAATAAGAGAACTTAGAATCACATGTTTGAGTTATTCTTTGAAATTTCGGTAGCTAAAAGCCGAAACTTGAAGCATGTGTACTTAAAATAAGTATGTAAACTTTAGTTTCATAACTAATATGAATGTTTATTTAAGTGAATGAATACCAAAATAATTTTAGAAATGAAAATTGATTTTGGAGTGGTTTTAAGACTTGTCGACGCCAGCGGCTTCGCACACACATATTTTCGAAATTCCCGATTTTCCCGTTCCCGTGAGAATTTCAGGAAATCCCGTCGTAGTGCACCCCTACGGTCACCAAAGAACATACATGCTAAATTTCAGCTTCTTGCGCCGAGTAGTTTTGACTGTAGCTTGTCTGTTAGTCAGTCAGTAACGCAAGGATTTTATATATACAGATTAAGAATCGCCGTATGATAAACCCTTAAGCAATTTTGTCAAATTTAGAATCTGATAAGCTAAATTATAAATATTACACTGAAGATCTTAAACCGTTATAGTAAGTTTGTATATCACAGCTACAGCCTTGCATGAATGCATCTATAATCCATTTTAGGTCGGGTATAGTTTATTTACTCAAGAACAGGTCTTTACGTATCGCCAAGCTAGGATCCAATTAATATTTTACGCGAATTGCATATCTGACCCTCGATGAATTCACGCGCATAAGAGCTTAGTTCTCATTGCAAGCGATAAACGATATTTTAGACAGCAGATTTTTGTAGCTATCACGGCAATGCATAAAACTTAAAACATAGCTGGACGGTTTTGGCAGAGTAACAATTTTAATTAAGAGGTGATGTATTTTCTTATATTTTAGCTTAAAATATTCAAGATAATTTGCAAGTCTTTCAAAAGAAGCAGAATGTTCAAATCTAAGTTTATTTTAAATTGCATAATATGTGGACAGCGTTGTCACTACTATTTCATGAAAGAACTCCCAACTGCCTACTATGTCATGACAGCTTACAATATAGTATGGTTTCTTTGAATATATTGATAATGATTGCTCGTTACTACAAAAAGACCTAAATAGGCTGTCTCAATGTTTAACAACATTTTATTTTGCATGCACGCAAATTAAAATGTTGTTAAATATAGACAAATGTAATTACATTAGATTTACAAGAAACGTGAAATTAACACCAACGCTATCTACAAAATTAATGATAGCCCTTTGAAAGAGGTAAACAAAATTAGTGATCTCGGCATTATTATAGATAAGCAATTACGCTTCAACACACACATCAATAAAATAGATACCATAGGTTTCAAGCTCTTGGGCTTTGTATTGAGAAATTCAAAGTCAAAGTCAAAGTCAAAGTATTTTTTATTGTGAGACAGTGGTAATTACAAGGTGTTGTATATGTGAAGCATAGAGTGCGAACTCACTGCTCTGCCATTTAAGGCGTACAATAATAATAATAGATAAAAATTAATTAGGTACAATAAATGTCGATAATTCTAAATAAATTAACAGAAAAAATCACACCAAAATAAATAAATAGAATAATAATTAATACCATGAAATCATAACAAATGTCAAAATCAAGTAATAAATGAACAATAGGGTATGTACTAAAATTATAATTATAGGTAATCGCAAGATAATACGAATTATTAAACAAAAATGTCAAAAAATAGTCAGTCATAATATTAATTATTATATAATTTTACCTATATTATAAGTACATAATTTCGTCACTCAGTCACAGACTTTCTGTTGTAAATCTGTCAGACAAAAATTCATTTATCGTGTAGTACGGTCTGGTTATTAAAAAGATATGTAAACTTCTCTTGAATATAGCTATATTATCAATTTCTCTTATTTCTTTAGGTATTTTGTTGTAAATTCTCGAAGACATGCCAAAAAAGCTCTTAGATAATAGGGCTGTTTTCAAAGGCATATTTGATATTTTGTCTGCGTGTCTTCGGGATTTCAGACTTCCAAACATATTTATATTAGTTTTTACAAATGTCGCGACTTCATATATATACAGGGCAGGCATAGTCAATATTTTCAACTCTTTGAAATAAGGGATGCAACTATCAGTCACGCAAATTCCACATACCGCTCTGACACATTTTTTTTGTGCTCTAAAAACACGTTCCCTGTCTGTAGCATTTCCCCAAAATATTAATCCATATCTTAGCGTGGATGTTACATACGCGTGATAAGCGGCCAATACTGCCGGTTGATGGACAACTTTTGATAATATATACAGGGCATATGCAAATTTATTCAATTTTTTACATATAGCGTCAGTTTGTGTTTTCCATGTCATATTTTTATCGATCCATATCCCTAAAAATTTGATTGTATCATCTTCTTCAATTTTTTTCAGTCCATAATTAATATTTAATGTCAGTGTAGATTTTCTTTGGGAATAGCTTACTATTTTAGTTTTATCAAGATTCATAATTAGATTATTGCATGTCAACCAATTTATTATATCTTCTAGAGTATTATTTATGTCATTTTCAAAAGTTTCGGCATCAGTAAGATTAAATACAGCAGTACTGTCGTCAGCAAATAGTACCATCGGGAATTTCACGGCTTTTGGCAAATCATTTATATAGATCAAAAAGAGTAAAGGACCTAAGACACTTCCTTGTGGGACGCCATATGTGACTGTTCTCGGATTAGATAAGTATTTAGTTTCAGTTTTAGAGGAGCAGCAGAGCTGATTTATTTCAGTTATTTATGTCCTTTCGTTTAGATATGATTCTATCAGCTGTAAAGTGTTTCCTCGCACACCGTATTTATATAGCTTATTTAATAGAAGTTTATGACTGACATGGTCAAAAGCTTTCGTCATATCCATGTAGAGAGCAGTTACGGGTGTTCCGTTATTCATATTTTTATAGATGCCAGTTAAAAGGTTATAAATTGCCAAATTTATGGTTTTACATTTACGGAACCCGTTTTGTTCGCTAGCGAAATGATTTCGCTTTTCAAAATAATTATAAATACTATTGTATATGTGCTTTTCAATAATTTTTGAAAAAATTGGTATTAGTGCTATTGGTCGGTAACAAGCCATATCCTCTTTGGATCCCTTTTTGAACAGAAGTTTGATAATAGTTATTTTTAATTTAGAAGGAAACGTGCCATGTTCTGTACATAGGTTTATTATATAACTTAGAACTGGGCTAATCTGCAGTGCAACAGACTTTACTACAGACGTGGAAATACCATCGTGGCCTGTGCTATGCGTATTTTTTAAGCCAAGTATAATTTTATGTATGTCATTTGGAGTGGTCGGACTAATAAATAAGGAATCATAATGAGTATTGTTAATTAATGTCAATGTATTATTGGATAATGTCAAATTATTGTCTTTAAATGTCATGTAATTTTTAATAGAATTTGAAGAGTCAATTGGTATAGGTTTAACCATGTCAACAAAGTAATTATTAAAGGTTTCCGCAATTGTTTGTGGGTCTGTTAACACTTTTCCATTCAAACTTATTCGGGAAACATTTTCTTTTGGGATATTTGATTTCGTATTATTAATCAACTTCCATGTGGCTTTGGATTTATTTTTGGACTGCTGTATAAAATAATTATTTTGTGCCTTTTGGGTTAGATGAATTATTCGTTTGAGCCTTAACGAATAATTTTGAAATTTATTTCGATCTTTTCGGTCACTTGTCTTGCGATATATCCATAATAGTGCCCTTTTCCGTCGGCAACACTTTGCTATGCCTTTCGAAATCCATTTAGGTCTTTTGTTAGGTGTGTTTCTTATTTTAAGTATAGGAAAACACAAATTGTAAAACAAAATAAAGTAGTCAAAGAATATATTAAATGCCTTTTCTGGATCCGTTTCACAAAATACTTCTGAGAATGAAAGGTTCTCGATGCAATCTTTAAATTTGGCTTTATTGTAATCGTTAAAATCTCGCCTAAAAGTGTACCACTGGCTGATGAGGCAAGATTTTTTTACAGGACATGATAAAATTTGCGCAGAGTGATCTGATAGAGCAAAGTCTATGATTTCGCATTTGCTGCCTCGAATATTGTTGATAATATTATCTATGCATGTGCCACTATTGAAACGAGTCGTTTCTCTTGTACCAAATTTCATATTGAAATTTAAGATGGTATTTTCAAATTCCGAGGATGAAAAGCTATTTTTCTTTATGTCTATGTTAAAGTCACCACAGATTATTATTTTTTTATCTTTGCGATTTAGTTCTTTGCTAAAAATTTTGCTTAGTATATCAAGAAATAAGTTTATATATCTTTTTTGTGTTTTCGGCACTCGATATAGACAAATAACTAATATAGGATGTTCAGATTATTATTTTTTTATCTTTGCGATTTAGTTCTTTGCTAAAAATTTTGCTTAGTATATCAAGAAATAAGTTTATATATCTTTTTTGTGTTTTCGGCACTCGATATAGACAAATAACTAATATAGGATGTTCTAACAGCCTTATAGCACAGCATTCTACTATATTAGGCAAACTGTACTTCTCAATGTAGGTCACTCTTTCAAATTTGTGGTTATTTTTTATCAATATACATGATCCACCATTCCTGTTATTACGAGCATAACATGCTGCAAGAGAGTAATTAGTTAAATTGACAAAGGTACAGTCTTCTGTGGTCATGTTATGCTCAGTAATGCAAATTATGTCTATTATTTTATTATTTTCCTTAAGTTCATCTAATTGTATGTTTAGTAAATTTAATTTATTTAATAGGCCGTTAATGTTTTGATGCAATATAAGCAATTTATTATACGAGAAAAAACTCAGGTTGTATTTGCGATAGGGATTTATAATTTTTGTCAGATGGAATGCAAGTCGAATTACTTAATTTGTCCTGAAAAGAGTATAAATCGTAATCTACCAATATGTTGGACAAGATCTCACTGAATATATTTTTCCAACCGTATTTATTAATTTTTCCTGTCTTGTAGAAAAACATATTGTGTGTTAGAGTGTTATTAGTATCAAAAAAATATGCATACTTGTTATTTTTTATGTCCAGACAGAGCATGTTATTAAAAAGTTCTACTTTGAAATTATATATTAGGGCACCTGTTATATATGTTGGAGCACAGATGACAATATTTGTATGAGTAATATTACTCAACGTCAGTTTTAAGTTATGCATTAAAGTTATATAACAATTATCTCTTAAGTCATTTTCTCCAATAAAAATTAAACAATAGTCATTGATTGAGAAGTCTTTTAACTTGAATTCCATATTATCTAATAAAGTATTTGTTTGTGACAATACGTAATGACAATATGTGAAGTCTCTTGAGAAAAAGTCATCTATAAGTGGCAGTTTTCCCTGTGTACAGCCGCTACTTATTACACAAATTTTATTCTTTTGTTTTGGTAGAATTACGCCTGATGGAATTTTGTCAGCAATATTCTGCGATGAGATTTGTGTTTGATTTATTTGCATCAATGAGTCAGTAAAGTCGGAGGTTTGCGTTTCCTTATCAGCTTTGGAATGTTCCTTATAGGTTGAGATGATAGGGGATTGTTTGTGACGCTTCTCACACTTGGTTTTCCGGGTTGATGCTGGTGTGTTACATTTTCTGTCTGGCGTAAGACATATCTTTTTGTAATTTTCTATAGATTTGATAGATTGTTGGAGATCGGTTTTAAGACGATAGTTTTCACTATTGAGGTCTTCAATTTCCTGGTGAGCGCTCATTAATTGCATCTTAAGATCTTTAATTTGTTCACTCAAGTTCTTAATAACGTCGCTGCTACTGCTGTCGTAAATACTGTCCGGTATGCTTAGCATTGTTGCATCCAAAACCATATTATTTTCATCGTCGGAGGTCATCATCGACAAGTTAGTTAAGGAGGTAGATTTTTGCCGTCTTCGATGAGTATTGATATTGTTACATTCCATACCGATATTATTATACGATGAAATACGATGAAAATTAATGCTCAAAAAGTCGTTGAAGCTAAGTAGGATTTGAACTCGGGGTGCTGTAAATGTGTTGTGCGCGGATATGCCTTGAGACCAGTAGAACAGTTACTATTTGATGTGAAATTCTTGAATGTATAGTGCGCTTGGGCTTTTTAAGTTAGAAACGTAAGTTAGACCTAGTGTAATCGTGATTAGCACTTTTGTTTAGTTCAAACTTCAACGGTCACAGTTAACTTTTTCACTTTGCACGTTTTTTTTGAGTTGTTGTTTATTATTTCAGTTGTACTACTGTTTCAATTTATTGTCATAGTGTTTTTATTAGAGTTTTGCGTTTTTATATAGTGTTTTTGACGAGAGAAGCACTGTTTGTTTACATTGTTTTTTTCTTCACTTTACTTACACATTTCACATAGATAACACTTGTACTTTGTAATTGGAGTGTTATAACCAGAATTCACAGTTAATATCCAAATTGTAAACATTTCTGAAATATTTTCACGAAAACGCTCTTCAATACCTTTGTCAGGCCCGTACTTGAATATTGTAGTCAGGTGTGGTCACCTCATTATGATGTGCATATCAAAAGACTTGAAAGGGTCCACAAAAGATTCTTATACCATTTGTCATACCACTGTAATAATACCAAGGTTCTTAAGACCTACCAAGACCGGCTGAGCTTTTTTGGGTTGTAGTCTGAGAGTTCGCAGACACTTTCTTGACCAAATATTTTTATTTAGGCTTGTGAATGGCACCCAAGATTGCCCTCATCTCCTACAGCAGATAACATTTAACACACCGCTTAAATTGCCTCGAGGTTTTAGATACTCTATCTTTGTTCCAAAGAATGCGAGAAGCAATCTGGGTTACTATTCTCCAATTAATAGATTCCAGTCGCAGTACAATGTTGTCACTAAATCAAATAGTAATGTAGACATCTTCGGCCAAAACATAAATTAATTTAAAGCCACAGTTCTAGATACAACTTGCAAAAATAATGAAAATTAAAAATAGTTTTCCATTCAATATTGTGTTTTTTCATATATATTTTTTTCATTCCTTTTTATATTATTATATAAATTTAATTGTTCATTATGTAATTTCCTGTTCTAACTGTTATATGTATGCCGTGGCAACCTATAATTAAGGTAGAACTAAACACTAGCTATTAGAACTAAACATAAGGAAATGTAACGGTGTATACCTTGTTGGTTGTCCTAAATAAATAAATATATTTTAAGCTTAGATTGTTGGTTTAGTAAAAGACTCTTCCGCAGCTCGCATTGGTTTACTGACCGATTACCATCTATTGGAAATAAATACCATCAATGTTGTGGGCATGAAAGATAAAGAGATATCAAAAGTTATTGATGCTAGCCCGTCTGTTGTCAATTTTACTATCATACCGAGCTACATATATCAGCACATGATAAGCAAGATGTCATCATCAGTCTTCAAGGAATTGGATCGTACTCCTACTGTTTAAAGTGATTCACAGAAATTTTCTTGCTGTTTAGGTCCACATTTTGAATCAATTTAATATTTTACAAGAATACTGATATTGTTATGAGTAATTTAACAACGTTCGAAGAGATGGGCTTCGTTAGCCTTGGTTGGCAACCTGTCTAGGAGAAGGAAAACTCCGAAATTAAACCAAATGTTCGGGGAGATGGGCCTCGTTAGCCTTGGTTGGCAACCTGTCTAGGAGAAGGAAAACTCCAAAATTAAACCAAACGTTCGGGGAGATTAGCCTCGTTAGCCTTGGTTAGCAACCTATCTAGGAGAAGGAAAACTCCGAAATTAAACCAACTTCTAGGGAACATACCTGACACAAAACCCAGATCTAAGGTGTGAACCGGCCCGTGCGGAGGGATTTGTGGCCAGAGGGCAAGCTGGTCGTAAACGGAGGGTACCTGTGTTGGTGGTCACAGGGCACAGCTGATATTCCGCCTTACCCCCGTAAAGGGCTCTGCGGGGGTGGACAGTCTAGATCCCTACATCTCGTGGGAACGCTATGGGAACAAAATATACTTCTTCTCCATACGGCGGTGATGCGGTTCGCAACCCGTGACGTCTCGTTCCCCGCGAGGGCGAAAAGCGGCCTACGGAAAGCCGGTTTGCAACGTTGAACGTTGGAGGAGGGATGGACGGCAAATTGGATGAAATATGTCAGATGATGGATGATAGAAAGATTGATGTTCTTTGTGTGAATGAAACAGAAAGGAAAGGGTGTGACACCACCCAGCGTGGCACATATACGGCGTATTGGTCTAGGGTAAATAGTACCACCAGAGCCTGCAAGGGAGTTGGTGTAATACTATCTGCGCGAATGAATGAGTGTGTAAAAGAGTTTGAATGTGTAAATGCTAGGCTACTATGGATGAAAATGAAAGTAGGACTTACTCGTGTCTTTATTATTGGGGTGTACGCCCCGGTCAACATGGTTACGGGTATGACACAGCAAGAGCAAGACGAAAGACAGGAGTTTTGGGAGAGTTTAATGAAAATAGAGTCTTGGAAAGAATAAAAGTAGAAAATCTACAAGAAAAAGATGTAAAAGATGAATATAAACGAAGATTGATAGCGAGATTTGAGAGGTTTGATGCAAAAATGATATTGATGACTTGTGGCAGACCTTTAAAGAAGAGGTAGTATGTGTAGCGTCTGAAGTATGTGGTGGGACAAGGATGTACAGTCGTGGTCTGAAAGTGTTTACCACCTTAAGGCTTATAATTGCATGAACATATCAATGACACAAGGACGACGATATTGTATTTTATACTAGGCAACCAATCTTTGATAACATGCGTTGCGTAGCAACTGGTGTCAATAACGATTTATTGTTCCACATTTATAATATACGTTCATTTAATTTACAAGCGTGATATTTACACTGAAACTAAAATATTTGTAATCTTCAAATAATGTTATTTTCAACTTGCTATTTACGATTTCGGTATTTGTAATAAATAAGTTTATCAAATGACTTTTACGTTGACAGATTATAATGAAAGGGATGGCGAAAATACAACATCTCATCACCTTTTTGAAAAGAATACAATATTTATATCGTCTAGCGTAAGACTGCCTCGTTGGTCTAGCGGTAGTGCATACGACAGCTGATCATGAGGTCTCGGGTTCGATTCGGGGGTTAGGCTCGGAAAATGTTGCTAAGGTTTTCTGTTAAGAATTTCTTAGTGGCAAGTTATTAGGAATTTCTGTCAAGAAATTCTAATAATTAGCCCGAAGTTGGCGGTGTTTCACCCCGGTGCATCAGAAAGCACGTTAAGCAGTCCCGGCTGTCATGATATATGGCAGTCATTAGTGGGAAGTCAGTGCCCTCAAATATACCTACTGACTACTGGTCTAACCTTAGAATGATGTAAGATGGCAGACCCTCCGTGTAAAAACTGATAAACAGACAAATTTCGGTAGACCAGTAATAGCGGGCCCTGGGCCCCGAAGCGCAAGCTTGGGATGCAACTAAGAAAATGCTAGGGTGATGATGATGATAATTATCGTCTAGCGAAAATCAGGGCGCGGTCAGACTGTGAGCTATAATGATAGTTGATGGTATGCTAGTCACGTTAAAGCGCATGCTGAACACATAGGGGAGCTTTTGTGTAGATAGTACCATTTTATTACAATAAGTTAGTGTTTTTATAATAATATTAAAATACAGAACTTTTACAGCAAAATAAATGCAATTCTGTCATTATGTCAAATTTTTTCATCGACCTAAAAATATTCATACTCTTTTTTGCTTTATGTTTGAACCGATGCCTTGCCAATGATTGAAAAGTAATAAGTACTCAGATATAGCATTTTAGACCTTGCTGAACCCAGCGTGACAAAGCATGTAATTTGAAAAGTGGTAAACATTTTTAGACCGCGACCGTACAATCAGCAGTGTCAGAGAAGAAGAAAGCTTGGTTAGATTGGTTGGCAGTCAGAGCAAAGAAAGAATGGGAAAAACAACGAGCGAGGGCATAGATGAAGCAAGAGAGGAGTTTGTTAGGTCAAAAAGAATAGTGAAAGAAATGGCCAAAAGAAAAAAGGAGGAAAAGAATGATGAGTTTGATAGCAGATTATCTGACGATTTCCGGAGAAACATTAAGTTTTTCTGGAAATAGTTCAAGGAAGAACTCAATCCTCAGAATACACATCAATCAGAGACAAGAATGGAAGGATAGTGAATGGTGAATCGTGCGTGCTGAAGAGATGGAAAGAGTATTTTGAAGGTTTATTTGAAAGAACGGCGATAGAAACACCGATCGATGAAATGAATGGTAACGATAGCAATGATGAAAGCGTTATTGGCGTGGATGAGATTGTGAAGGCACTGGGAAGTATAAAAGTAGGTAAGGCTGCAGGATATGATAGGATTACAGTCGAAATGCTGAAGGCTGGACATGGCATCATAGTTGGTCAGTTGCAGCGGTTATAATTATAACCGCTTGACCGCTAGCGCCAATTCGCCGCATTCACTTGACCGCTCACGTTCTAAACAAAATGTCGCGCCGCCGCTCGCCAGATGGGCGCGCTAACATAAACATTTATTGTTGATAAGTCGGTAACATGAGTAAGTTGAAGTGATGTTTTTCTTCAACCTTATAAATGACTCTTTCAAGTCGTATGAATTCTTTGTTGATATTTACTTTCTAATTTATTATAATTAGCAGCGAACATTAACTATCGTTGAAAAAAACACTTTGTGTATTTTAAACAGGATTATTTTAAAAAGTAAATCAATGACATACATATTTTATGAGTTTTAATTGTAGAGGAATTCTATCTTCACCGAATTAAATAAAAAAAAACATGTATCATAGTATAACAATATTTAATTACACGCATACGATAAGCACGTAATTACTTAGCAGCGAACATTGACTATCGTTGAAAAAAACATTTTGTGTATTTTAAACAGGATTATTTTAAAAAGTAAATCGATGACATACATATTTTATGAGTTTTAACTGTAGAGGGATTCTATCTACACCGAATTAAATAAAAAAATATGTATCATAGTATAAAAATATTTAATTACACGCATATGATAAGCACGTAATTACTTAGCAGCGAACATTGACTATTGTTGAAAAAAACACTTTGTGTATTTTAAACAGGATTATATTAAAAATTAAATCGATGACATACATATTTTATGAGTTTTAACTGTAGAGGGATTCTATCTACACCGAATTAAATAAAAAAAAAAACATGTATCATAGTATAAAAATATTTAATTACACACATACGATAAGCACGTAATCACGGAGCGCGCGAAACAAAGAGTGGCATTTGACATTATTTTTTCGTTCCGAGTTAACGATTTTCAGACTCACTTCGTATTTCTAGCATGAAGAAATGTTCAAGGATTTGAATAGAACAGAGAAAAATAATTTAAAACATTACGTTATAGAAAGAAACAGTAAATTCAGACCGAGTATAGCGCTGTAACCAAAAAGGGAAAATAGTCACTTGTGCGCGGTCTACGGCATTTCGAAAAAGGGAGAATAGTCACTTGTGCGCGGTCAAGCGGATAACTTGTGCTAGAGCACCGGCCGAGTACCTAATCACTGGGCCACAGCTGTAGTTGTGCCTATTTATAAAGGAAAAGGCTCGCAACAAGACTGCATAAACTATAGAGGCATTAGCCTTCTCAGCATTGTTTCCAACTTGTATGCAAAGGTACTGATTGAAAGAGTTACTTTAACCGACAAGAAAATATGGGATGTACAAGCGGGATTCCAAAAGGGTATGGGATGTACGGATCAGGTTTTTCCTTGCGAAGCATAGCCGAAAAGTTTTTGGCCAAAGGTCAAAAGAACTATTGCGCATTCGTGGATTTGGAAAAGGCTTACAATAAAGTGGTGAGAATGAAATGTGGTCGGTGCTGTCAATGAATGGGCTGAACAGCAGCCTCATTCGAGCTCTGAAATCCCTTTGTGAGGATTCTAGAGCTTGTGTGAGGATAAACGGGGCATACACTGACTGGTTTACCATCGAGAAAGGTGTTAGACAGGGATGTGTAGCGTCGCCGTGGGTGTTTAACCTCTTCATGGACAGTTGTTTGCAAGATTTAAAACATAGTGACTGTGGATTAAGGATGAATGGGTTACTCGTCAAAAGCCTCCTTTATCCTGATGATCAGATAATACTTGCATCTTCAGCGGAGGAGTTGCAGGAGATGGTAACAATCATGCATGGTGCGTTTTGAGAGGAAAGGAATGAAAGTGAATGTAAGTAAAATGGAAGTTATGGTTTTTGAAAAGGAGGAATGCGTTACGGCTTGTAATGTTTTGATCGATGGACAGCGAGTGGAACAAGTGAATGAGTTTGTTTACTTAGGTACGTTGTTTACAAGAGATGGTAAGAATGAAGAAGATATTGAAAGGAGAGTTAATGCAGGTAATAATGTGAATGGAGCCCTGAAGGCGTTTATGAACAGTCTAAACGTGTCCAAAAAGGCACGTTTGGCTGTGCTGGATAGAGGGGTGTTAGTGCCTACCCTTATGTATGGTAGTGAAAGTTGGGAATGGCAGAAGAAACTTGAAAGTAAAATAAATGCTGTAGAAATGAGAGCACTGAGAAGTATGTGTGGTGTGTCTTTGACGGACAGAGTAAATAATTGCGTGATACGAGAGTGGTGTGGGGTAAAACAAGATGCAGTGACAAGCATCGAGAAAGGCATGTTAAGATGGTTTGGGCACATGGAGAGGATGGATGACGCAAGACTAACAAAGAAGATATATAAGGCAAGTGTGAATGGGCAGGACGAAGGGGAAGACCTAGTGGACGTTCTCTGACCAGATTGGAGACATCCTAAAAAAGGACAGGTCAGAAGTACCCTAAACAGAAGAGCATGCATGAGAAACTTGATGTGAGTGAATGAAGCAAGAGAGGTATGTCAGGATCGTTGCAAATGGCGTTCCGTAGTCTCTGCCTACCCCTGCGGGAAACAGGCGTGAGTCTATGTATGTATGTATGTATTTTAAGCTTTATGGCTGGTCCAAATATCTACCCACCCAATTAATCTACCCACTTATTTGGCTATTAGATATATTTATTTACCATATTTTTACGAACGTTAATAATCTCGAGGTTAAATCGGTTAACTTTCTAACCATTTAATAATAGATTATACTACAAGTCTTTTTGACCGCATTAATTTGAATACCAGCTGGATTTATAAAGATAAACATTGGACCAAATTTTTTTATATATGAATGTATTGTCATGTTATAAATTAAGTAGATAAAATGCTAATAACGTTGTCGGCTACATACTCATACTAACACACTACTTATGATTTTGTAACATTTTTGGACAAGACGAAGTTTGAACTAGTTCGTTTCAATATAAATATAAATGAATAAGAATATTATTTTGTACGGTTTACATTTGATTATGTTGTTTTAGTGTCATGATACCGTCAAATGTGTTTCAAGGTTAACTTATGTTTCTCGGTCAATTGCTTGCAGGTTTCTTTTTATTAATATAGAGTAGTTGTTTTCAAATAGTTGGCAATTTATCCGCAATGCGATTTATTTCTTCTTGTTTCTACAATCTTTAATTATGTTATGATGCCAATAAATACAATGTTATTTCATGTCACAATTTAATTGATATGGGTCAATATTCGTTGGTTGTCAAAGACGACCTTATAAAATACTTATGAATAAGCCTAAGAAGATATTTATGGTCGACCCAGAGTTTACAAGCAGCCTCTCATGCCTTAGAACATATCGATCCCGACCAACAAGCTTCTGATTTCGTATTATTCCACTTCAAAATCGGTTCACCTTACGTAAATTTATAACAAAATAATAAAAACGACTATAAAATCTTCAAAAAGATGTTGTTTGTCTTAGGATTAGATTACACTACAGGTTTCTTACAAATAGGATGCGAAATTCACAGTGAAGATCGAACGGGAGCGTAGCGTCTCTTGTAATCCGGCTGCTCGGAGGTCGGGAATTGCGGATGGTATCTGATTAGACAATCTGTTGCCCACATGTTAACTGTTTGTTTACTAAGCTTGATATTAATATGCTCCCCCTCCGTCGAATCGGAGAAACCTAGCAGCCAAGCCATGTATCGGGCTGTTGGAGGACGGCTGGTAATGTGTGCCTGGCGGTAGACTGATCGATATCCAGACCATTTCCTTTTGCGTTGCCTAAAAAATGAGATCGACTTTATCATGTCGACGAAGAGGCAGATATTCAAAGATGTCTCCGTGATCAATTCACTTAAAGTGGGGAGCGATCACCGAATGGTAAGAGGCACATTGAATATCTATACAAGCCTCGAACGGTTGAGATTGATAAAGTCCACGCTCTGACCGGCACCGGTTCATATCCAAAACCCCGAGAGCTTTCAGCTCGAACTCAAGAACCGGTTCGAATGCCTGGGCGAATGCGTAGATGTGGACGAGTACAGTAACGGGTTCGTGGATGCTGTCCATAAAACAGGGGCTAAATTCTTTAAGCCCCAGAAAAGCAAGAGAACCAGCAAGATCTCGGATCCGACCCTCGAGCTGTTAGAGGAAAGGCGCAAGATGGTTCTGCTATCCTCCGAAGACATGCCGAAATATCGGCACCTCAACAGACAGATCTCTAAGTCTCTGACTCGCGATCTCCGCCAATACAACACAAAACGTGTTCGTGAGGCGATCGAGCAGAATAAGGGTTCCAAAGTATTCCAGAGGGATCTGTCTGTTGGGCAGAGTCAGCTGACAAAGCTGAAGACGGAGGATGGCAGAATCGTATCGTCCAAGCCTGAGCTCTTGGAGGAGATCGAAAGGTTCTATTGACAGCTATACACGACAACGCAACAACCCGCAAGCACTCCAGCGTCAGACCCTAGAGCTGGATTGACCCGACACTATACCGAAGATATCCCGGACGTCAGCATGCACGAGATTAGTGTGGCTCTCAAACAGCTCAAAAACAACAAGGCGCCGGGTGATGACGGAATTACGAGCGAGCTTCTGAAGGCCGGCGGTGCACCCGCTAGAGAAGCCCTCCGGAAGCTATTTAATTCCGTCATTCTCGAGGGTAAAACGCCACAGGCGTGGCACAGAGGTGTGGTGGTGCTTTTTTTTAAGAAAGGGGATAAAACTCTCTTAAAGAACTACAGACCCATCACACTTCTGAGCCACGTCTACAAGCTGTTTTCGAGGGTCATCACGAATCGTCTCGAGAGCAAGCTAGACGACTTCCAGCCTCCCGAACAAGCCGGTTTCCGTAAAGGCTATAGTACCATAGACCACATACATACGCTGCGGCAGGTTATACAGAAGTCCGAGGAGTATAACCAGCCCCTATGCTTGGCATTTGTGGACTGTGAGAAAGCCTTCGATTCGATCGAAACCTGGGCGGTGCTACAGTCTCTCCAACGGTGCCGGATTGACTACCGATATATCGAAGTGCTGAAGTGTTTGTATGAAAACGCCACTATGACAGTCCGCCTCCAGGACCAGAGTTCGAAACCTATTCAACTCCAGCGAGGGGTGAGACAGGGGAATGTCATATCCCCGAAACTGTTTACCACTGCGCTGGAGGATGTTTTCAAGCGTCTGGACTGGAATGGGCTCGGCATCAACATCAACGGCGAGTACATCACTCACCTTCGATTCGCAGACGATATCGTAGTCATGGCTGAGACCATGGAAGACCTAGGCACAATGCTCGATGGCCTCTGTAGAGTCTCTCAATAAGTAGGTCTTAAGATGAACATGGACAAGACGAAAATCATGTCGAACGTCCATGTTGTACCTGCTCCCATTCAGGTTGGGAACTCTACGCTCGAAGTTGTCGACAAGTATACCTACCTGGGACAAGTAGTCCAATTAGGTAGGTCCAACTTCGAGAAGGAGGACAATCGTCGAAGTCAACTCGGTTAGGCAGCGTTCGGGAAGCTACGACATATCTTCTCGTCTGATATCCCGCAGTGTCTCAAGACGAAAGTCTTTGACCAGTGTGTGTTGCCAGTGATGACTTACGGATCAGAGACGTGGTCGCTCACTATGGGCCTTATCAGAAGGCTCAAGGTCACTCAGAGGGCGATGGAGAGAGCTATGCTTAGAGTTTCCCTGCGAGATCGAATCAGAAATGAGGAGATCCGCAGTAGAACCAAAGTCGCCTACATAGCTCTCCGGATAGCCAAGATGAAGTGGCAGTGGGTAGGGCACATAGCTCGAAGAACCGATGGCCGTTGGGGCAGAAAGGTTCTGGAGTGGCGGCCACGTACCAGACGACGCAGCAGAGGTAGGCCCCCCGCAAGGTGGACCGACGACCTCGTCAAGATCGCGGGAGGCGGTTGGATGCGGGTGGCTCAAAACCGGTCTGTGTGGAGAACATTGGGGGAGGCCTATGTCCAGCAGTGGACGTCGTTTGGCTGATATGATGATGATAATGACTAAAAAAATCGAATGAAGAATGTATAGTAACTCGAGATTGTCATAAACTTACAGAACTATTAATGTTTTTATCTACACTTCTATAATAATGCTGAAGAGTTTGTTTGGGTGAACGCACTAATCTTAGAAATACTGGTCCGATTTTTGTGTCTGATAGTCCACTTATCGAGAATAGTTATAGACTATAATAAAACATCACACTATGACCGGTTGAGGAGCAGCAGCTCTAAATAAGGCATGTGTAAGCGTGGAATCAGCCAGTACTTTTTAGTTTTTTATTTTTCTTATAGTTCAACCAGGCAAAGTATTGCAAGATCGATTACTGAAGATATTTCGTGTGATACACAAATTCTACACCTTCGACCACAACCGGTAACCCACAGGTTATCCCGGCTGTACCCAAGACTTTCACCTCAGAGCACGGGGTCAGTCTAAATGATTCAGAAATTCTTGTTATCTGAAAAATAGCTTATGAAGGGCTTAGCGGAGCTGTCTTTGAGTTTAAAATTATTTTGAAAATGAAAAAGAATGTGGAAAGTAAATACGGCGTAGTAATCGCACGTTACTGTGCCATTGAATGTATAAAAATGGAATAAAATCCTTTTTTTTGGATGTTGAATCTTTATCTGTTGCGTGTTTTCTAATATAAATATAGAAATGTAAATACGCCAATACAGTGATATATTGTCATGACACAAAACAATGTTTTATTAAAATAAAACTCAAGGCTACTAGTTGTAAATACATAAAACGATACAACAAAGTCGTTCTGGACAATCTACACCATTAATATAATATGTAATTCAAACAGCAGTCATAGTTTTTGCTCGAGATAACTAACAAATTGTGTTTTTGTTACTACAATTTATTAGACCTTCGGAATAACAAAGTATTTATCTCTTTTTCACGCACTATATACCCAGCCGTAGAAAAAGAACAACAAATATAGGATCATCCGAACATATTTATGGAAGGTTTCGCATTAAAAAGGTGTTTCGCAGCGCCTAACCGCTTATTACTACAACAATAATATGTGTAATTAGTTCTAGAGAAGCAATTGCCATTTTCCTAGACAAATACGTTTTGTCTGAAATTGTAGGGGTTTTAAAAATGGTTAGCTAGAAGTAAATAATACGACGGCACGAATAACTGCATTGAAATATTTTTGTTTTATTAGACTTTTTAAGGCCTCCCTCACATTGATTAGCGTGTTCCTCTAGCGTGGCAGCTCCGTTCCGTGGTTATGGTTATGGGCAAAGTACATAGCTCGAAGCTCAGATGGTTACTGGGGCTGCAAGGTTCTAGAGTGGTGGCCATGTACTGGACGACACAGCAGGGTTAGGCTTCCCACAACCGACGATCTTGTTGCTATCGCGAAAAAAATTTAGATGTGGTTGGCTCAATATCGGTATATGTGGAGAGCCTTGGGGAAGGCCTATGTCCAGCCTGTAGTGGATGTCTAAAAGTTGATATGGTGAGACGCATTTTTAAGTAATATAATGTAAAAAGGCTTATTTATTTTATTAACTTGCCAATAGACATTTTTAGGATAAAGCAAAATAGAAAGAAAACATGTATATTCATTAAAAATAACATAAGTTCGTGTTGAACAGCGCGGCGTTTATTTCGTAAAGCTTTTCATGTGAACTTTCAAGACCTTAATACTGGGAATTAATGAACCAATTTCACAAATTAAAATTTAAAAAATCTTCGTACTCTATAGGTGGCTTTATAACATGTAAAAAGCTAGTTAACGGTAGTTTCTTTAATCTGTTGATGAGTTACTGCTCCTAAAATGTTACATTAGGAAGATCCAGTCTTGATTTATTATGCACGGATGGTATAATGGATTAAGCTGTCACCTCGCCGTTTCGTTGAGTCTAGTAGGTTCGATCCCAGCATGGGAAAATATCGTTTTGATTCTGGATAAGTTTTGTGCCTGTAGGTTGATAGTACATCGACGCTTTTAAAATTGTGCTTATGTGTGTCTATGTAGGTATGTGTAGCAGTCTATATATGGTCGGGGAGTATTGTAATGAAACGATAGATCAACCCGTAAAACACGTCCGTTTATTCGTAAGATGATTACAATACTAATGTGCCGTAGGCACAGTACATCCCCCTAAATAAAATAAAAATAGCAAAAACAATGCATATAAGAGGATAAATACACAATCTTTAATACACATAGTTATTAAACTAGACTATCTCTGGATTCTTTATTATCATAATATGATACGATACCAACATACGCTTAGCGGTCTATACCTACTGATATATAATTACACATTGTTTATATTGGTTACACACCTAATACTACGTCCGAATGCACATATACGCTTTTCACAATGTCACTTTGATCAATTCACTAAATTCTCTGTCTAAATAATCACTCGCGAAGGTTGTGGAGGTGGCCCGCTGTTCGAGCATTGATCACCTCCCCGCAACTCGACCATCGGCAGCTCACGTAGCTCGCGCCTCATGTAGCGCGCGTAGTTCACCTTACAGCGCTTCCACAGCAAATATAGTATCACAGCTAGGATACAGGTGATGATGAACAGTAGATAAAATTCGTATCTGCTGTATTCCTTTTGTAGTTCAACCTCAGATGCAGAGGCGCTATTGCCGGCGCCATTCTGGGCAATAATTATTTGTTCCTCCTGGGGCTTATTCTGCTGCTGACCCATCCTTACAGTTATTATGAAACGACGGTGCAATTACAAGGTCTTTACGATGCGAAACGAACGACAGGTTTGATAGGTCGTCCGAAGCTCGACACTCTCGATTTATTGTTTAGATTTGCGTTTGCCGTATTTGGTGCCGTCGTTGAGAACTCTACACTGTTGCTAAGTGCAAACGCTGGCTTCAAGCGATCTATACTAATGATTTTCTCCGTATCTTGCTGCATAATTTTATAATATTTGTCTGTCTTGCTAATTACTTTGAAAGGGCCCATGTAAGGCTGTGTTAAGGGCTTCGTAACTTTGTCAATGCGTACAAATATATGTGTACAGTCTTTCAAATCCGGATGAACAAATATTTTGCCTTGATGAGTTTCTTTTCTTGGTACTGCCGCTAAATTTGCTATCTTCCTACGGAGCTCATGTACAAATGACACGTTATCAGAGGTTTCTCGCTGTATAGGCTCAAAGAAATCTCCAAGTAAACGTATCGGCTCACCAAATACCATCTCCGCTGCACTTATTTGCGTATCATCCCTCATACTGGCTCGTAACCCTAGCAGAACAGATGGTAATTCTGATACCCAATGTTCTGTGTTTCCTCGGCACATAAGTGCGGTCTTGAGCGAACGGTGCCATCTCTTAACAAGTCCGTTTGACTGTGGGTGGTATGCGGTGGTTCGAAATTTTGTGATGCCCATCCTTTTGGCTAACTGTGTGAACAAATTGGATGAGAAGTTAGAGCCTTGGTCGGTTGTCAGGTATAAAGGTGTACCAAACCTCGCAATCCATCCGGTGTAAATGATATCCGCAATAGTCTCGGCTGTTATATCTTTTACAGGATAGGCTTCAGGCCAACCAGTACTCCTGTCTACCATCGTCACGATATATCGGTACCCATTACAATAAGTCAACGGTCCCACTACATCCATGTGCAGATGTTCGAAGCGATCTGAGTGCATAAAATTGCCATGAGGAGCAATTGTATGTCTATGAATCTTGGACCTTTGGCAGTTAGTACACGCTTTCGTCCACTGAGTTACATCTTTATTCATTCCTTTCCAAATATAGCGATCTTGCATCATCCTCCGTGTAGTTCGTGTTCCAGGGTGGCTGATGTCATGTACAGCGTTGAAAGCCGACACGCGAAATTCCTTTGGCAAATATGGTCGCGTTCTATTAGTCGACACGTCGCAATAGATAGGTAATTTACAATTGGCCACGAATAACTTCTTAAATTGTAATGAGTTCGATTCCATGAGGCTTTTTAACTCCATGTCATTACTCTGCGCTTCGGACAATTTTTCATAATCTATGGGAGATGATACGTTTATGGCCTCTATCCGTGACAAACAGTCGGCTACCACATTTTCTTCACCTGAGATATGTTTTATATCGGTACAAAATTGCATGATAAAATCTAATTGCCGTATGCGTCTTGGCGTATCGTTTTTACCTATTATATTTTTCTGCAAAGAGTACACAATCGGCTTATGGTCCGTGTACACTGTAAATATTCGACCTTCAATGAGCGGTCTAAAATGCTTAATTGCCAGATATATTGCCAATAATTCCCTGTCAAAGGTAGAATATCGCTGCTGTGTCTCACTTAATTTCGTCGAGAAAAATCCTAAGGGCTTCCATGAGTCTCCTTCTTTTTGCTGCAGTACGGCGCCAGCGCAGTTATTTGAGCAGTCTGTCATCAGGGCTAACGGTGCGTTCGGCGATGGAAATGTCAATGTAATTGCGCTTTTAAGGCTTTGTTTACATTGCTCAAATGCCTCCAGTGTTTCATCGGTCCACGGAATCAGACTTTTATCGCGTTTTTTGGCATTGTGCAAAAATACATTTAACTTTTCATGAATACTGGCTGCTTTCGGTAGATGACGCCTGTAAAAGTTCACCATCCCGAGAAACCGACGTAACTCATCCACTGTATCTGGTCTCTTAAACTCAGATATGACCTTAACTTGCTCATCTAAAGGTCTTAAACCATCTTTGGATACACGAAATCCAAGAAAATTCAGCTCAGATTTTCCGAATTCACATTTGGCCATATTGATCGTAATGTCATATCTATTCAGGCGACTTAGCACTTCTCGTACATGTTCTCTATGCTGCGATTCCGATGACGAGGCAATTATTACGTCATCGATATACGTAAAGATATTATCTACGTTGCATAATACTTCATCATTAAGAAATCGCTGAAAGGTGGCGGCAGCGTTCTTAAAACCGAATCCCAGTCTCAAAAATTCAAATAATCCAAAAGGACAGGTTATCGCTGTTTTGGGTATGTCCTTCTCATAAATAGGAATATTGTGGTAAGCCCTCTGTATATCAATCTTGTAGAAAATAGTTTTACCGTGTAACAAATAAGTACAGTCTTGTATACGAGGTATCGGGTAGCGATCAGGTTTCGTTATCGCATTGAGTTGTCTGTAATCGCCACAAGGTCTAAGCTCGCCGTTTTTCTTTACCACAACATGCAGTGGGCTCGCCCAATTGCTTTTGGAGGGTCTACATATACCCAACTCTTGCATCTGCTGGAATTCGGCCTTGACCTTGTGGTACTTGTCAGGTGGTAACGGTCGCGGACGAACGTATACAGCTGGACCGGTCGTCTCGATATAGTGTACTGTCGAATGACAGGGTGCATCTTTAAAATTCATAGGTTTTGTAATATCCGGAAATTCTGCCAATATATCTCTATAGTCACTTTTGTAATCTATAGTACTCATTGTAGGATCGTCTTGCAAAACCACAGATGCGATACTTTGTAGACTGGTCAGAGAATCTATAAGTTTTCTATTTTTAAATCTACTAATAACGTAAAATGAGACAGAAAATCAGCACCGAGTATAGGTTGCTTGACCTCTGCTATAACAAATGTCCACCGAAAGGTTCGCCGTAGTCGAAAGTCTAAACTCAAAGTTTTAACGCCATAAGTCCGAATTTCAGTACCATTCGCCGCGTACAGTTTATAATCGTTACACTTATCACTATATATCCGATTCTTGTTCACTGGTAGCACAGAGATATTTGCGCCCGTGTCCACTAAAAATCTAAGTCCACTATTATTGTCTGTTATACATAGGCGGTGCATAGGAGTGATGGTGCATATCACCGCCTGCGAATACACCTTCGTTAGTTTTCCTGGTTCACCGGTTTTTTCCACGCGCATGGTTCTATACACTTTCGCGCTCTCTGCCGATATCTATAGTGATACACACAAAGCCAATCTGGGCAATTCGGTGTGCGCCGAGTCATGTTACGATTTCGCGATGATGACCGTGATCGCGGCCGAAAACGATTGAAATTTTGGTTTTGCTCCATCTCTCTTATTTTTAAGCTTAGTTTAGCTATCTCCGCCAAAATAAAGCTATGATCAGTGCTGGAACTACTGCTAGGTACGGACTGAACTTCAGACACTTGCAAGGGTTGTGTCGTCTCCATGACTTTATCTGCAATAGCCGACAGATGTTCTAAGTCTTTCACCTCGCTGACTGCTAACACTCCGCGTACTGTCGAGGGCAGATGGCCTTGCCATGTATCCTGAGTGTCTCATCGGGCATTTTGTCGCGAGCCAGGTCCCGCATTCGGCGCAGGAGCTGTGAAGGCTTTTGGTCTCCCAACTCCATCTCGCTAAGCAGTTTCTGGAACTGACGCATTTCTGATTCCTCGTAAATCTTCAGCAAGCGTTCCTTCAGGGCGTCAAATTTCTTCGCTTCAGGCGGTTTCAGGAGAATGTCGCTGACCTGTTGCACGACATCTTTTCCTAATTTGGTGACGACTAAATTGTACCTCGCTTCATCGCTGAGTTTCTGTGGTGCGAGCACGGCTTTACACTGGACATACCACAAACGCGGCTGGTCACACCAAAATTCAGGTATCCTTGACGATACCGAAATCACAGCTACTTCTCCGTCTCCCGAAGCCAAAACTGATGGTAACTGCTGGGCTGAAGTCATGTCGTAGAAACCTTTTTTCACTGTACGAGCACGCGCCTTAATACCGAGAGGTGTCAGTGTTCTAGTTCGGGGTCACCACTGTGCTTATGTGTGTCTATGTAGGTATGTGTAGCAGTCTATATATGGTCGGGGAGTATTGTAATGAAAAGATAGATCAACCCGTAAAACACGTCCGTTTATTCGTAAGATGATTACAATACTAATGTGCCGTAGGCACAAAATAAAATAAATAATATTCATACGAAGTAATATTACTTTGAATACCATTTTGGTACCGGTTTGTAAAAGTCATTCTATGAAATCAGGTACAAAAAAGTACTCCTTTCGACTGCGAGATGTGATGATGAAGATTCAAGCGAAGGATAGTTTTCTTATACACTCTTATTTTTTAACGAGTACAAAAACTTTAAGGACAGATTAGCGAAGACATTATTATTATTATATGTGACGTAAGAATTACATAATATCTATAAAGTGCAAAGTTATAATCATTTGTTTATTGTAGAAAATCTCACTTAAATCATAGTCATATTTTACAATCCATTCACTAATTCATTAATAATATTCCAACCTGCTCATTCGCATTCTCTCTCTCGCACTTATGATGTAGGTAACCTTAGACCATAAAATGAAACAAAACAATAAGTGATGTAGTTACTTAATTAATTTTCTAAATTGTAACCTCTCCTTCATACTTCATTCGGGCTCAGGACCGGCAAAATGTACCTTTTTACTAGTAATTAAATACGTGTGTATGTAATTAAAAAGCAAACAAATATCAAAATAAAAGAAGGTATTATGTACTAAAAGAAAATAGTAATTTGGCATATTTATGAAGTTAGAATCATCTGCTATTTACAAATATTATTTCCTCATCATCACGTCAGCCTAGAGACGTCCACTGGTGGACATAGGAGGCCTAAGATTCTCAACACAGACCGATTTTGAGCCGCCTGCATCAAATTATTATTTATGTAGGTAGGTAATGTTTACTTACAAGTATTTCAATTGTCCTTCAAAATCGCGTCGGGCAAACGTTACTGTTACAAACAATTAACTGTTGCGGCGAAAAATGGATGTGCTTGCTTCCACTAACAATATAACACTGCGGCGCGGGCGCAGAGGGACATGGGGTGGCGCGTTTCGAGTTTGCCCGAATTTATCAATGGAGCAGTGCCGCGTAGGTACGCAAACGAACAAAAAATTACTACTACATAGTATTAAGATATGCATTTACCAATTATTACGTATTTTTGTGGACAGTTTTGGGACAGTTTTGAGACTTTGTGTTTTTATTTTTTACATACACAAATATGATTAGTCAAAGATACTTAAAGCACCGTTAAATTTTTTGTACTAATACGAGGGTCAAACTGAAAGTTCTTAGAAAATCAAAAACTGATTACATTAGCCAGTTATTAGTTTTATTATATCTTTTCAAAATATTGTCCATTGACGTCAATACACCGCTGCATGCGATGGAACCACTGGGAAAAGCACTTTGCCCACTCGTCCTTAGGGGTCTCTTCAATGGCATCGCGATACGCAGCCACCGCTTCTTCAGCATTCATAAACCACTTTCCTTTAAGTTTTTCTTTAATTTTTGGAAATAAATAAAAATCACAAGGCGCGAGGTCGGGGCTATACGGCGGGTGACCCAGTAATTCAACGTTTGATGTCGCCAAATAGTCGATCGTTCGCTTGGCGGTGTGCGACGAGGCGTTGTCGTGGTGAAGGAGGATCCTACTGCGAGGTCGTTTCTCTCGAACTTTTTCCAAGACAAGTGGCAAACAATTGGTAGTGTACCATTCTGCAGAAACTGTTTTTTGATCCTCTAACACAATTGTTGCGAAATGACCTATCCTTCCAAAGAACGAGGCCACCATTTTTTTTCCCGCACTTCGATCTCTCTTCACTTTAGTTGGCAACTCCTCGAAAGGAAACACCCACTGAGCAGATTGTCTTTTGGTTTCAGGATCATAACAGTAAATCCAGCTTTCGTCACCTATTAGTATGTCGAACACAGCATTTGAGTCACCTCCGTTAAATCTTTCAATCATTTTACGGCACCAATCCACACGATGGAGTTTTTGAGCCTTAGTCAAATTATGAGGTATCCACCGGGCGCAAAGCTTCCTGACCGCTAAATGTTCGTGGAGGATTTTGTGCACTTGACTCATACCGATGCCTAAGCTTGTCCGAATCTGCTGATAGGTCACTCTTTTGTCAGTCTCTATCATACGCCGCACAACACAGATGTTATTTTCAGTCGTCGCCGTAGAAGGCCGTCCCTCACGTACATCATCAGTGAGATTAGTGCGACCACGTTTAAACTCATTAAACCAGTTGTAAACAGTCGCACGAGATCGTAAAACAAATGACAAATGAATGAAATATATACTCAGTAATATTGGCAAAGAGTTCTATTTTTAAATTTTAGAATATTTTTTTTATTATATTGTTTATAAGTGGCCAGTTCTAAGAACTTTCAGTTTGACCCTTACAATAAAAAATAGTGGTGTATATTTGTGAACTACAATTTTAAACAACAAAAAATGTATCCTCCATATCTTCAGCTCAACTGAATTGCAATTACGCAAAATGGTGTTACCCTACATCCGTAAGCAAGCACCGAAGAGTAAGTCATCTAACACATGTCATTAATTGTAGGGGAAGTCTTATTTAAAGGCAAACGTAAATCAGCTTGAATGATTGTGATGTTCAGTTTATCACGTAATTAAGACAGGTCTGGTTACAGCGGTATAATGTATATCAATGCAAGTTGTGTGTAAACGCCCCTTAAATCCAGGGTAAGCCGAATAAACGTTTAACTGAATGACAATGCCATTAAGGCGAGGTTGCAATACAGTGCGTAGCTCGACCTCACCCCCCGCAAAAACAAAACCACGGCGGTGGCGTCAGCGAGTGAGCGGGGGGGCGGGAGGGGGCGTTTCGTGTGTGCGTGTGCCACAGCGCAGCGTATAAAAACCGTAGATAACTCATCTACGGTTTTTATACGCTGCGCGGTTTTTATGCGAACTTCAAAAGTGGCACATTAAAAACAGGCTAAATGTCTCATTTGGCTTTAGTCGCGTACGCACTGCGGTCGGAAGCGCTCGCTCTTTTACTCGCGTGTGTGTACGTTACATTTGAAAAATGTCGTCGTGTGTAATGAGATTTTGCACAAACTATAGTAGGAAAATGACTAAAAGTTATGGAATCACTTCTCATTCATGAGTATTACAATATTACAACGTTTTATTTACAATTTATAATATATTCAGTATCACAAATAATAGAGTGAATAAAAAAATTGGCATTTAGCGAGTGTAAAAGAGAAGCAGTATTGTGCGTGTTCAAAGACTAAAAAACAAAGTATCCAGATGGGACATTCGTAATAATAAAATACTGATGTGTGTTTTTGTCAAGTAATAAAAGTGATTTGAGGCTGAATCAACACAATATATTATCATTATAGAAATACAAAATCATACGTAAGTTACAAACATTGACGGATGATCAAAGTCCATTCACTTGTTCTTGTTTTTGTCCTTTTAGTATTAAACAACTAAGTAGATTGTACTGCACAGTTTTCGCTGCCGACCCACCGTACCCCTGGCAGTACCTCTGGGGGTATGGTGGGTCTTTCAAAGCTTAATCGTACTCCCAGATAATATTGTTGTGTAATTAGTTTATTAATTTCAGTTCGTTAATTTCAAGTTCTACTATTTTGTGGGATCATTCCCAGTATAGTAGTAGTATTGAACAATTCTATGATAGAACTGTCCTAATTCTATTAGCACAACTTGATGAGGAGAACAGAACTAATGGGATAAGTAATAGGAAATGTCCCAGTCTAGTTCTATGTATGTTTTTACAAGGGTATTCAATAGAACTACTGCGAAAGATCTACGGATCACTACGGTGTCACGACATCGCGCTCATATATCCGAATGAATATGTTTTGTAGACGTTCATTTGTTTAATGTGTAAAACAAATGAACGTCTACAAAACAAATGAACGCCTACAAAACAAATGAACGTCTACAAAACAAATAATTTACAGAAAGTGATCAGCTATCGATAGTGATTGCAGAAAACAGGTGCATGCGATTTTCAACCTGATTGACATTAGTCAGAATTTATAATTTTATTACACTAATATTGCCAGAAAGCAAGAAAAAGCAAAAAAAAAAGTTTGTCATGAATTGTCAATAAGGTCGAAAATCGCATGCACCTGTTTTTTGCAATCACTATCGATAGCTGATCACTTTCTGGTAGTCATTTGTTTTGTAGACGTTCATTTGTTTTGTAGACGTTCAATTGTTATGTAGACGTTCATTCGTTTAACACATTTTTATACATATATATTTATTCGGATATGTGAGCGCGATGTTGTGATACTACCCTTGTAAAACATACATAGAACTAGTGGTAAATTTCCTATAACTGTTCCCATTAGTTCTATTCTTCTCATCAAGTTGTGCTAATAGAACTAGTGGGAAAAAAGTCTCACTAGTTCTATCATAGAACTGTTCAATAGAACTAGTGGGAATGATTCGACAGCGCAAGGATGATGATGATGACGGGTCTTCAACAGTACCACAGATTATACCTATAATATACAAAGCATTATAACCATTAGCAGTAATACCTAAAGGTTTTATTCTCTAATTTATCTCCTTGTTGCACTATATCATCGTACTAGCGCTTGTCTAAAAATACAAAAACGTAAGTAGTAAGTCATTATCATACGAGAGATAACACTGTCCAGTTTAATGTCCACGTAGCACTTTGGTATAACACTACGAGCATTTCAGCCAGGAGTACGGGTAAGCTTTAAAAGACCCACCATACCCCCAGGGGTATTGCCAGGGCTACGGTGGGTCCGCAGCGCACAGTTTTTATATTAACGTACTGTTTTAGGTTTCCATTGAATGAAATGAGAAGAATAAAATGTACTTTTTTAATAAATGTTATAAATAAATCACATCGACTTTTTATTTCCCTACCTTAAATGAATTAATCAAATTTACTTGAGGTGAATTGAATTTACTCAAGACAGACAAAGTGATCATGTCGCATCTGAGTCAAATTATTGTTTGTGAAACGGTCAGCATGATGTCACAATGCGCGTCGGTCCAGAGAGTATATGTTTATCTCTATTTCGCGCTTGCGATTAGATGTGCTATCTCACTTACACTTCTTATCTAAATCTTAGTGTGTCGTTTAACATATTTATATTAGTGTGTATACGCTTTTCGCGATGCGTGCCACTCGTAAGCTCCGTCATGTTACCTTGCCAGTAACCTGTCTACGGTTTCTTACTAGTATGTCTATGGTTTGAACGATTGAGTTTGGAATACGAATTACTTTGTACTTTTGCGAAAACGTACATGCGGGGGTGGAGGGGGATTTTGCGGAGCAACGACGTACGTCCGCCCTCAATCACGCCTAGACAGGCACTGATGAACGGCCGGCGAGCGATATAATGCCAACATTTTGACTATTTTTTTTCTTGGAGAAAAATGATAACGAAATTACAAAATCTGTTTTTACCATTTATTTTAAAATAAAGAGCTGCTTCTATTGATAATACTTTCATATAAATTCATTATGGAATGTCTAAGCAGTACACGTTTAAAATTGTGATTAAGTGCACTGTTTGACATTTTTTTTTATCGAGCCAATCATTCCAAATCGTGTTTCTATCTTTACGATTTACTAAAAGATATGTTCAACTTTTATACTTTAATTTTTATTCATTAAAAATATCATAGTTCATGTGACTTTCAGACGTTCAAAAATCTTAAAAAGTACTGCAACCTCGCCTTAAGGTAATACGAATTGAAACAAGTGATTAATATTTACACGGATCCACGGGTTTCGTGCTTTTATTGGAACTTTAGACGTGTTTGATTTCTGACTTTTGAATCGTTTCATTTTGTTTATTCATTATCATCGTTTGTTTTCAAGATATTCACCATCGCCATCGACTGTCTCAATCAAAACAATTTTTCTTTAACGAAGAACCTGTGACACCTGTGGTGTTGCTGGAGTCCATGGGCGGCGGTAATAGCTTACCACCATGCGATCCGTCTATCTGAGTCTTAAAACTTGGTCTTCTGTCCTCGAATCCGTTCTGTGTAAAGCCGACAAACAGTGAGTTCGATCAATGAAGACAATAATTCAGAAATGTTTGTTCTATAAGAACCCTTCCTAAAACGGGACCTAAGTTCTATTGATTAGCTGTTTAAGTAACCTATAGACGGCTTATTTACTGCGGAATTATACGGTGGTAAGGCAGTATTTATTATTTCAGACAGTAACAGACGTTAAAAAGGCTTAATAAATCTCAGACCAGTGCTGATATGCACCCGGGCTGTAGGAGTACCTCGGCAATGTGCCAACAGGCTTGTATGCGAGAAGCGCAATAGAACTAGATAAATAATGAAGATGATTGTTGTTCGTTTATATACCTTCGCTCGTAATACTGATACTATCACGATTGTGACTTAAATATTTAGGTTTGAGCTGTGATTGCAAGTACTTTCTCAATTTCTTAGTACTCTTTCTGCCTTCAGAAGAATTTGTTACTCACTATGGATTCGCAAACGCTGGGACAGACAGAAGTAGTGTGTGTGATTTTGTCCTACCTTCTAAAACCTCCGCGGTGTGCATCAACGTCTTGTAGTCATGAGGCGAAGAGAATTGCGGTTAATTTAATATTTTATCGCGTCCCCACCGAAACCACCTGAATTTTAACTTGACTGATGAGGTAAAAAAATTAAATGAAATTGACACGCATGTCAATACAAACTAAGTTTCCTTGCATTAACAAACCCTCTCCACACGATACCTCAACTCATATAATTGAAACCCTCAAACTACACGGTGTCGTAAACAAACTTCTGTGTAGGTTTAGTATACGTCTTAGTAAGTACTACCTACATAGTGAAAGGGCATAGGGTAATTAATGCGGTCGCGTACTGAATACGAACTACACAAACAAGCCGAATGCCATTGTTTTTAATTAATTACCCCTTAGAGTTAATCACGATAAAAACAGGTCAAACGGGTAAACTTAAAGAAATTTCGAGTCGAAAATAAATATTTTCTTATTATTTCGAGTTGGAAAGAGATGGATGATGGCATTTTATCTCTATGGGGGATATATTTATTATTATCCATCATCATATTTAGAATGTATGCTAACAATTAGTTTTGTGTTGTAATTTATATTAATCAAAATTTACAAACATAATATAAGACTTTTGATTAATATAAATTATAAATAAGTCCGGATGCTGTATTTAAATACGAGTATATTTATTTGAATAAAATTACAAATACGAATTTTAAAAAATCTTGTGTTACTGACTTACAGACAACGCACAGCCGAAACTACTGAGTGAAGCTGACATTTGACATGTATGTTTCTTGGGAACCGTAGGAGTGCACTAAGAAGGAGTTTTTCGAATTTTCTACGGGACTAGTAAGAAACGGTCAAATTAAATTTAAATGTGCGAGCGTAGCTGCGGGCAACCTCTATTAATTATATATAGTTATTGCCAGAAACTTTCCTTAGATGGTAATTAGTGACAGATGCTTTAAAATTCTCAAAAGTATGGTTTGAGTTTACTGAGAATTGAGGTTGACGCAATGAATTTAACCCATTTCAGAGTAGAAAAAGTGTGTAGATCAAAATGCTGCAGATGGTCTTAGTTAAACTCACGGCCTAATCTATTGACTTCACGAAATTACTTGCGGAATGAATGGTGATTGTCTTTCAGTCTCTTGTGTCTTGAGAGAAGATGGAAAGACGTCGGTGCCCATCTTTAGTCAGTTTATAAAATTATATTAATTGAATGAATTCATAGGATTCTCTTTTTGATATAAAATATACAATAAATGACTGCCTCCGTGGTCCAGTGGATAGCGTATGCGACTGCTGATCGGAGGTCCCGGGTTCGATACGCGGGGCGGGCAAAAGTGTTACTGCAGCACGGAGTCTGGTGATGTGCCCGGTAACGGCAATATGCTCACCCCTATTACGTGAGACCTAAAAACTCATGGCGAAATGTGGGTGTAATATTAAACCTCTGCCTACCCCTTCGGGGATATAGGCGTGAGCCTATAAAAATATAAATAAAATAAAGTAAACAAATCCTTATGATAAATAATCCAGTCGTATGTCAACTGATATATTAATGATTAGATATCTGAATCACGGCCTTAATAAGATTAGACAGCGGACCCTGGGCTCCAAGTCATGTTTCGCAACTGGATAAAACTTTAAAATGGGTCTATTAGCCATAATCAGCACCATTGTCATGTATATTGTTCCGAACACGAACTTGTATACGAAGAGCAAATCACCAATTTTGGTCTTTCGTTCATTCGCACCACGTACTGTTTGCACTAATGGCACAGAATAGATAGTACTAACGTACTAATGGTGTGTATCTAACTAAAATATAAAATACCGTTGATAAAAAAAATCTTTCAGTTTTGATACTAAACCTAAACTAATAAAACTTACTTTCAACACACAATTTACAAAAAAAAAATAGGGTGATTAAAAAAGAAACAGAGAATTCAAGAATTTCTCTCATTCCCGCCAAACTTAGTGCCAAGGCTTAGTGCTTGAAAAGTGTTGGTTATCTCAACAATTAGGCTCGACACATCCCCTCTGGGAAACATGCTCACGTAACTTCACACCGTATCTATTTCTCAGAGTGTTTTATTTTTGTTCGAAGTATTTTTCATTACACTAGAGACTTTGTTGGTGTAAGAGACGGCTATAAAAACGGGCGTATAAATTATAATACGAAGACAAATACTTTGTTGTTTGGCAAGAGAGCGATGTCGTATATTTTGCTAATATTAATTGATAACATTAAATAACGCTATTTTAAACACGTCAATTATCGCTTGTCCCGTGCCTCGGAGAGCACATTAGGCCGTCGGTCCCGGTTGTCATGAAGATTGATTATAGGGCGTCAGTGCGTTCTAAATAAACTGACACTAATCTAAACCATGGAATATCGCTATCCCTTCGGTTGCGAAGATCAGATAGGCAGTCGCTCCGTGGAAAAGCTAATATTCAGCCAAATCCGGTTAGACTAGTAAGCGAACCCCAGGTTGAAACTGGGATAACGCTAGGGGGGTGATACTTAGATTTAAACACGTGTGATGCCATACACAGCTTAGGCCCAGGTTAAACACCTCGCTGATCGGTTTATTTGCTTACATAAGGTATTTTAAACTCAGCCAAGGTTTTATACACATTTTCTCTTCAGGAATAAAATTCATAATATGTGGAATACCTACTATCATCATTTTCAATTATTAGCTGTGGTTTGCTTCGTAAGTTAAACCCTCCTTAAAACTGCTACAGGAGTTGTGTAGATGCAAATTATTCTAAATAGCGGTATATAAAAATAGGTCAAACTACTACAATCATATCAAAGGAAAACAATTTTACAGAAAGCTAATTACACCTCCAAGTTTTTATTATTTTCTTATTTTTTACCTAAAAAGGCTGTATCAACCTTCGTCCTGTCCCGTACCTTCCTTATTTAATCATCAGCCTTTAACAGTCCACTGCTGGACTAGGCCTCTCCTTTGAAAGGAGAAATTGGCCTACTATACCACGCTGGCCAAACGGGTTGCTATAGGGTTTGTATCAAGTTTTCCTTCTCTTGCAGTGTTGTTCTCCGCATAATATGATTCCTCTGTTGGCTCTTACGAAACTCATGGGATGATATAGGGTGGTGACATTTCGTATTCTTAATCCGTCACCACACGTCCACCACCTTCCTTATTTACGAAGTTCAAAAATCTAAAAAGGTTCAGTACCGAGTTAAGTACGTACAGTCACGAGCATTAATATATTACTATGGGCAGATTAGCAAAAATATCTGACCCAAGAATGAGTTCAATAATATCTGTCTGCACGTACGCAGCAAAAATATCTGATATTATCAAGCAGCATAATGAAGTGGCATCAAAATTATGTGATGAAAATGTTGAAGCAAAAATATGTGATGTGACAGGTGACAAAATGTTATGATCCCTTGTAGAGAGCAAATATATGTAACGTTTTCTATTTCTGTAGTTTGCATTGATTCCGCCCTAAAAGCATAAAATATATGTGACATCGACTAAGTGGGAATAATATCTGACATAATTTTATCTTCAATTTAAAATTCATCTGAATTAATTAAAGCAATAAATTTTGTTTTACATTATTTTAATATGGGCTTTCGTTTTATACTATATTTATGTCTAGACATATCCAATATCACGACCAAATTAAATTATTTATTTTAGTGGGTAGATCTTTTCTATGTACGGCTGCCGAGTAACAGTTTAGGAATAGGGTATCGGACTGCCTAGCCAAATCAGTTACTTTTTGTCATCTGACAAAACGCCAGTTTTGTAGGTATGTTATTTTTCATACTCAACTGCTGTACTTTTTTGATGGTTTCATTTATATAAAATTTGCTGTAAGAGCAAAATTGTCAAAACGTCAGTTTTCTATGTTATTTTTCATACTAAACTGCTGTACTTTTTTGATGGTTTTATTTTTATATAATTTGCTGTAAGAGCAAAATTAAAATTTATAGGGGTGCTTTGATACAATATTTTTGACAAATGATAATTTGCAATTTATCTTCAATATATATTTCCCTATAGAGTAACATTAACATCTCAGGCCCCAAGACCTTACTTAATTTATTGTTATTTTTTTGGATTTCATTGCATTGACGATGAGCTATCAAACATCAATGTTGATGAATTTGAGAATTAAAAATAAATTGTTTTATTTTGTTTTTTTTTTTCATTTTTTTAGCTGCTCACAAGTGTGTGCTAAAATAGTTCTACAATGCAAGAGAGGTTACAAGACGTAATAATGCAAATGGTGGCTTTAGTCGATTTTAATTCATTATGTATAATTATATGTCACCGGAAGATAACAAGATCAAGTTTATAAATTTCCTAGTAAATTTTAAACTTCCATAGGATTCTAAACAGGCGATAAATTGTATGATTTTACGTCCCTATTTTCGCAATTTTTTTCAATTTGCGACGCCTTGTGATACATTTATAGACTAACGGATATCCATTCGTAAGGTTCTAAACGGTTCAACCAATCATAGAAGATTCGCATTAATTTTGCGCTTCTTAAAGCTGCGCGTCCACTGGATCGGAATCGGAGCGTACGGAGTGGACGGAGCGTCGTCATTTACAAAATACCGATGGGGGTGCGTCTACTGCATTCGGATTCAGCATCGGCAATTTAGGTATTTTTAAAGCAACTGTCATCGCTTGTTAACGTTCATTTGCATTATGGAGGATAGTGACGAGGATATTGTTGTAATTAGCTGTATTTTATCAGAACACGAAGAGAGAAAAAAGAGGAAACGAAACATATGGATTCATAATATAAACTCAAAAAGATTAATTTTCGGAGAATATCATACATTATATTCTGATTTATTAGAAGATGAAAATAGATTTTTTGGGTACATTCATATGACTCTACTAAAGTAATTAAAAGATCGTCGTTCATAGTGAATAAGTATTTTTGCCAACAATTTAACGTCGCAAACATGTCAGAACTTGAAATGCTCGGTCCGAATGATGCGTTCACTGCGGATGACGTCATCAGCACAAATACCGGTCTCAGGCGCAGAAATGCCGATCCAGTGCACGCAGTTTCATAGAAATTAATACAAAGCAACAAATCCTTCCGTTCCGTACGCTCCGATTCCAATCCAGTGGACGCGCAGCTTTAAAATACGGCAAATAACACACTGCTCTCTGATTGGTCGGTCGTTGATATTGAAGGTCTGCAGGAGTTCAACTTAATAGGTTATGTTAGGTTTTCTTGTAACCTTGAACACAAAAATAGTAGCCCTGTTTTTGCTTAGCTACGTTAACTTGGGTTCATAAACATCGCTAAAGTTCGAGTTTATTCGTTAAAGTGGCGAACAATGGCGGTGGAGAGGAAGGAAAAAAAACATTCAACCAATCAGAGCGCACATGGCGTTTGACTATTTCTTACTTATTATTTTACGTGTGAATTCGCAAGTTTAGCCATTTGCGAAAATATGGGCGTAAAATAATACAATTAATATCTCGTTTAGAATCCTACGAAAGTTTATAAATTTCTTAGGAAATTTATAAATTTGCTGTTCTTGTTATTTTCCGGTGACATACCTATATACTCGCTTGAAATAATTATTTTATAAAGTTGATAAGGCAAATAAAATAAAAAAATATATTTGTAGCGTGTTTTTGTTCATATTATTCGCCCGGCAAAATACATAATACTGTTCAATAAGACACTGGCCCATTTTAGCGGCGTAATACATAATATCAAATACTTGTATGTTTATAAATTGTAGGAATGTCAGATATTATTGCCACTTAGTTGATGTCACATATTTATGCTTTTAGGGCGGAATCAATGCAAACTACAGAAATCGAAAACGTGACATATATTTGCTCTCCACAAGGGATCATAACATTTTGTCACCTGTCACATCACATGTTTTTGCTTCAACATTTTCATCACATAATTTTGATGCCACTTCATTATGCTGCCTGATAATATCAGATATTTTTGCTGCGTACGTGCAGACAGATATTATTGAACTCATTCTTGGGTCAGATATTTTTGCTAATCTGCCCATAGTAACATATTAATGCTCGTGACTGTACTTATACGTGTATCTGTCGAGACGATACCTAATAAATACATGATAATGGACAAATACTGTCCATTACACTCCCCAAGTTTATCTTGTTGAATGAATTTGCTGGGAGAATACCCTTTTTATTTCCTCCTGTATAGAGATAATATATATATTTTTAGATAAAAACGGGACACTTTGATTGACTGCGTCCTCCGTAAAAATTGACCTCGAAACACATGGTTTATAGCCAGTGTGGTAATAGATAAGTTAATGTTACAACGCGGTTGTTTCTGCTGTGAACATTTGCAAGGTTTTTTGTTTGGTGGTTGTTAATAATTTGCAGGCCAAGGTTTATTCCATCCATAAGATCCAAAATATAAGCAGCATTTATTTATAACGTATTAATTTTAATAATTTCATGTTTTTCATACAATGCTTACAGTTGGTAGGAACGAATATTAGATTAAAGTTTGCAACCCTTTAGATTGCTTGCCTGCTTTTTCTCATGAAGGTTCTTTTTGACCAAACATTTCTATATTTTCCATGTTCATTTGCCTTGTGTCTATTCTGTCAGGCAGAAGCCTCTTCTCGTAATGATACGAAAGGATTAGATCATACTTCATTGGGGTAGCTGAATGCGGGCTGGCGGATTTCACTTGTCTTGCGACAATTACATGGAGAACTCTGCGGTTATAATAAGACAAGATTCCTTACGATGACTTTTCTTTAACTTTTAAGAAGCAATAACTAATCATATAATTTCTTTACATTCAAATGTTAGTACATTTGAGAGCGAGACTCATTGCGTAGCAGTCTATTTAATTAGTCTGCCCACTATCGCTGACTTTTCAATGCTCAGTTATATCCAATACTATTTTAATGTGTAATGTGTGTAATATCTCTATCATATAAGGAAAAGTTATAAGGCAGCGATAACTAGTGGAGATACCAAGGGACTGCCGTGCCGAGGGTATCGGGTTCGAATCCACGGCGCAAACAGATGAATTTTCGAAGTTAAGTGCGAATTTTATTATTAATTATCGCTTGAAGATCTTTGGCAGTCATTACGGGGAGTCAGTTCCCTCAAATAAATGTATACTGGTCTTAACCATGGAATATCGCTATCTCTTTGGGTTGCGAAGGTCAGATGGCAGTCGCTCTGTGGAAAAGTTGATATTCTGTCATATCTGGTTAGACCAGTAAGTGGACATCGGGCTTCAGGCCGTGTAATTCTTGGATGCAACCGGGATAACGCTAGGGCGATGATGATGATGATGACATAAGAAAAAGTTAAAAATCAGTTACATTTTTATGTAGATACATATTTTGAGTTGAGAGTATCTATTGCTAGAAAATAGTAAAATGCCAACATATACGCTTCAATGTCGACTCCAATTTGCATTGATATTTGAAAATACATAATCGAGTCACTTCAGAATATGATGGATAGCTAAAATATGAGAAGGTAAATGTTGAGGGACTCGAAATTATGTAAATTTGGAACAGTCTCCGTGAAGTCTACATTCTATCACAAAAAATAGAACGAAGAAAGGTAAAACAGACTTGAAAATTTTCAGCCTATTCTTGACGTAGGAAATATATTTTGACTCTTCAGCAAAAGCATACTTTGCAACAAAGAACATGAGGAGTTTAACGGTACGATAGAATTTTGTATTGGTATTTTATGCCACAGTTTGCCTGCGAGAAACCCCTTTGCGGTAATGTTGTCTACGAAAAAACAATTTTAATTACAGCCGGCACGATGTGTTTATATGGTGGGTGGTGTTTAAGCTACTTTTTAAAGGGAATTTCATAGTATCCCCACTTAAATCTCCGCTTTGTGTTTCGCTTTAAAATGGAAATGCAGGATAATACGCGGATGAGAACGGCTTACTTGACAGCAGCGCGGTAAAAAGTTAAATAAGGAAAACCTCCAAAGAATATTATTTCAATTACCTTTGAAAGCTTGCCTGGGATATAATTGGATGGAATAGAGCCGGTCAATTTATGACGTCACCCAAATTTAAATAAGTAGATTCTTAATTTAAATACATACGCGGACGAACTAAAATTAGCATAACGTAACGTAAAAGCTAACCACGCCTAATGAGGGCTTCTTGAGATAATAATTTCCTCGAAGAAGGAAATTTTGCTCTAATAAATCATTTGTGTTATTAGGAATCCTTGTAATGTCATACATTGTAAGGAGTATAATGCTGTAAGTCTATTAGGTTCATTAGCCTTGTGATCTTAATTACCTAAGAATAAAAGAGCTGTAATTCTACGACTTAGACTATAACCTATAGATACATATATCTTATAAATTTTGTAAATGATTTTATGTTTTTAAGATAGCTAATACACATATCTAGTTTTGAATAAAATAATTAAAATAATTTATTCATTATATAAATATCAATGTTAGAACGTTAACATCGATATAAAATACTAAAAATCCTTTTACTTAGTGCCTACAAACACCGCTAATCCGACCTTTAAGATCACTTATGTGCACAAGTTGTTGACAAATAAAGCGACTGTTGATAGCTTTATCCTGTATTCTATTTTGGGCTTTGAAATATTGTTTCTTATTGCTGTCGAGCAGGGCAGGTTTTGAACTTATAGAACTAGGGACGTATGGATAATGTTATTGCTAGTTGGTTTTTGTAGATGTATGTATTATTTTACTAGACAACATACCACCTGGCATAAATTCTGCATCGTAAAAGACTTCAAAAACATTATCGACGGGCAATTCAAAACAACAAATTATGTTTATATAATATGGAACAAATGTGTGGAGATCTAAATTGCACTGTTCTACGAGATGTTAAAGAATCATAATATATTGGACGGCGTATTCTAGTCTAACCAACAGTATTATTCAGAAACGACTTCAAAGAATCTCAGCTGAGGATCAACGAAGTTTTTTTAGGATAGAAATTGAAGCTTCTACGTAGCAGTTCACGTGGATCCACTAAGTTTTGAAATTCGAAGAATATTCATCGTACAGTTCACAAAAACTGTATACTAAACTACATAGTTACATATGATACCATAAAACAGTCATAATGCATTTTGCAGTTAGTTAAAACTTAATTCATCCCGTTCACAGTTATTATAAGTCAGTTGACTACAAAGCGAAATTGTTTGTCTAACCGAATTTTAAGAAATAAAGCTTCATTTTCGCGAAATTTCCAGCGTAATGCTACCGACTAGTGCACTAGACACTAGACCTTGAGTAATTTTTTATACTTCAGTTCCGAAAAAGTCTGACAGCGATAAGGGGATACTCTGAAAAGTTTATTTTTTGTTGCAGCCTCCTTCGTTACCTGAACTCTGTGTAAGAAAACAGCCGTGTTTAACATTGATTGATCACCTTCTATTTACGATATCGAGTGGTCCAGGTATGTCAATAACTTGATCAATTGTGTTTTCATCTTTTTCCATATTTTCCTTAGATAACCAAGAAGAAGAGGAAGGCAAGGCGCCTTTAGTCCCCAATTATCGCCTTAAACACGTACCGTGGCCGGTGAGTGTGCGGGGTGGCCGGGGTGGAGGCGTTGGCTTCTATTTGCGCCGCGACCTCAGGGTTCGAACGATCACACATCCAATCACACCAAATGTTGAACAAATGTGGCTCAGACTTACCGTCAACGCGCTAACTGTTATCATGGGTACGGCATATAGACCACCATGGTTAGACATCAATACCTTCCTAGATGCATTGACAGATTCTTTGATGTCATGCAACAAAGTGGATAAAATTATAATTTTGGGAGATTTTAGTACAAATTGCCTAGGTACTAATAGCGGTAATACTACATCATTAAATAATTTCCTACACTACATGACTCTTAAACAAATTATCCAGCAGCCAACACACTTTACTGATCACAGTGAGACAATGATCGATATTGTGTGCACTGATGTTCAAGTCAACAACATTGTTGTTCAACATAAACTGGAATTAGGACAACATGCTATTATATCTGTGAATTTCTTATTTAAAATTAATAAGCTTACCCAACAGTGGATCCATTATAGACCAACATACGATATAATGCCCGATATGTTTCAGAATGACCTCCGCAAATTAGACTTTGGTCATATATTACCACTTTGGAGAATGTGAGTGACATGGTGTCAGTGCTAAATACTTGCATCACTACTCTTTTCGATTTGCATGCTCCAAATAAAAGAATTTTAGTGAGAGAAAGGTCTTATCCGTGGATTACCGACACCATCAAAGATATGTTGAAATTGCGTGACCGGTACCAAGCACGCTACAAACAAACTAAAAGTGATATACATAAAACTAGTTATAAATACTTGAAAAATATTATAGTGAGTGCAATTGATAGTGAAAAAAGAGTTTATTTTGAATCATACGTAAATGGACATATACAAAACCCAAGGAAGCTTTGGTATAACTCAAAATCTACCATTAATATAGGCAAACAAAAGACGCATGAATTGCCTCACATGTTTAACAATCCAGAAGACATAAATAAACATTGCATGAACATACCTGGGAATGATATTGTCACTTTAACAGATTTAGTATATTTTGAAACGAACAGGTTTCACTCAAACACATTCAGTCTTGAGCCAATTAGTGAGGAAGAGGTCCGCTTGCACATTAGCAGTCTTAAATCTAATGCCCTTGGCATTGACAACATTTCACTAGAAATGATGATGATGATAGTTATCTGACTGACAGATCTCAATTTGTGCAACTGGATGATGCCAGGGAGGGTAATAAGGCCAATTCTTCTCGCTATCAGGTGACTCGAGGCGTCCCACAGGGATCCGTGCTCGGCCCTCTCCTCTTCATATTGTACAGTGCCGATGTTACCAACCACATCCGAAATGCCCAGTTTCACATGTATGCTGATGACCTCTAACTTTATATATCATTTCACCCAAATAATTGTTACGAATCTGTAAAGAGATTGAATGTGGATTTAGACTACATATCAGATTGGGCAAGACAAAATTCCTTGGTGCTAAACCCTACTAAATCCAAGTATTCAATATTAGGCTCAAAGGAATGCATAAAAAAAATAGAAGACCTTAATCCTGTAGTTATGGTTGATAATTGTCCCATAGACCGAGTTAGTGAGGCTCGCAATCTGGGGTTAATTGTAGATGGTAAACTGCATTTTGAGACGCATGTACTTGAAGCTGTTAAAAACTGTTTTTACCGTCTCAAACTGCTATACCGAATTCGCCGGCATCTGAGTACAGACATGCGGATTTTGCTTTGCGAAAGTCTAGTCCTATCCAAACTCAATTAAGCAGACACAGTATTCGGGTCATGTTTACTTAAAAGAACGGAGAAGGTAATTCAACGTGTACAAAATGCATGTGCTCGGTTCTGCTATAATATTCCACCACGTACACATGTCACTCCATTTCTAAATAGTGGAAACCTCATGAAGATGGCTGCGCGTAGACATTTACATTTATCAACCTTACTCTTTGGAATAGCTAAATATCAAAAGCCGAATTACCTCTATAAGAAGTTGACATGGTCCAGGGATGTAAATCAATACAGCATAAGAGCCGCATCTTATCTGAATCTTATCTGATGGTTATTTCAAAGCACAAATCAGCCTCGTTCGAAAGTGGTTTTAAATTTTCGGCAGCCAAAATATGGAATGACCTCCCACCTAAAATCTTTCAAAAGAGCGAATACACTGTTGACTATACCATATTAGTCCGTATAATCAAACATGCCACCGTACTTCATATATATCAAGCTCACAAAATTGTCACAGGCCAGTCACGTAAAATATATTCCATTAAAAAATCTGATAAATGGTAAGCGTCAGAGTCCGTTAACCATTCGGCGTCGATACGCCGAACAAACTACGTTCATATTTAAATGTATTCAACATCCTTTATTATTCATCCAACGAAGACTTTCCGCTACAAGGAATCGCTTTTTCCTGTCCATTATTGTTCGCGAATGCGTCAGAAGATAAATCTTTTTCAAGTTTAATGCATAAATTGTGTTTATGCGTCAGGCCAGAGGAATAAGAACCTACTTTATTCTTATATACGTTCGGAAACGTGCCTTGACGAAACGCAGTGCTCCGGTTGCTTTGAAATAATTTCGCCGTAAAATTCTTTGCAGTGATGGCCTCTTTGTGCTTTCTTTTTTGTACAGTGGATAAGTTATGTGCACCCTTTTTTCGTTTTTACCTTTAGCAAAACTTTTAGGGAAGCTATGTTTCAATTTTCAGGGGCTGATTTTTTTACCTATCAGAACTGACGAGGTGCGGAGAATAATGGCGCGTAATCTACAATTTGTATAATACACTCACATAGCTACTTAAATATTTTTTTATTTTTTTATGAATTAAAATGTCTTTGGATTCTTTTTAGTTACAGTACACACACAAATCAAGTATCATTTTCTTTAAAATTTTAATAATTATACCACATGAAAGAAACTACAGCAACAACTTGTACATTAAATTACATTATTACCGTATCTAACATTCTAATTAACAACACAAACATAGAGGTTGTTAACCTTTTCAAAGAAATACAAATTTCTTCACACAATGGAAGCCATAGATATATTAAACAAGATGGAAGCTGAATCGAAACCGAATTAATTCAAAATAAGCTACAACATATTGTTTCAACTATGGTCTATAGTTACGATTTTGCTTTTATAAACAATGTCTCTGTAAGTTATCTTTTCTTTGATCGTTATTAATAGAATTGACCTTTAGGTCTAAACGACAATAGCCTGGCAGCAATCGCAATTTTCACATTGGCTGGCGGACAAAGGTCACGGGTTCAAACGTATGACGTAGGACGATAAACAAACATGGTGAAAACAATTACAGCTTAATCATATTTTGTCATGTCTACACGAAGCCACTTCCCGCCGCATGTTCGTTTAGATCTTTTTAGCTGCGCAATAGATTGAAGTGCAATTTTCATCAAAAAACAGATTGATTTAAAAGGAATCAAATTTGTGCGAGGCTTTATGTTAAGTGTTGGAATTCTCATAGATTTCTTCTGTACGAGAGGTGTGCTAGATGTCTACCGATAAACTACTATTTCACTGTGATCCATTACTTGCCTGTTGCCGGGAGAGCTAGATTGATCAAGCAGTCACCGCTCCCCTGACAAGCTCTGACCAATATGTACTTTGAAATGAGTCCCGAATCAGAGAGCGACCTAGATTTCAATAGCCGCCTTTCCTCTCAGGAGGCAGGAGAGGACACTACGCTATCTCGGCCCTAATGCTGACCAGGTAATAGACTTCCTTAAGCCATTAACCCGCAGGTCATATTTCAAAAAGGGTGGAGACCAATTAAGCTCTCCTTCTACGTCCTTGATGTCCACCATGATAGCGAAGAAACAATGATCGCTCTCTCAGTTATTACTTATCTGCATCACTTCTTCGCAGAAACAAGCGACTCCATTCCATGCGGTATCGCTACTGACTATGGCTGATATTGTTTAATGCGCAAAACGTAATGCTACAAATATAGAAACGTAATGCTATTCCCTGCTGTGCTAAAAAGTCCATGCTTCGCCAAAGGAATGCCTCTCACATGTTTTCCGAAATGTCTTCCAAGCAGCCTCGGTATGTACAATGATTACAAACGAGACGTCGGTTCTTGGTGTGTGATTGCTAAGGTACTTTAATATACAAAGACATTGGAAACTTTTAAACACTCGGGTTGCATGTTTAAGAATATATATATAGACGGGAATTAACGCGAACATGCATTAGGTATTTACATACCTTATTTTGCTTGACGTTTCGAGACGGTTGCACGTCTCGTGGTCGCAAGCTGACTGATGTAGCGATGTCACGTCTCCGAGTGCGAGGTAGAAGATTCTATTTCTACCCCCGGGTCGTTGATTTTTGAAGTACCGGCGCAAAACACACTAACCGTATCTGTATATTGAACATTCGCTGATTGCGCATTAAAGTGGGGTGCAGTGGCGGCGCTAGACCACATGTGGACGTCGGCGACATCAAGTTCGCGAGGCCCTTTAAATCGATGGCGAGGCCCCGTTTTCTTCGTAGTAAAAAAACTGTTAAAATTAAGTGAGCCAAATTATAAAATAATGTATGAATAAATAAATTACAATTTAAAAATTTTCACCCAACACAGACCTTGTCACGCACGTGTTCGAAAATAATTAAAGTCATTATCATCTGCTTAGCTTTTTCCCGAATTGTTCAGTGTCGGCTACCTAAGCCAGGATGATTGGCGAAACTAAATTAAGTACCTATGTAACTTGTAAAACTTTTTGCGAGGCCCCCTCAGGCGCGAGGCCGTCGGCGGTCGCCGACGTCGCCGACGCCTAGCGCCGCCACTGGTGGGGTGTTGTTAGCTGAATCACTGGATTCCACGCCGATGACAATTTGAAGCCCTCCTCCCGATTGATATTTTTATGTTTTCTGATTCGATCGCTTGACGCACAACTCTTGGGTAAAAGTGGCGTTCCGTGGAGAGGACTTGGGGACGATGAAATTCAGTCCAGTGATTGGTGCCCGATTGAAGTAAATGTTCCGCAATCGCCGATTTGTTCATTTGACGTTTCTTTACAGCTGCGATGTGCTCCTTTATACGTTCAGCGATAGTCCGCTTCGTTTGCCCTATGTAAGAGCTTCTGCAGCTGCAGTTGATTTTATAGACACCGGGGGGGCAATCGTGCTAAACGTCAACGTATTTACCAAAACCAAACTTCAACCGAAAACGTCACGTTATGCACATTTCGTATCGTGCTAATTATTTGAACGTCAACGATTTGGTTTTTGTAGGGCAGATACGTTCAGTGACAGCTAGGTGACAGCGTGCGAGCGAACTCTCGTTGTTGCATGGTATCGCGCTATTATTTGACAACGTTTTAAACCAAAACCGTTACGTTCGCGGACGTCTCATACGTTGTCAAACCAAAAGTTCCTATCGACAAACTTTGCAATTATATAATATTTTAAATTTGAGGCAATTATTAAGATAATTTTGTATTATTTATCAATTTAGTGGCATATGCTTATAATACGTTTGATTACAACTTAAATGAGTGAACAACATTCTATCATAAGGCAATTTTTATAGATATCTCTTTGGTGGCTTATTGTTGCGGTAGAATTCATTATTGTAAGATTGGCGTCAAACTTGCTTGGCCCTATATTTACCTATGACAATGTCTAGGAAGGCATCTCATCAAATAGGCTACATCTCGACGCGATACCTTCCTAGACATTCGCTTTTGAAAGGCTGAAAAAATATTATGGCGATGTACGTATACCGTACATATAATACTGTCACAGTTATAGGTTCTTTGGGTGGCTTAAGCCAAAAGACTGCCTACTCGGTCAGTACGCGCTCAGACGTCTGTATACAGCAAGTAGACGAATGATAAACGTTCATTTATAATTATTTTTCCTAAGTACCTAGATAGGTAATCTTAATATATAAAATCCTTGCGTTACTGACTGACTGACAGACACGCTACAGCAGAAACTATTGGGCGCAGGAAGCTGAAATTTGGCATGTATGTTCCTTGAGGACCGTAGGGTTGCACTAAGAAGAGATTTCCCGAAATTCCCACGGGATCGGCGAAAACGGGTAAATTAAAAAAAATGTGCAGGCGTAGCTGCTGGCGTCCTCTTCATATAACCAAGACACAGACAAAAGCGTAGCTCATCATACAAAGATTTGTCGTGTTAGGAATTCCACCCACTACCTCGGGTAACAGACCTAAGTCTTAAACTAGGACTGGCTGGCAGCGGGTTGAATGTGCGTGCATGGGAAGCGCAATGCGGTGCCGACACAGAATTGTAAATTTCATGTAATCTGTGGGTGCCGAATAGTTCTTTCTCCACCGGCCGTAGTTCAGGCCATGTTGACGGAAGACGTCCTGTGGGACGCTGATGTGGTCTCCTTCTGTGAAGCGGTCATGCTCCAGAAGGAGATCGCCGAGCGGGATCGCGAGAGAGCCGATCCCGCTCGCAGACGCAGGCGGCGTCGTGCGTCGTGGCGGTGGCAATGGCCACTAGCCTGACTCTTCCTTGGGGCCGTGGGCAATCAGAGATGGTAATCTGACTGCCCGACCACGTACGACCCCAACAAGACAGGGGTCTCGGATAGACGAGGGACCACTGTACTCGCACAGTACTAGGTAGCGAAGGGAGGGCACTACCAACTTAGCCCTTTCAGAGACTGAGCTCTACTACGGGACAAGCGTAACGGGACCCAGGACCAGTACCCTGTGTCTCATTCTTCTGAGCGCTGAGGCGGCTATTGTGGTGGTTTCAGTCGGTAAAGCCGGATTCTGTCCCGGGGAGTCCGACATACCCTCTCTGCCCACCCCGCGGAGAGGCACTCGCAAAAGAGTTTCCCGACGTAAAAAAAAAGGGTGCCGAATAGTTCAACGAGTCGGTCAGAGCCTAGACATGGCCTAAACTCTGGCAAGCCTATTTTGACTAGTTGGTTCAGGGCTCTTAAATTTGGCTTGCTTTGGCCGATCAGCGAAGGGAAGGCCACATGAGCTATTCGCTTGGTGTAATTTTGAAAGGCATAATTACGGGAAAGCCTGCCCCGGGTCTCTGTTGCCACGAGACTCGCCGTGACAAAACATCACAGTTGCCCACTTTGCATATATAGTAAAAGTAATAGGCCTTGGAGCCTGTTAAGAGAATATCTATCTAATAAGGTCACCCATCAAGTACCACCTGCCCATACTAGTATCAGAGTGGTTAGGGTAGGTGCCGCCTTTCGTCCTTAGTGACCATTTAGACCGGGTGAATTTCTAAGTGAATTGTAAGAAAATATCCGTGAAGAAGAGAAACATAAGAATAAATTAATTCTCTGTGACAACCCAAACTTGACGGTGTGATCCCAAACTAGGCACAACCTAGTGGCATGGTAGTCAGACAATTGATTAATATTTATAAATATTGCTTTTATACACATACGAGTATTATGTTATGGTACTTTGCTCATCGCACAAAGAGTTCTCCTGGGTGGTAATCGAACCCATGACTTTCGTCTTAGCACTCAGGTTTAGGTACCACTAGACCAATAGGCCGTTCTACAAGGAAGACTAACCACTAACTCAGCAGGATGTGATACAATTGTGTGAGCTAACATAAGCGTAGCGCGTTTCTAATCGGGTACCGAGTCCAAAATCTGATAATTCAGTGTTACCCAGACTGCCGCTGTACCACTTCAATAGATAATTAAAGGAATAGAGTAGGTATGTATATTAAAAGGCAAGCTCCAATTTCACATTTCGATTTTATTTATTCGGTGTATTCAGATGATGAAATCTGATACAAAATAATATTTTAAGTAGAGTTGAAACAATCAACATCTGTTAGGCCATTTGATTGTTGCAATTACAACGTGAACTTCACAGTAATTATTATGTATTTGGTTTGGTTTTCATTATTTTAGTAAACTACATACATACTTAGTCTCACGCCTATAACCCCGAAGAGGTAGGCAGAGGTGTATTTCTACACCCACTTTTCGCCAGATATACTTTAGTCCCACGTAATAAGGGGCGAGCCTATTGCCGTACCGAGCACATTTCCAGACTCCGTGCTGCTACTGAGAATTTCGTGACAGAAAAACCCAATAACACTGCCCGACCCAGGAATTGAACCCGAGACCTCCCGATCCCACGCGCACACTTCTGCCGCGAGACCAACGAGGCAGTCGTATAGGGTTTAATGTCGAGTTTTCCGTCTCTACGCAACGATGGTATTTGCATCGTGTTATCCCTTAGTCGCCTCTTACGACACCCACGGGAAGAGAACTAATTAATAGTATATTCTTGTTTAATGTCCAAGAAGTGACGATGGTCTCGATTTGGCTCATAGCAAATTCCTCATTTTTGTTAACTTTCAATTATGTACTGTCCATGTGGTTGTGCTAACGAGCGGTTTATTATTCTGCTTTACTCCTCGGCTACTGTGAACAAAATTAAAACATAAATTATTTAGTAAATATTTACTCAAATATAAGTCCTACCAAAATAACTAAACCCGCTGACATTTAACTTAAGATTAATATTGTTCTCATACGTGCGCTATATCTTGTGTTTGAGTACCTACCTATATACTTAGGTACATTATTTTGCTGCGGATTTATGCATATTATAAGACAAGTTCAGAATAAGAGTAAATACTGTAGGATCTTATGTAATGATAATTTAAATGCGTACCTACCTGAAAAGTTAGAAAGTCAGCCAAATTCAAATTCTCCAGCTTTTCGTCTATCTCTTCTTACATAGACAGGATGACTATTATGCCGAACGCTAACAATTCGAGGTTTGTTAAGCATCTTACTCTGCTCTATATATTATTCCAAATCTGAAAAATAGGTGTTGTTTATTGTAACGATCATATAAAATTCTAATTGGGCTCGACGAATAGCAGAAGAAGCTGCAATTGCAGTAATGTTGTGGTGCATCATCATTTGAATTCACCTTCGTTACTCTAGTGAAATAAAAACCACTTCTACATGACCAAGTGTAATCATTAATTGTTTTTTGCATAAATCACTTATTACAGTAAACAATATTTCAGTACTTACCGTATAATTTGAATAAAATTATTTCATGATTTCATATTATATATAATATTTGTTGAAATTCAATGACATTCAGATAATGACATTTGTCTTTTTAAAATAGTGCTTGCACATGGCGCGATGTCGCTACAGCCTCTTTAGTATAAGAATAGTACGTACTATTTTCAAAAGCCGGTGTCAAGCACTAAACGTTTGACGTAAGCCCAACGTAAGGGTTGCGTTTACGGTTCGAACCAGAGAGGTTGGACGTTTAGACTAGAGAGAACATGCCCTATAAATTTCCTTATACCGAACGTGCAACATGTAATGTCAGTTGGTCTTAGTTGGTTAATCATAACGTCAAATTACGCGTCTCATTTAAAGAGGCATAGACTCTTTACATACTCATATCTTTGACTACATTCTCTAAATAGCCGTGCTGTGATCTGTCATCAGTGTAAAATTTGTTGAACGTTTGTGTTTACATTTTTAATAACTTTTTTGCATTTAAATAGTAAGTAAGCTTATAATAACTAAATAGTGTACTCATTAATTAATACACATCGTGTATGTGATATCGGGATGTGGATTCCGCTATTCTCGGAACGGAAATAACAGGAGAAACTTTATCGTCTAGCAGTGAGTCGGAATTTTCCAACAAATTTATTTACTTTTCTCGTATTAATGCTATAATGAGTGTTAAGTTTACACAATATCATTGTATTGCAAATCAAAGGAAAAGCTTGCATACGTATGTGTGATGAATTTAAGTCACAAATTGTTATTTTGTACATTTATTGATTTAATAGCCTTAGTGATGGGATTTGACAGTGAAAGGAGATATCGATGTTTTTGAATGAGGGATAAATACGGAAACTAACTATCGGACATGAATGTAAGACTGTAGCTGGAAGCGACAGCGGGTAGCCGCGGTTGCTAAGTTGGCAATAAACAAAGTCGTCCAGCGGTCTAATTTTCTATCGCGCGTTTGATAGTAAGCACAGTTTAATGTACATAATTTACATAGATACCTACCTTAAAAGTAGCGTCTATTAACCTAAAGCCAAGTGTTCCAGTGTACGCGCGTGTGTGTAGGCTTACATTTTTGCATCTATAAAATAGTAGATGGATTAGGGATGTGAGTACCATTTTTTATTATTAAGAAGGTGTTTTTTATTACAGGTTGCCTATTAATGACGTCACAAGAAAACTTTGGATAAATGCCGTTGGACGGCCTAGTTTGACTTAGCAGAAGTACCATCGTATTTGTTCACGTCATTTTGAGAAAGGCTGTTTTTAAAAGACAGAAAGTACCTGGCGTCGTTTAAAACCGAAAGCTGTGCCTACATTACATTTATGCCCGGACATTGCACACCCGGTAGAATTATTTATCCAAAGCTAAACAAAAAGTGTGTAATGTTAGTTTGAACATATTAATAAAATATAATAATTACAACGATTTTAATTAATCTACCTACACACACACATATGCTCACGCCTTTTTCCCGTCGGGGTAGGCAGAGACAACAGAACGCCACTTGCTCCTATCCTTGCAAACCTCACGTGCTTCCTCTACATTAATTATTCTTTTCATACATGCTCGCCGGTTGCGGGTGCTTCGGACTTTTCCGTTTTTCAAGACGTCCCCAATTTGGTCCACGAACGTCTTACGAGGTCTGCCGCAACCGGCTTGTCCATACACCTACTAATCTACCTACTTCTATATTATTTATCATATTAGTGCTATCCTGACTGATCAAAGACGTCTTGCCTTGTAGTCCGCTACATAATATTGTACCATAAAATATAATATTCTTTCACATTCACACAACATTATCTGGTCCCAAACTAAGCATATCTTGTACTACGGGTACTAGACAATCGATAAACATGCATATATACTTTTCTGTAAATATAATACAGAAAAGTATATATGCATAGAGTACCATCCAGACCAAGACAAACATCCATATTCATGCACACAAATGTTTGACTTGAGCGGGAATCAAACCCGCAAGCTTCGGCGTGGCAGTCGGATTACCTACAACTCTAAAAAAGTCGAGCAGTGTCCAACGTTAGCGATAGTAAGCAACGTGATATGATGCGACGCAAACAAATTGCCAAAGCCTGCCGTGCCGCATTAGCCAATCTGGTATAATTCGTACAAAACATAATCTAAGTGACAGTTTCTTAGCATCGCATCTCAAGGCATCGCTCATTAGTTTATGAATACTTTTTGTCAATAGATTTTATGACTTAAACGAACAATTAAACACGTGATTTTTTTAGTACTGTCTGTCTGGCAAGAGTGGCAAGTCTTTGCAAAGCACTATCCGGCGTCAACAGCAAAAACTACAATTTCAATATTTTTATATTTTACTTGTTTACTTCTACGGCTTAAATATATTAGACATTTGACCAAAAATATTTATCGATAAATCATCACTGTTACGAACAACACTCGGTTTCCTAACTCTATGTTTTGTCTACTGTTTGCCTACCACGATGCTGCTATAAGAGCGTGCTGCTAAACCTATCGACAGCTCTTTCTATCATACTGCATGTGCCATTAGAAAGAAGATATCAATCATAGCAACCGCTGTTGTTATTTAGTGTTACTTCTATGCCTTAGGTTATATTTCTTTGGTTCGAACGCTCAATACAATTAGCACGATACCATGTTTGACATCAGTCAAACTAAAACCAAACGTTCACCAAATACGTTACGTTGTCAACGTTTGAACGTTTGAAAATAGCACGATTAGCCCCAGCGGTAGAACATCCATTGGCGTGCCCACAATGTTGTATACTCTGGCTCCTGGTGTAAATACGGTCGGAATGGAGTAGTTTTTTAACTTGTCTCCAATTTTATCCGTAACACCTATAATGTAGGGCATGTTGGTCGGTTGTCTATTTACCGCCGGATGTTTTTCGCGCTTGATATGCCACGTCATTCGTCGTTGCACCTGGTATCCGTAAAAAATTCAATCGGGAGGAGGGCAACCACGGGACGTGCAACCGTCTCAAAACGTCAAGCAAAATAAGGTATGTAAATACCTAATGCATGTTCGCGTTAATTCCCGTCTATATATATATATATATATCGGAATGGTCATCAGTACAGGACGTCAATTGACGACGAAACGGAAGTGCGAGGATTGTGCGCTTCGACAGAGTCTACGCGTCACGTTCGCTACAGTCGAAGAGGGGGGATGACGGTTGACGTTCAACGGAGCAACGACGACTATCACTTCTCTTGGAGGCTCCAGGCGGGCAACAAGTACCTAGAAACTGTCACTCGTTTCGTGTTCAGTAATACAAAATAGTTATAGTCAGTTTTGTTAGATTTGATTTGGTGTGAACTTATAACGAACTGTAATGTGAAGTGTTGATACCGGCCAAGAATAAAGCAATCCGCCGTCATCAGAAGTGGCATCAGGGACCAGCGTGACCACAACGCGCGAGCGAAGGCGACTGCTAACGCTGCTATGTTGGTGAATCAGCTGAGCTTGCAACTGCCACCGTGGTGAGCGTATTGTCTCTGATTTTTTTTATTGGTACTGCCAATTTTATTTAGTGGCAGTAAAAGTAAAACATTACGCGTTTAACCTTGGAAAAGTCATAATCGTTGTGGTGATATCGCCATCACATCGTACCGAGTGTTGTAGGTTCGATTCCTACACGAGACTCTGAGTTGTGGAACCGTTTGACTTTTACGGTGTCGTGGTTCCCATGGCATGATCTCATGAATAATATTCTTTTTAATAGCTTAAATAAGAAAGACAAAAAAAAAATGTGGGTAGATAGCGAACGGAGATTTTGAATTTGATACGCCAGTTAAAAAGAAAGCGATTATTTTTATTTTCTTCATGCGAGGGTGGCCCGCACTCACGAAACTTGCGATCATATTATGCTTGCTTGCAAATTATCTTTTCTCAGTCTTACTTTATGGACTGTAATAGTAACGAGAGTGAGCGTACAGGCCGACTTGCATTGTTCCAAGCAAGTGCGTTTGAGTGAAACATGCTAGTTATTGTTGTAGTGCAGTTGTAATATTGGTTTTAGAACCAACAGCCAACTTTGGTTGGTTTTCTGTTAAATCTAGAACAATAACTCCGGTCCAGACTGTCCTTCGCAGGGCAGCGGCGCTAAAGTTGGTAAACTAATCGAATCATACATACTAAGTTCCTAGTGTAAGACTTGAGAAGACTTAAGTTCATTTTGTGTAGAACAGCTTGTAGCTTTTATTTCTTAAATAGACGTGTGAACTGCAGTGCTGTCTAGACGAGTGCGGTTGGTTGGTTAGTGTAACCTGACCATAGTCAAAATATATTACTAGCGCCATAATTTCATCGACTCATGGTGTTGATAATACGTAACGGTTTTCGTTTAAACGTGATCAGAGCCTAAGTAAAAAGTGACACTGTTACTCGTTGTAATTCTGAGTTGTACAGACGATCTCGATGTTGCAATTACACTTGCTTTTTTTTGTGTGCATAAATTTTTAACATGGCACATTAAAATGTTTCGTACTCGGATTATTAGATGGCACCACTAGTAAAATTAAATTTTAAGATTTAACGCGTGGACATTACCTACTGTGTTTTTTTTAAATTCATGTGATACGCTGGGAATTTTTATCAAGTGCCCCGAGTTCTCTGGCCAATTTTAAGTTATGCTTAGGACGTTTAGGAGTGATAGTGTTTCTAGTAGACGCTGTTAAACTCGGTTATAAGACGTAGAAGAAAATGATTGAGTTATCATCGTAGTGCGTTACGATAATCAGTTTCAGAGAGTTTAATTTTCATTGTAGGTAGAACTAGGTTAGTGATCGTTAGTGATAATTGTATGCTTAACCTTATTCTCATTCAATGGGTACTTTGTTAGTCGTTGATGTGATAATTTTGTGGTACCCACGTTACCGTCAGTGTAGATATACGTAAACTGGATAAGCCGTTTGTGCGGCTGTATGTTTAGCCATGCGTTGCCATTGGTTGGACCGGTAAAGTGCCTTTCTGGTTATTCATAGTCTCCGTTGATGCACAAATAAGACAGTTAGTGCATTGTCATAGTATCACAAATGTTATCCATCGTCTTGAACGCGAAAGGTTCGTTGCTGTATCGCTAAAGATTAGGTTAGGATAAGCTTCGTATTTAGACTATCCATGACAAAATTATAACGCTATAAAGACTGGTTGGATACTTGGTAGTAAACTCAACACCTAGAGTATCAGCCTAGTAAGATTTTCTTTTAGTCTGCTTGCTTCTTATCACATTGAACAAACCTAGTTTAAGATTACTTTGTTAGACGCTCGAAATGATTATCCGGGTGGTGTTCTGTATCCGGATGGAGGTTTCATAGCGTGATGTTGAAGACCCAATGGATGTCAGAGTATGAGCAATGCAATATTTTAATGAGTTTCCTATTATTTGAGCGAGTACGTGTGTTGCTCAACATGTCAGCTTCGAGGGAAAGAGTTAGTTGTGATTTTCATTAAAACCTGTAATGATTTTGATCAGAGTAGGTACCTTTTATTGCCCACCGACTTGTGCCAGGAATGGCCGAACGACTAGAATTGCTGTTCGAGAATTTTCTCTTAATCCTAGAGCGAAGTACATTAAAGTGTGGTTGTTGATCGCAATCACGGATACCCTGCTACTTAAGTAGCTCTCATTTGATTTTTGATCGCTAATATTATCTACCTCTGGTTTCTGTGTTGTATGAAAAGAGCGTGTTGCGAGAATCTGAAAGTACTCATAGAATGTCGATTGGTTATCTCATAACTGTAGTCGTTGCCTCTATGTAGCAAAAGGAAATCAGTTTGTCCGAAAGTAGCTTATCGGTTCTCGCCATGTTCGCATTTGGTTTTAGTTTTTGTCAGTGGTCAAATCCAGTTCTGGCATAGCTCTTTGAGAGTATGGACGGGAGTTACGTTCTGTGCAGTTGTGAAGTTGTAAATGAATTTGATAATTGCTTAAAATTTACGAAGTGTGGACGTTGAATTAGTCTGAAAGAACGGATACTCTAGTTAGTGCGTATACAATGAGACGAATCTTTGAAATACTAATGGAAGATTTATTTCCTTTTTGGGTAATCCTGGTGGCTAGCACGGCCTGATGGCCGGCGCGGCCTGGTAGCTGGCGCGGCCTGGAGGCCGGCGCGGCATGGTGGCAGGCGCGGCCGGCACGGCCTGGTGGCGAGTGTGGCTTGGTGGCCAGCATAGCCCGTGTGTGGCACGCGGCCCGTGTCTGGCGTGCGGCCCGTGTGTGGCGCGCGGCCCGTGTGGCGCGGGGCCTGTGTGAGGCCTGTATGTGGCTTTGAAGAATTGAAGAGCCTGGTAACTGGTATAGCTAAAGCATATCTGGCCGAACCTGGCAATGAAAGTGAAGGTAGTTTATTAAAGGTTAGAAGATGTTGAGTCCAAAGACCTTGGCTTAAATGTTTTGGTTAACTTGGTTTGAAAAATCTTAAAGTGTAAAGGCCCATTTGAGGTCACAGAAGTTCTTTACGATGATCTTTATAATCGCAATGCCTGAAGGTCAAAGTACAACTGACGAAATTGAGGTGAAACAAAGTAGTTCTGATATTGAAGAAAGTGTTTGAGTTTACATGATGATCGGATCGGACCGTACCAGAGGCTGACGTGTAGCCGTAGCTCGGTAGAAATCGGCGTCTACTAACTTAGTAGTATGCGTCCGTGAGTAGGCGGTATTGCAGTCAGCTCTGGCGGAGGTCTCGGCGTTCCCATGTGGGGTTCGCAGAAAGTAGAGTAACTGGAGGTTACTGGGCTATGTATGCATAGCCATGATCACATGTAGAGCTTAAATGTCATGGTTTACTTGGTTTGAAATAATATTTTGAGAGATAGTGATAGTGAAATGTCAGTTTTACATTGAGTTTCCTGATTATTGATTTTGATACTGAAACTTTGTGCCAGAGGATCAGAGCATAACTGACGATCTTAAAGAGAGTAAATTGTGAACCTTAATACTGACGAGACAGTAGAAAACTGGGCTTACATGTTGATTGGTTGTGCGATTTAATGTCAGAGGTTCGGTTTGTAGCCGTAATAGCCGTAAATCAGTACAAATCGGATTCAATACAACTGTGAAGGCAGTTGTCCGTGAGTACACGGTAGGTACGCAGACGACTCCGATGTTTGATTGGCGCAGACAAATGGGTGGCAACCGAGTGACTGGTGTAAGGCCTGGTTTAGTAACTGGAGGTTACTGAATGGGGGCAACCGAGTGGCTGGTTGAGTGCCTGGTTTAGTAACTGGAGGTTACTGAACGGTTATGAATCACATGTAGAGCTTTAGTTATTTGATTTGATTATAACGTGAGTCTATGGTAGTTGACTGTATTATCAGTGATGCTCTGAATCCAGCTTCTAAAATAGAATGTAATGTAGGAGGAGGAGAATTTTGTAGAAAATTTGATTGGAATCCTAACACTGTTTTGATTCAACCCTTACCTGGGTTAAGTCAGGAGTGACCGAGCAATGTGATACTGTGCGTGTAAAATTTTGTTACAGATTAACACACAGGGACGTGTGTCTTGTAGGATGGCCGTATCAGAATGGTCATCAGTACAGGACGTCAATTGACGACGAAACGGAAGTGCGAGGATTGTGCGCTTCGACAGAGTCTACGCGTCACGTTCGCTACAGTCGAAGAGGGGGGATGACGGTTGACGTTCAACGGAGCAACGACGACTATCACTTCTCTTGGAGGCTCCAGGCGGGCAACAAGTACCTAGAAACTGTCACTCGTTTCGTGTTCAGTAATACAAAATAGTTATAGTCAGTTTTGTTAGATTTGATTTGGTGTGAACTTATAACGAACTGTAATGTGAAGTGTTGATACCGGCCAAGAATAAAGCAATCTGCCGTCATATATATATACAAAGACATTGCCATTTATGGGAACAGAAAACATCATAAAAATGCTATCCCCTTAATATTGCCGCCAAATTAAACCCTAACATATCCCGTGGGGTATAAAGTAATAACGCATTTAAGACTTCTGGGCTAGTCGTAAGATAGTTTTGTCCCGGCACCTTACGGACTATAATCCCGAATCCCTTTGTAAGCCCCAACAAAGCCGCGTAACATATAAGAAAGAAAGAAAGAAACATTTATTTGGATACAGCACAAAACAGAACAACATACAATATTTTAAAAGAACAAAACTGATTATAAAGGCACATTAAATAAAAATAGAGAAGAATTTGCAGATCAGAAAAAAAAAGAAATATCGAGAAATGTCGAGTATGTGTCCCAGTGCTGACCAAAAGGGTAGCCAAGTCAGCATTATGCCCAGTACAGCTGATGCATACAGGACGCTGATATTCTCTTGGCTCCCATTCACCCACCACGGATGCCCAACCAGGTGTCGCGCTCACTCACAATGCAAAACACATAATAAGTTCTGTGTTATATTAAAATATACATATAATACAATATGCAATCACATGCACTCAAAAGGCAGACAAAAAAGTAATATAAAAGGAAAAAAGAAAACCACACGCAAATCAATCTCGTTAAAACCTAGGCGCGAGAAAAGGCCGCGGGGAAAGAGTAGGGTGGGCAGAGCGGCACTCTGTGATTTTTTTAATTAAAATTAAATTATATTAATAATTGTCTTATAATAAAATTATTTAAAATTATCCTAGATGAAATTATATTAATATCATATTTTGTTAAATTATATTCAAATTTTATTACAATTACATTAATATACTAGATTAAATTATATTAGAATTATATTTTGTTAAATTATATTATTTTAAAAACATGATATATAAGATTATATTAAAATTAATTATTTATACTACATATTATTATCACACATAAATGATAATAATTGATATGTAAACAATATAGATTGAAATAATAAATTAACTAATACATTCGGACATCAAATTGCTTTAAATAGTACATGAGATTCATGTGGGTAGTTGAGGTGACAACATTGAAAACAATTTGCTCTTGATTTTTAATTTATAATTATTTGTTTAAATCATAGTTAAACTGGTTTAATGATTTAAAACTATTTATTATAACACACTACCTGCCAGAAAGTGTTATCTCCTTGGAAAACTCACTATTAACTACAGTATGGAATCCATCCACAACACAGTAGAAAATCTAAACAAAATGTTCCACCAAAAAATGACACAATTTGAAGATAAACTACAGAGTACCAGCCTTCCTTCCAACATTGCCGGCCTGGCTGCTGAATTTGCCACCTTCCGCGAATTTGTAACTGAAGCTCTGAAGGGTTTGCAGCAACAACTCCAACTACTAGCGCGCAGTGTCGATCATATGGAGATGCAAGGCCGACGCAAGATTCTTCTCTTCCATGGCGTTCCAGAAGATACAAAAGAGGACCCGGTTCAAACTATAGTGAGTGTAGTAAAAACACACTTGAAACTTGAGGACTTTACTCCTGACCACATCAAGCGTTGCCATCGTATGGAAAGACCTGCAGCTTCTTCACCACACAAGCACCGGCCAATCCTCGTAAAACTGCAGCATGTGTCAGTCCGAGATAAAGTTTGGTTTGCCAAAACTAAACTTAAGGGCTCTGGTATCACAGCGTCAGAGTTTTTAACAAAAGCCCGCCATGACCTCTTTATGGCAGCTTGCGAGAAGTTCGGCGTCTCAAAATGCTGGACTAAGGAAGGAATAGTACACGTCCTCGGGATAAACGGCGAGCGTCATCGGATAAATTCTTCTGTGGATTTACAAAATCTATCCCAATTCGTCGTTGTTGACCAGTCCAAGCAGCCCCCTGCTGCAAAGAAAACCGATGAGACGGTGAAAGCCAGAAGAGCTGCAGCTATTCGGAAATAATCTTAAATTGTTCATATTTCCTCTTTGTTGTATCCTCAGGTGGGTGGTTTAATTTTATTCTTGTTCACTCGTGTTTGTTTACAATCTGTTTTGACGGTACGTTTGTAAGATTGCAAAACGATGGTATCTAATAATTAATAATGACGGTGCTATTAATTATTTGCTGGAATTTTTACTTGTTCGTTTGTTATTGATAGATTTTTTTTTTTTGACTTTGAATGAGTTGTCACTTTTGATCATAGAGTAAAATTACTTTTGATACTTCACGTTTAGTCTATGCTTCACGTCACGATGTGTATTCACGTTTCGTTATTGCTGTTACTTGGGCTATTGTTACACGCATTTATACACTTTTGAAATTGTATCGAATTTTATACGTACGGATTAGAATATTTAATTTATTGTTAGGGCTTAAATAATACCGTAGTTTATTTTTAAGAATTTATAGTAACATAAGTTAAGTTAGAAGCCATCCTACCTGGGATCTTAGAAATTTTTATTGTTTTTACAAGTGTGTTGTTTTTTTTGTATTTTTATGATATATTTTTATATTGATAACTAACTGGCAGGTGGAGTATTGAATACGTTACACAGTTTGATTGTGTAAAGTCAGGATATTTGTTTTAATTTTATTTTATACAGATAAATTATATATTTATTTACGTTATATTTATATATTAATTATCTATTATATTTTATTTATTATACATAATATTATGGATTCGAACAGTGACAGCGATGATTATTTTTCTGCAGATAGTGATGATGACAGTTTTGTTAGTGTTCCTTCATTGGCAGATAACATCCGATCTGTATTTTCCGATGTTCCAAGAAACTTTAATGTTGTGCATATCAATGCACAGAGTATTCCCGCTCATTTCCCAGATATGCTGGCAAATTTAGACTGTAAGAACATACACGCTATTCTTGTCTCTGAATCATGGCTTAAGCCATGCCTTCCTTCTACTTCTTATTCTTTGCCCGGCTTCCAGCTTATCAGAAACGACCGGACTGGGGGTGGTGGCGGTGGTGTCGCCATCTATCTTCGATCCTATATAGCTTATACAGTGATAAGCGTGTCTTCACAACCGCCTCCCTCCAACGCTGGTGAGCACCTGTTTCTGGAAGTCGTGCTACATCACACTAAAATCCTTCTCGGTGTTTACTACTGTCCTTCCTTGCGTATTGACTTCTTTTCCTCTTTTGAAAATCTCTTACTTAACCTATCTCCTTCTTACAGTCAAACTATCATTATGGGTGACTTCAACACTTGTCTTCTTAAGAAAGATTCGCGTTCTTCCTCTCTTTATTCTATTTCAGTCTCGTGCAATCTTCATATTCTACCTCTGAATGCCACCCATCACTTTCCTAATTCTACACCCTCACTGTTAGATCTCATTTTCGTTTCTTCACTAAATCACGTCGCGAAACACGGCCAATGCTGTGCCGACGAATTTTCCTATCACAACCTTATTTTTCTCTCTTACAAAATTCGTCCTCCTAAGGCAAAGCCAAGAATACTTTTACAGCGCAATTTTGCTGGTATGGATACTGAACGTCTTCGTGGTGACGCAGGGGCAATTGACTGGATGCCACTGTTTTCCGCTGCAACAGTTGATGGTAAAGTCGAAATATTTGAGAGGCAAATTACTGAACTTTATAATGTACATGCTCCTATACGTGCAATTAAGCTGAAACATCGTCCTTCGCCCTGGCTTACTAGTGAAATAAGGACACTTATTCAAAGGAAAGCAGCGGCGAAATCAAAATTTAAGTCAAAACCAACTGAGTCTAATAAAGAAAAATATATTAAAGCTCGAAATCACTGCAATAGGGTGTGTAGGGATGCACAACGCCAGCACATTCACAGCTCCGTACAAAACGGTGATCCATCGAAAGTATGGAAATTTCTTAAATCACTTGGGGTTGATAAGCAACGGCAAAATACTGCTCCTAATACAATTGATATTAACATGCTTAACCAGCACTTCTCTGCTTCGTCTGATTATGATAGGACAACAAAAATAAACACCCTAAATTATCTTTCATCGCTTCCAACTCCTGATTATAGTCCATTTGTCTTTAGTCAATTTACTGAATGTGGTGTTAAGAAGAGTATCTTATCCATAACGTCCAACGCAGTTGGCAGTGATGGTATCACCCGTAATATGATCCTTCCAATCCTTGATGAAATCCTACCTATCATTTCCCACATCCTTAATTTCTCCATATCCAGTGGCATTTTCCCAACTGCTTGGAAAAATGCTCAAGTCATCCCTTTACCTAAGAAACCCAATCCTGAATCCTTTGCAGAATATCGTCCCATATCCATATTACCTTTCCTTTCAAAAGTTCTTGAACGCCTTATCCACAACCAACTCAACACATTCCTTTCTAAAAATAATATCCTTAATCCCTACCAATCCGGCTTCCGTCCTGGTCATAGTACCACTACCACCCTTGTCAATATTACGGATGATATCAGATCGGGCATGGAAGATGGCAAACTCACGGTGCTCTGTTTATTAGACTTCAGTAATGCTTTCAACACCGTAGACTTTGATGTTCTCCTTGCCCGATTAGGCTCTCTTAACATATCTCCATCGGTGATCGACTGGTTTCGTAGTTACCTGTTTGGTCGCCGACAACGAATCCGGCTAGATGACACCTATTCTACTTGGTGTGACAACTCTGCCGGCGTACCACAGGGCGGCGTTCTATCTCCATTGCTCTTCTCAATTTTTATAAATAATATCTCCAACCATATTTCTTCTTCCTACCACCTATATGCAGATGATATGCAGATTTATTGTCAAATCAAGCCTGAAAGCCTGTCTCAAGGTATTACAATAATAAATAATGATCTGGATCAAATTTGTGACTGGACAAAAAGGTTTGGACTCAGGGTTAATCCTACGAAGACACAGGTTATTTTGGTTGGTAGTTCCAGACTAATCTCTAAGATCGACTGGTCAATGGTTCCCCTTGTATCTTTTGACGGTATTCCAATTCCTTTCAGTGACAAAGTAAAGAACTTGGGGATATACATTGACCAAACACTCTCTTGGAGCTTTCAACTGCAAAGTACTAGTCGGAAACTCTTCGCAGCTGCCGCATCGCTAAGAAGATTGCGAAATTTTCTTCCAATTGCCACCAAAATTGCGCTTGTGCAGTCTATCCTTCTTCCTATTCTTGACTATGCCGATGCCAGCTATCTAGATCTTAATGAGGACCAGCTAGACAAGCTTGAGCGACTCCAAAACTTTTGTATACGGTTCATATTTGGTTTACGCAAATATGACCACGTTTCCGAATTTCGAAACAAGCTCAAATGGCTACCCATCCGCCTTCGCCGGAATACTCATATTCTTTGTCTCTTGTATAATATTCTATTCAATCCTTCATATCCCTTATATCTCAAGAATAGATTCGTCTATCTGCATGACACACATTCTAAGTGCTTGAGATCATCGGAAAATCTTAAGCTAAAAAGTCCTGTGCATTCTACTAAGTTCTTAGATAAATCTTTTACTGTCTTAGCTGTCAGATTGTGGAATGCACTACCGGAAACGATAAGACGTTCAAAATCATTGCCAATATTTAAAAATCATCTAAAGAAACATTACTTGTCACTATGATAAGTAACATTCCAATGATATCTTCTACATATATAATAGTTTAATATAATATATATTACATAATATATATGTAGATATATATATATATGTATATGTATGTATATGTATGTATATATGTTTGTATTTATTTATTTATATAACTGTGATTTATTTGATATTATTATCATATTTATTTATGTATATGGATTATGGATGTATATGTTTTTCTTATCTCATTTTAGTTTTAAGTATATATTTAGAGTTATTGTAATTTGTTTGACCCTTTATAGTGCACCCGCATACTACCTGTCCTTTTATTTAATTATGTCCGTACACGGTTGTCTGGCAGAAATCGCATTATGCGATAAGACCGCCCTTGTAACACTAGTTTATAAGAAACTCTTTGTAATGCACTCATGTTATTGCCTGGTGTACAATAAAGAATTAATTATTATTATTATTATTATAATTAAATAAAAGACATGTCGACATTTGCGTTACGCAGTTCACACTGAGATGCCAATAGATACTGCCGAAGACGCTTTTTGAATGTGACAGTACTGTTTATTTGCCTCAGAGACGGGGGTAGGTTATTCCATACTTTTGAAGCTGCATAACATATAAACTCTTTAAGATCTTAGCTCGCCTCCGGGCCATCAATCTCACCCATTGTGACGTCACAGATGTCAAGGTTACGGATAAGCCATGACCTTAGTAAAAGGTTACGCGATGTGTGGTAGCGACTTTTCCTTGGTGGCCTTTGTGGTTGTGGAATAGAACGCTGTAGGACGTCGCTCGACCCTTGCTGAGCCCAAAGTCGTGACCGTGCCTTTACATATACGTGCGTGCGTGTGCCTCAAAATACATGTCATTAATCACAGCGTTTCATATTTATGAAATAAGCTGTACCGCTACGCTATTTTTGGTAAAAGATGTGAAATATTTTGTGTAAAAATGTATTATTAAATTTTATGTAACAGATTTTATATAAAACAAATGCAATATTGTATTTCGGATAAGTGAGAAAATTACAATTGCTGAGCCCCGTAAAAAGAGCTTAATTTTATCAATAAATACACAGAAATATTGTTTATTAAAATTACGACTATTATAGGTACTAAATTCAATATAATCATAATATTACACCTGAATACTAAAATAACCTGATTATATTCAGCAAGCTAATATAACAGTAAAATATAAAATCAACGAATAATATTTCTGCGCAAGCCAACAGAATATTATAATTTTCTAATTATTGAACAGATGGAACACATTGTAACCGATTTACAGTATAATGTAACTATTTCATGTATATTATATCCCAGGAAATTATTGTACTAATATACGAGTTTTTACCCGCGGCTTCGCTCGCGCTAAACTGTCAACCCCAATTTTTCTCAATCAGGATGAATGAATAAATGCAATGAAAGAATGATTGATACTAAATGAATGCCTGCGTCATAAAAATCCTACTGTCCTAATATATTTTTTTCTAGTTCCAGTACCTAGTTAAGGGTCTTGGGTACCTTTTTTTTGTTTTATGAGGTGGAAAATCCCTGCGGATCTCCGACTCTTGGGGAAATGAGAGCCAAAGTATGAGGTGTTACCACTAAAAACCACCTCGACTTTCTCATGTACCCGTGTGTCGGAGGGTCGGGTATCGCCGAAGCATTCGTCGCAACCCTCCGACGGGTATTGGCCCGCCAGATGGTCAGGCCGGCCCCGAACAAAACCCCCTTGGCGGCGGATGAAGGTGTTGGGCTCCGCCGCCAAAACACCCAGCAGCCGCAGAGGATAGGGTGGACGGCAACGCAACACCGCATCTCCTCTTCCTCTGCGGCCCCACCGCGACGCAACGATGGTGCGCCCCCATTTGGTCGCGGGAGATAGGGCGCGCGGCAACGCAACACCGACACGCCTCTCCTCCCGCGAACGCGCCCGACTGTGAGGGACAGAAGAACTGTCCCCCGCACCCGCACCATTGGACGCATCCTGCGCAGGTCTCCGTCAAGCCCACGCGGAGCGTCCACTCCTGGGATCTCGCTTAGCTTCACCGTGGGTGACCTAACCACGGTTACTAAGCCCCTTCGCCACGACAAGGTGGAGGTCCAAAGGGGTGGTACTATTGGTAAACTGCCATAATTTGTCTCTTCTATTGTTTATTTGCGGAACGCTATCCACGAATTAAGTATTAAGTAAGTATTTAACCTTTACGTATTAATTCGGATTAATTTAATAATTTCAACAGGCAGCAAATGCGCTCTTCTTTAAATTGAATTATGTTGGCAATCTTTTATGATCATCGTCTTACATTAATAATAATATTTGGATTTGGCTCACGAGATTGTCGACATGTGGGATGTGGACTCGGCGATCATTGTACCGATAGTCGTGTCAGTTACCTAATGGTCTCATTGCCAAGAGCCTCGATCATCACCTCAAGAGGCTCGCGTTAGACGGCTGGATTAAGTCCTCTATACAGAAGGCAGTATTGCTGGCCACGGCTCGTATCGTCAGAAGGTTCCTCTCTCTGGAGCCCTAACTACCTGTAACTTGGTCCCTGCACCCGATACCGGTGAGCCCCGTAATTTTATTTTATATTTGTTTTTCTAAATAACATAGAAATGTAAAATATCATTATGAGAGAAGGTTAAAATAACATACATACATACATATGCTCACGCCTTTTTCCCGTCGGGGTAGGCAGAGACAACAGATCGCCATTTGCTTCTATCCTTACAAACCTCACGTGCTTCCTCTACATTCATTATTCTTTTCATACATGCTCGCCGGTTGCGGGTGCTTCGGACTTTTCCGTTTTTCAAGACGTCCCCAATTTGGTCCACGAACGTCTTACGAGGTCTGCCGCAACCAGCTTGCCCATACACCTCTGCCATATATATTTGATTCGTCAATCTTTCTTCACTCATTCTCTCCACGTGTCCAAACCATTTCAGCATTCTTTCTCAATCCTTGTCACGACATCTTCTTTCAGGCCACATCGCTCTCGTATTACTGCATTTGGAATTCTATCAATCAGTCTCACTCCACACATACTACGCAGTGATCGCATTTCAACTGCGTTAATTCTGCTTTCATGCTTTTTCTGCCATACCCAACACTCACTTCCATACATCAAGGTGGGCACCAGCACTCCATTATGAACCGCCAGGTTAAAATAAAGAGAATAATAATATAACTTTATTGTTTCTCTCTCACATAGTTATAAAATACATAATTGCACAAAATAAGCTTATTCTATATAATTATGCCACTATGTCAGAGACACCAGTCTCTGTCAGTCAGTATCTGTACTAGGAGACCTGTATGATAGAGCACTGGATACGTGCAGCACTAGTCATGCATTACTTATGAATGAGAGTGTGTGTTTTGGTGTGTGTGTGTGTGTGTGTGTGTGTGTGTGTGTGTGTGTGTGTGTGTGTGTGTTTGTGTGTGTGTCTGTCTCGTCGTAACTAAGAGATTTCAACCAGCCTGTGACCACCTTCTTGCATTTGTAACGAGTAAGTGAGTAAATGCTGAGCTCTTTGTTTAAAATCAACAAAGAGCTCAGCATTTACATAAGTAACCGCCTGAGAATCCAAAAAATCTCGATGAGAACGCTGTGTTCCACCGGACATTTAAGGTGTCACAAGTGTGATAATTTCTACGTTTACCTTTCAGCTTAGTAGGGTCAAAAGTAAGTTTGGCATGCTGTTTGAAATCGATCCCTAAGTCAGTCAGTTAACCGATACAGGTCTTTGGTAGAAAAGAGGAATGGCAAGGACCGACTTACTTTAAGGACTGCTTTTTGCGCTCTCTCAACTTTGATCAAGCTATTTTTACATGCTCCTTCCCACACAGTAATACAATAGCTTAAAATGGTTTGACATAGGGCAAGATAGATGCTTTTGACGACGTGAGTGTCCGCTATGTGCCGTAAGTTTTTAAAGATCGACATTAGTTTCCGCGTTCTGGAGGATAGTAAGTCCACATGGTGACAGAAGTTCAGTGAATCGTCTATTACAACTCCCAGATACTTAACCTTGGAGACTACGGTAAGTTGAGTGCCAGTGCAGGGATGGCTAAGTTGACATGTATGATATAATATACCATGGCTGTCAGTTGTTGATGATGAACTGCTCTTGATAGTGAATGGCATATAATGCGTCTTTTCAACGTTAAGAGTGAGTCCATTTCCTTTGAGCCATGTGGTCACCTTTTTAAAACCTAGCTGTGCAGACACAAAAGCATCATCCCATGAATCACCATGAAAGATTAGGGCGGTGTCGTCAGCATACGTGACTATCTTTCCGTTCCTGAGAGTAAGGTTGCACAGGTCATTTATAAAAGTAAGAAAGAGCGTAGGTCCCAGAACGCTACCTTGGGGCACACCGCAGACAACGGACTGGTCATCGCTGACGACATCACCATTCCTGATCCTCTGCATTCGGTCAACCAAGTAATTTTTAAACAGTCGAAGCTGAATATGCCGGATTCCTAGTTTTTCGAGTTTCGATAGTAGGAGTGGGACCGCACCGTGTCAAAAGCCTTTGCCAAGTCTAAAAACACTGCCACTACCTTCCTCTTTTGGTCAAGTTTGCGAACTATGTGAACAAGTTCATGTACAGCATCATGTGTTAACACTAACTTCATCAACGTCATCATCACAGTGTTATTCCGGTTGCATCCATGACATTTTGCTTGGAAACCTAACGTCCACTTTCTAATCTAACCACATATGATAGAACACTAGAATTACCTTCTTTTTTTTTTTTTTTTTTGTTTTACGAGGTGGAAAATCCCTTCGGATCTCCGACTCTTGGGGGAAATAAGAGCCGGAGTATGTGGTGTTTCCAGTAAAAACTACCTCGACTTCCTCCATGTACCCGTGTGTCGGAGGGTAGGGTTTCACTGAAGCATTCCTTGCTACCCCCCGACGGGTATTGGCCCGCCAGATGGTTAGGCGGGCCCCGAACGAAACCCCCTTGGCGGCGGATGAAGGTGTTGGGCTCCGCCGCCAAAACACCCAGCGGCCGCAGAGGATAGGGAGGACGGCAACGCAACACCGCATCTCCTCTTCCTCTGCGGCCCCACCACGACGCAACGATGGTGCGCCCCCATTTGGTCGCGGGAGATAGGGCGCGCGGCAACGCAACACCGACACGCCTCTCCCCCCGCGACCGCGCCCGACTGCGAGGGACAGACGAACTGTCCCTCGCACCCGCACCGTTGGACGCGTCCTGCGCAGGCCCCTCCAAGCCCACGCGGAGCGTCCCCTCCTGGATCCCTCTTAGCTTCACCGCGGGTGACCAATCCACGGTTACTGAGCCCCCCCACCACGACAAGGTGGAGATCCCACGGGGGGGACACTAGAATTACCTAGTTTTGTGATAATAACCATTGTAGAAAATACTTTACATACAGACATAGCAATTTTCGCATAAGTAAGTAGAAGAATAATTTTGATAAGCTCTGTACGTTAATACACCTATCGTTCTAAATGACTTTCTATTACATTACTATTAATCACCAAGATTAGTTCATCGTACAGTTACTAATACTTTATAAATGGTCCGAGCATTCCAAATAATTTGTTTCACGTCAATCAATACTAATGAAACTTTTTCTCGCTGACATATCAACAAAACAATTTAATTATGTTGATCCACCTAATATATTGATGTAATATTATTACATAAATGTTCAAGCAAGTCATTTGCTTGACAACTTCATAGCAGTCATGATGTATAACAATTGTCATCATTCAAAAGTACCAATAAATGGGCCATCGCATTGGACACCTGCAGGCCTAAAAAGAACATCAAAAATTACTCCGGTTGGGACAAAACAAAATAATTACGTTAAAAAGGTGTGTGAATGCTCAAATATTTGGTATCCTGTTATTTGGAATCAACAGATACTACTTACTTCAAATAAGTAGATCCATTTTGATCCTTAGTTACGTCTACAGCCTGTCCATCGTGATTCTTGCAATATTCAACATGCATAGATCGGAGACCATTAGTGCTGCTCATTTCGTGTTCAAATACACATTGGTTACTGAATACTTGTTTGTCGTCACTATATCTTTATTCAGCAGCAAAAAGAAAATGATCAGTTTCTTTCAGTATCACAACAAATTCGATGAAACGCTGAACTTGAGCAATGACCTGAAAGTCATTGACGCTGGGTACGTCTGATTTTTATGGGTATCAGGGTGTTTGGTGTACAGTGTAGTGGAATATATCCTCATGTATATCTTTCTACGCTTATTCTTGGATGATACTGTTTACAGTTTCTATGTAATGCTGTTGACCCACGACTATGAACACATTTTGTTCTTCATGTTACTCAGAAACATTTAATTGAGACTTCGTATAACAAAGGGGCACGTTTCAAAGATATTTAGCAATAGTAGAACAGGTAACCACCGCCAGAAGTTGAGTAAAATTGAAGCGCTGTCGAACAATGCACGGCTTGCTATTACTTCTTTACACCGCGCTTACGATTTGCTTCACAAGTGTGCCAACCAACTAAACGCCGCAATGAGTTTACCGGTAAGTTACATGCATAAATTATTTGTAATTAAAATTTTCAATAGGTTAAAGTTTTCAACATTTCATAATACGATTAATGGATTGCGACCTACATAGAGGCCACTACTGGTGTTTTGTTTCTGTTTCCATGTTTATTAATATCGTCATTTGGCTTGATACTTGATCTTAAATAATGTTGGATTATACTCATGAAGGTAAATGATGCTATTTTGCAGATGACGATAATATTACTGACTGCTGGATTATCGACAACGATGTTGCTGAAAATAATGGTGAAAGTGATACAAACAGTGACTACTGGTAATTCAGTAAGTGTATTCAATATAGTAATTAATCCAATACAATTTTTTTGTTCTTAAGGACTGGTATTGCTTTAAGTTTTATTTTAATTTTATTGGTAAAGTGCATTCAATGAATAATTTACTTAAACAACATTATTTAAAAAGCAATTTTACAAAGCGCTCGCTTGATTTTTTTTATAAAGTTAAAATAATAATAAAAGAGCTTCGTTATTTGTGAAATAAATATAAAATACATTTTATTTTCTGTATAAAATGTCAGAGAGAGAGAGAGCCAGCAACACCAGTCAGGGCCAATTGAATACATAATTATATTTTTAAAATGTTTACTTGTTTTTGACCCGTTAATAATTATATTTATTTTTTGTACGTATGTTTAAAATAATCCGTGTGTAATGTTTTCAGTTTGGTAGATGTGTAATATTGTACTTATTCAGTCGCAGTATGAAGTACACAGTTCTAGTCGTGATGTCTTGCTACTACTCCAGCGTGACATAACGCAAGTCACTGCCATAAGAACCATCTTGCACGATGCCGTGCATTCTTTTCCTTTAGGTGTTTAATAGATTTTCTGCTTAGTTATTTATTTTATATAGGTATAACGTGTGATTGCCTCCGTGGTCCAGTGGATAGAGTATACGTTTGCTTATCGGGAGGTCCCAGGTTCGATTCCCGGGTCGGCCAAAAGTGCTACTGAGTTTTTCCAAATTCTTAGTAGCAGCACGGACTCTGGCAATGCGAGAGTCCGTGCTGCTACTAAGAATTTGCTACTGAATTAACAATTTAATACGCATCACTTCGAAAAGTCACTGGTGTGCGCCGTGGATTTAAACCCGATACCCCTCTGCATAGCAGTCTGTTGGTATCACCACTAGGCTATCGCTGCCTATAACCTATTCCACTTTAATCATTAGCAATATTACCATTCTTTCAATCAATAGCGGAAATGTGTGCATATTATGTAAAATATGAATTTTGTAAGTGTTAAAACTGCGATATCTCACGAATGGTGAGTAGTACGAGAAAAAATCTCTAGACCAATTTTTGTACAAAATGGTACGATCTACAAGTTTGTTTGAACTATTTTCACGATAAAATTCACCGTTTACGAGAAAAATTAAAAAATCCAAAATGTGGTATATCTGATCTTGGATAAAAACAAATTCAGAAGTAGTGTCGATGGATTATTTATTATGATTTATTTAACGTCTCTGCCAATTTTCAGCTCTATGCAAATGATGTCCAAGTCAAATGTCTATTTTGACTGGACTAACAATAGTTTGTTGTGATAGTTAGATCTTTTACATCACAGAGATTCGCCCATTTGCAAACTCGTCATGAGGTTGAACCTGAAACTATTCTCGTCACATTCTACAGATTTCTGCACTAGGCTACCGCTGTTTAAACGCTATTTGTTTGGTGTTATATTTTCACCAAGAAAATCACCTACAATAAAATTATAAATAGGAAAAAATTGTATTTTTGTTTGTGTGTTTGTTTGTTTGTAGTGGATAAATTCAAAAACTACTGGACCGATTTTAAAAATTCTTTCACCATTAGAAAGCTACATTATCTGCGGGAACATAGGCTATATATATATTATTTTAGAAAAAATAGGGTTCCGTAAGATATTGGGGTTTTTCGGGTACGCGACGTAGTTCCCTCAGGACGCGGTTGAAACCGCGGGAAACGGCTAGTACTAAATATGTTTCAATTTATCTCATTCTTCCATGCAATATGTATAGCTGTGAAAATACACAGTCAATCAGTATCACCATCCACCATTTCATTCCATCCGTTAGTTCAATCCATATTCCATCAAATATCTTTATATAATATGATAGCAATTGAAATTAAACTACAGTTTACGGATTTTATCGCGTTATATTGGTTTCACTTGTTATTACATTTAAACCGAATGATCTAGAAACTACATTTTTATTACTAGCCGACGTTTCGAATTCTTTACAGGATTCATGTTCACGGCAGACTGAGGTGATATTTGTCTTTGTCTTGAATTTAAAAGTTATCTCAAATAACCCGAACATTTTTCAACTATTGGTGTTACTATCTACGCAGAATGTGCTCACTGTGTCTTGATGTCTTCTGGTGACTTTGTCCTTCTTGGGTTTCATTAGCCTGATAACAGGGTCCCAAGCTGGAGGAACATTTAAACCATCTTCCCTATTGAAATTAGGATGATTTTTTAATTTCAATAGTTTCACGTATCATTCTTGGAATAAAGCGGTGTTCTTTTGCGAGTATCTGTGATTTATCAAATGGCAGGTAATGGTTGGTTCCTTGTTCTACATGTTCACACACAGCAGACTTCGTCGAGCGTTTGTGTTTAATGTCAGCTATATGTTAATTTAGTCGAATGCCTATGCTTCTCTTGGTTTGTCCAATGTATGAGAGCCCACACTCACAGTCTATCTTGTAAACCCCAGCCTCTTGTAAGGGTAACTGACTTGTAAGGGTCTTGACAGATGGTAATAATTGGCTTATCTTCGTTGGCGGCTTGTAGAAAGTTTTGATTGAAGCTCGCTTCAAGATGTAGCCAATCTTGTCGGTCACGCCCTTGATGTATGGGAGGACAGCAATTTGTCTCTCTACTGTGGCTGGCTTGTTCTTCGGGGATCTGTGACGTTGGCGCGGCGGTAAGAGCTTGTTGTCTTGCAGAACTTGCTTGACATGTTGAAGCTCGGCGTCCAGGTTTTTCATGTCACAGATCCCCCGGGCTCTCTGAAACAAAGACATTCCTACGGTAACTAACTGTTTAGGATGGTGGTGAGATTCACCGTTTAAGTACATATTTGTATGTGTCTTTTTCCGATACAAAGTGTAGCTCAAAGAGTTGTTTTTGTGCCTGATAACAAGTACATCTAGGAAAGCTAAAGAATTGTTTGACTCTAATTCCATTGTAAATTTTATGTGGTTATGAATAAAATTAAGGTGGTCTAGGAATACATTACCACTATCTGTTGTTAAATTGTAAAAGTGTCATCTACATACCGATTGTAGAACTTTGGTGTGAGGGTGGCAGTCTGCAGGGCTCGCGCCTCGAAGTCCTCCATGAAGATGTCAGCAACAACAGGCGATACTGGAGAGCCCATTGCCACACCCGTCTACTTGTATGTAGTATTTCTCATCCCATAACAGATAGCCAGTTGTTAGGCAGTGTTTCAATATTTCTGCATATTCCTCAGGCATGTTGTTCTCTATTAGCTTCCTTCTAGTTATTTCAATACAGTCATGTGCTGGTAAGCATGTGAATAATGACTGTACATCAAAGCTAACCATAGTTTCCTTGTCAGAGAGATTTAGGTGTTTTATTTCACTGACAAAATGGTAGGAATCCTTTACATGCGCTCTCGTCTTGCCTCTGAGTGGCGAGAAAATCTTTGCAATGTGTTGAGCCAATCTGTAGGTTGGTGCCCCTATTTGACTGACTATAGGGCGCAGTGGAGCTTTTCCTTGTGTATTTTCGGTAGATCATACAATTGAGGAAGTTTTGCACACGATGGTATTAAGTATTTCACGTCCAGATTCAGTTGTTCGGAGTATTTCTTCACAATGTCACTCGTTTGCTTGAGTATTTTGTTGGTAGGGTCCGTCTTAACCAATTTATATGTACTTTCATCCGACAAAAGTTTTTCCATTTTTTGTTTATAATTGGACGTTTCCATCACTACCGTTGCATTTCCTTTATCTGCTCGGAGTACTGTTAGTTCAGGTCTAGCTCGTAGGTTCTTCAGTGCGAAATACTCAGGTTTTGGTAGATTCCTTCCCGGCACTTTCGAATGGCGCAATACAGCAGAAACGTCCTGACGTATGGCCTCGAAATCTTCCTTACTCACATTGTTCTTGACTAGACAATCCTCAACGTTGCAAATAATGGTCTCATACGGTATTCTAGATGGAGTTATCGCATAATTTAAACCTCTGCTCAGTACTTTTTCGGTGTTTTTATCTAACGTGTGTTTTGACAGATTGACAACTGTTTGTCTATGGTCGGCGGACGGTAGCGTGTGATTGGTCCGTGCAAAAACGTTCTGTTTCATTTTGTACTGTTCATTTGATTTTTGTTGTAATTTTTCAAATTTTCTATTTTGTTACATTTACACGCGTAATATTTTGATGTTTCTCTGTTATTTATTGCATTGATGCATTTTTCAAAATCAAATGGAGTTATCAATCTGTATATTTCTTTAGACAAATTCTCAACATTTCTATTTATTCTGCGTAAGTCAGCGCGGTGTTCGTATATCTTTTGAATGAGTAACTTATGACTTGCCTGTTTTAAGATCTTAGCGCTCCCACGTATGTCCTTCTTGGCCTTACAAGAGGCTGGGGTTTACAAGATAGACTGTGAGTGTGGGCTCTCATACATTGGACAAACCAAGAGAAGCATAGGCATTCGACTAAAGGAACATATAGCTGACATTAAACAAAAACGCTCGACGAAGTCTGCTGTGTGTGAACATGTCGAACAAGGAACCAACCATTACCTGCGATTTGATAAACCACAGATACTCGCAAAAGAACACCCCTTTATTCCAAGAATGATACGTGAAGCTATTGAAATTAAAAAACATCCTAATTTCAATAGGGAAGATGGTTGGAATGTTCCTCCAGCTTGGGACCCTGTTATCAGGCTAATGAAACCCAAGAAGGACAAAGTCACCAGAAGACATCAAGACACAGTGAGCACATTCTGCGTAGATAGTAACACCAATAGTTGAAAAATGTTCGGGTACTTTGAGATAACTTTTAAATTCAAGACAAAGACAAATACCACCTCAGTCTGCCGTGAACATGAATCCTGTAAAGAATTCGAAACGTCGGCTAGTAATAAAAATGTAGTTTCTAGATCATTCGGTTTAATAACTTAGTAACAAGTGAAACCAATATAACGCGATAAAATCCGTAAATTTCCTTATCTATCCGTAGATGTCAATTTCCTTATCGGTCACTACACTCATAATGCAGAATCCGTAATCGTATTTGACACAAATGAGAATTGCAGACTTTTAAGTGTAGCAAATTATTGGCTGATGGATGGCACATTTAACTGTTGCCCCACCCCGTTTCGACAAATATATTCTATACATGCAATAGTTGGAACTCCGGATGGTGCGTATAAAGTACCTTCTTTAACTATGGTTTACTTTCACATAAAACTGTAAAGTGTTATGAAATATTTTTAGAAATATTAAAACGACACACACTAAATACCTTGAATATCGATTTGTGCCCACAAATAATCCTCACCGATTTTGAACGCGCAGCAATGAAAGCTATAAAAATGGTGTTCCCAGACTGCTTAAATAAACTTTGTTTCTTTCACTTGAACCAAAGTATATGGCGTCACACTCAATCGGCTCGTCTCGCGAAACAATACAACAGCGATCCAGTATTTGGCCACAAATTGAGACATATTGCTGCACTGGCATTTTTAGAGCCAATAGAAATTTCCGATGCGCTTGATATAATAAAAAACGAAATTATACCTGATGAAGCTAAGAGAGTGATGCGATGGTTTGAAAATTATTATGTCAGTGGATCAGCGATAATTACAAAATCCATTAGCTCCAAAATGACAGTAAAGCGAAGTCCGCCAATATTTCCTCCAAGGATGTGGTCAGTACACGACATCCAACTTGCACATGTACTATTATCACAAAATGCGCTGGAGTCGTGGCACAACAGGTGGAATATCTTATTAAGCCGGCGAAAATGGAACATTTTCAAAACAATAGTGGAGTTCCAGAATGAACAAAAGCACACAAAATGCATTATCGAACTCATTAATTCGTCGGAGCCAACGCTTAAGAAAAATATCAAAGTATCAAGAGAGGATTACTCAGCATTTGTCAGAAAAGGATGATATGGACATAAAAACCTACTTAAGTGGCTGGGCTTATATTTCACTTGTATGTAATACAAAATAAGTATCCTATGAACTTTAGAATTGTTTTTGTTAATCATAGTTGATTTGTTATGTTTTTGTTTTGGTATCAATTACATTATTTAGCTATTTGTTAATAATAAAAATTATTTTAATTTGCAAATATATTTCATTTAACCTTTCAAAACGTATGTATAACCATAACATGTACGATATATGTATTAACGTTGAATCAAATACGTTTTTGTTACTTTTTTGGTTAGTTTTGTTCAGGTTTTGCATAAAACTTTAAGTTTCGTCTTCACAACTTGATTCAGGTGTAAGCAACAAACGGAAACAGGTCTACATGTCGAATACCTATTTTTTTTACCCCAGGGGCAGATGAACAGTTGTGTCGGCGAATCGCTCGCCGGTGAAAGGTTCTGTCGATGAAATTTTCAAAAGTGAATCGTTCTGTCGGCGAATCGTTCGCCGTTAAAACGTTCTATCGGTGAAATAATGAAAAGTGAATCGTTGTGTCGGCGAACCGTTCGTCATTGAAAAGTTCTGTCGAAGAAAAAATGAAAACTGAGTCGTTCTGTCGGTGAACCGATAAACGGCGAAAAAACTGTCGGCGAAATGTTTCAGAATCGCCCGTGTGAATGAATTTGATATATCTAATTAAATATAAAAGAAAATGATTTCGTGTGGGTGTGTGGCCAACTCTGGGTGTTGCTCCAAAGCACGGTACTCCTCTGATGTATACCTATGCCGCACACGGTCGCCATAGAAAATCGGTCACCCATCCAAGTGGTGACCTGTGCAGCATTGCTTATCTTTGTCACCTATAATTACGAATGGCTTGCCAAGTCACACTATGAGCGCTACTAACACAAATAATTCTGATACATTCATATCGTGTCAACGGATGTCTTTTATTTTTATCAAGTGACTAGAGGACGCCAGCAGCTACGCCTGCATTTTTTTTTTATTTACCCGTTTTAGCCGATCCCGTGGGCATTTCGGGAAATCCCTTCATAGTGCACCCCTCAGGTCTCCAAGGAACATACATGCCAAATTTCAGCTTCCTGCGCCCTATAGTTTCGGCTGTAGCGTGTCTGTCAGTCAGTCAGTAACGCAAGGATTTTATATATTAAGATAATAACGAGTATTTATACTAATGTGGTATCATAATTTTAAGTACATTCCTACCCGTCCGTTTTTACTCTAGTTGTTGATAATGTTCACTTGAATTACGAAACAAATATTCTACTAAAGTTTTAGTGGTAATAGTGTCGTCGTTTGCTCAGTTTACAAATATCTTCGCAGCAATTAGTTCAAATGTCATTCGTCACATGTTTGCGTCAAATATTTAGATAGTCGACGGTCGTTTTTAAAACGAAAATGTCATTAAGGACCCTGTTGACTGTTATGAAGGGTCAAATAGGCCTACAAATTACACGAAACACGTCCTCTAATGATTAACTTTCACAAGAGGCGACGCTTAGAATTCTAATAAAATTAAATTGGATATCAATACAGTCCTTTACATTGAAGAACAAAAGAAAATGGTTGATAACCTATATAAATTTAAAACGCAGTCGCTTATACGAATAGGTAACATAGTAACAGGTGATCAGCTATCTAAATCGTTTTTCTATCTCATCTTGTTCAGTTGATGAAAATGTGACCTTGCGAAATTTCGATTTTCGTCTGCAAATTTTCGTTAACTTATCTCGTAATCATTGGCGGAGATTTCGGGGTGTAGTTACGAACGGTGAGTTTTGAGGCAAGGGAAAAAAATAGATAGAAAACATTCAGCTTTATCACCTACCGTCCGTCTCCGCCAAAATTAAGGGGTAACGTAAAGTCCCTGGAGACTTGTTTTTTATCTCAAGAGTGGGTAACTCGTGCGTTGATGGAATTTTGGGGTAGAAACAAAATATTATTTAACGTTTTATTAGGGTACTTAGGCCCTCGCTGCATATTTATGCGTACTGTGCTGGAAAATATGCGGTAATGACTACTGTATTGTATTTTCATAGGAACATGCCTTTATGTGTGGCATTTAAGAAAACACCATCATGGGTTACCCTGCCTGCATTGCTAATAAGTAGTTTTATTTAGTGTAATGTTTAATAAATATCTATATCATTTATATAAATTTATAACTATGGATCCAAGGTCAATTACTAAAATAATTGAGCACTAGACTAGAATTCTTATAATAAATGAATTGATTCAATTAAGATACGCTCGGTGACCTTGATATATAATACCAACGACGTTGGTTTAGTAGCAACGTGTATGTATAACTTTGTCAAGCGTCGGTGGCATAGTAATACCTTTTCTACCTCTTCAGGTCTCTTCCTGCTCCTTTTACCTTTCTCCTTTGCGAACATTTTGTAATAATATTCCATTTTAACATGTATTGCTTCTGTAAAAGTGCGGTAATCAGGATAAATAATCTCCCCATCAGGTAGACTTAAAAACGTCAACAAAGAAAGCAAAAACCTGTGTTCAAATATTTATTTTGTTTGAATAAGTAAAAGATAAATAGATTGCCTCCGTGGTCCAGTGGATAGCGTATGCGACTGCTGATCGGAGGTCCCGGGTTCGATTCCCGGGTCGGGCAAAAGTCTTTCTGGGTTTTTTCGAATTCTCAGTAGCAGCACGGAGTCTGGTGATGTGCCCGGTAACGGCAATAGGCTCGCCCCCTATTACGTGGGACCTAAAAATTCATGGCGACATGTGGGTGTAATATTTCACCTCTGCATACCCCTTCGGGGATACAGGCATGAGCCTATATAAAAAGAAAGAAAAATAAAATATTTTTAAATAAAAAAACAACCGTCTTCAAAAAACACTAAGGAAATAAAAAACAAAAATTAATTGGTTTTGGAGCAAAAATTTTTGGAGTCGGTGCCAAGCCAACTATTTCTGATCTGACTATAAAACCTCTACACATTTTTATATAGCTTACGTTGTTGATAGAATAGGTAGTTTGTAATTTTGTAACTTTATGCGTAAGGGCTTGGCACCGACTCCAAAAATTTTTGCTCCAAAACCAATTATTTTTTGTTTTTTAATTCCTTAGTGTTTTTTGAAGACGGTTTTTTTTATTTAAAAATATTTTTTTATTTTTTGCTTTTTAGTTGTATCCTAATAAAAAATAGTAATAGGTGGTAAGTAGGTACATAGGATAGTGTAGGACTGTAGGTGGTACATGATGGGGAGGCCTTCTTTACGTGCCTCAATTCTGAAATGTAGACCTGTACCTTTCTGGCAATTTCAAGTATTTTTTTGTTTTCAACTAACTAGCCTAAACACGTTCGTTTCAGTTCCATCATCAGAGCCCGGCAATCATCCAATACCATAGTGTTTACCAAGACAAAACAAACGAGCCTCAACACGATTAGATTGCGTTATTGTATTACAAAGATCCCATGGCTACCTTCCTGCTCTATCATCAGAGTTTGGTAAACATTCAGCACTAAAGTCCATGAAAAGACGAATCAAACGAGCCCAAACTCAATGGTATTGCGTAATTGTATTACAAAGAACTCATGGCCACCTTCCTGCTCCATCATCAGACCTTGGAAAACATCCAGTACCAAAGTCCATGTAAAGACCAATCAAACGACCCTAAACTCGATGAGATTGGGTTACCTTCCAGCTCTATCATCAGACCATGGAAATTATCCAGCATCAAAGTCTATGTAAAGACGATTCAAACGAGCCAGAACTCGATAGGATTGCGTAATTGTATAACAAATATCCCATGGCTACCTTCCTGCTCCATCATTATTCAGCACTAAAGTCCTTGTAAAGACGAATCAAACGAGCCCAAACTCGATAGGATTGCGTAATTGTATAACAAATATCCCATGGCTATCTTCCTGCTCCATCATTATTCAGCACTAAAATCCTTGTAAAGACGAATCAAACGAGCCCAAACTCAATGGAATTGCGTCTTTGCATTACAAAGATCCTATGGCCACCTTCCAACTCTATCATCAGACCATGAAAATCATCCAGCATCAAAGTCTATGTAAAGACGATTCAAACGAGCCCAAACTCGACGGAATTGGGTTGTTATCGTCAAATCGCTTCAAGTGTGCTTATAAAATTTGAAGAGTTCCTTCGATTTTTCAGGATTCCATGATCAGATCCTGACCTGATGATCATGGGACCAACTAGAAGTCAACTAGAAGACAACTTCAATCAAAACAAAAAAATTCGAAATCGGTCCAGGCGTCTAAGAGAAATCGGGGAACATAGGTACATAAATATTGAGAACCTCCTCCTTTTTTGAAGTCGGTTAAAAATAGATATAAATCTTTATTGCCTTATAATTTAAACATCAAATGATCAGACCACAAAGTCATATTCGAGCTCATTCAACCCAACGTTCTTATGAAGATAACATAAAGGTTGTGCCAGACTATTTCAGTTTTTCAAATCACGTGCTTGTGTCCTTATTTACACATACATATAAGAAGAAATGTATAATAGAATATCTATGCTCAAAAGGGTTTCCAAGCTATTTTAATACTACCAAGAAACTACACTTGGGCACACAGTAACTACACAATACAGCTAAAGTAATGGCTAAGAAATATTTGTTCATATACAATTTAACTTGACAATCACGCCGGGTTAATCCAAATGAACAATCTGTGTTTCTAATCGGTAGGAACAACTTAATAATATAATTTAGCAACGTACTATCTGAAGAGGATAACGGATTTAAAAGAACTAGATAATTATCTTACCAAATATAATAGCATATCACAAAGCACCTGCCGTAATTAAATAATTATCTTACCAAATATAATAGCATATCACAAAGCAAATCCGGTTAGACTTGAAAGCGGACCCCAGATTGAAACTGGGATAGCGCTAAGAGGATGATGATCACAAAGCACCTGCCGTCTGACCTTCGCAACCCAAAAGTAAAGCGATCCATACTTTAGAAGCGCTATTAAAATATATACTCATTAAAATCGTTACACATTGACATTGTGAAAGACATTGATAATAGTGCTTGAAGTTTGGTTCGCGATAACGCACTCGAGCAGCTCATTGTTCTGTAAGAAGTAAATACTCAAGTGTGTCCTCACCATTATGAGATAAATAACACGAACGCTGTACGTACGAAATGTGTAGTAAGTCTGTGTGCAGCTTAATATGCTGATAAAACACAAAAGCAAGATACTGCCTACGTCTAGTTAACGATTGCCCCAAACGTTGTTTGTGTTTATAATTGGCTCTGCATACATTTTAACAAAGGCTTAGTATTCTATTTGCTCTATCATATAATAAAATAAATTTACTTGTATTTTGTTGTGTTTTTTTTATTAACAATGTTACAATAGTTAAAGATAATAAAACATTTGAAACCTTACTCAGTTTGACATGATTAGGCCGAATCCCCTACCGCTTTTTACTTCCGCTTTTTATCTAGTTTAACAGTGCCATTTAAGCTTCGTGCAAACGGGCTACCGACTACACCTACTCGTGGCTCGTGACAAGCTGTTTACAATTAGTTTTAATACGTTTTTTGCACAACTACCGCCGTTAGCGCAGTACCGAAAGATGCAGGGTGCGCGTGACATCCACTGCAGCTATGGTGTAAAATTTTTGACTGTTGCATTCGTCCTTAGCAGTATTCTACTGTTCAACTAACTATAACTACCTACTTATTTATGACATTTGAACTCAAGAGTAGAGATGTAAGTGCGGTATTATACCATATGTACTGAAATGTATAAAACGAAAAATACCATATAATACGGTATTATACCATTTACTACGGTATTTGATATATAAATCAATTCTTCTATATTTTTGAAGTAAATGATCATAGAAATCATTAAAAATACTGAATACGGTAAAATTGCACAGGAATAAAGCAAGAAATTATATTTTAAGTTTGTATTATTAATAATTACGGATAAGGTTTCGAAATACGTCGCCGTTTTTAGGGGTTGTGAGTGATTGGAGGGGGAGGGGGGAGGTCTTGGAACCACCCCTCACCATTTTCACTTGCCGGAAATACTTGGTTTCCTCTGGAAAAAAAACTCCAGACATCGGTGTGTATGGCATTGCCAACTTCCACATTCTTCACACTAGTTTAATAAACTAAGGTTGGAGGAGCCCTGCTTCGCAGGGCTCCTATTTTCGGATTAAGGGTCAAAAGAGAACCTAACATAACCTATTTAGTTACCTATTACAGTCGCACCTAACCCTAGGTACTCGAAAGCAATGAGGCACAAATTTGACATTAGCTGTCAATATAATTCATACAAGATGGTGGTTGCGTTTCGTTTCACGTTTTTCACATAAAACCTAAATATCGCTTTTATTGCTTCCACTAGTTTAATTAACTGAGTTTGACGGAGCCCTGCTCCGCAGGGCTCCTATTTTCGGGTTAAGGGTCAAAATAGAACCTAACACAACCTATTTAGTTACTTTCACATAAAACCTAAAATTACGTTCCATTTTTCATATTTGAATGAAGAGTTTTTGGAAATAGTTTAAAAATATTTAGACGCAACTCCGGCAGCCAAAATTACTTTTAAGGTATTAAAACTAAGTCCCTTAAGACCCCTACACCACCAATACCCTCAAATTCGGGCGACGCGTTTCGAAACCCGACACATAATTACTATTAGCTACAACAATATTACCATAAAAACAAGGTCAAAATATGATTTAAAGAAAAACACGTAACATTTTAAGGTACGTTAGAGCAAAGGGGTCCTTAAAGTTATTTGAATCATCTCTCTATTTATTCTAAATTACATTATGTTCCTCTCTGCGTGGAGACACGTAAAGCCCGAACCTTAATACAAGATCCATAAGAAAAGCAAAGACGTGGCCTACGCCTTTTGTCTTCCTAGTTCGAAAACCCGAGATTTAGAGGATCTTCTACCTCCATATCTAAATCCTATTGTGTTGCTACGTTCTCGGTAGATGACGACGCAGTAATGTATTCTAGCAACATACTTTCAGCTAAATCATCTTCATCATCACTTTCTTTAACTTCGAATGTGCTGTCAGAAACACCAAGATTTGTGTAAATTGAGACCAATTTAGAAACACGTGATTTATCTACGTGTTTCGAGGATACGAATTTCGGGCTTTGCAATGAATTTTTCCAAAAGTTAAAATTCCAAAATTATTAATTAGTAATTCTAAAACAAAGAATAAAATCGAAACTTAATCAGAATATAAAATACATAAAATACTAATAATACCGTAAGTTATAATAAAATACCGGTTTAATACATAGCCTTTTGGTATTATACGGTATTTTTACAACACTATAAAGAGGTAAATCAGCCTTTGGCATCCCGTATAAAGACCATCTGTAATTCCGTAACCATTTGATTTTATATAATAAAGTTATATGTGGACTGGGCGGAGTTAGAGCATTATTAATAATGCTCGAGTAATAAGAATGAAAAATGATAATAGTGATATTACGTCTGTCTGCGCCACAATCAAATTAGCCAAATATGTAATTAAATTTAATATACTTATGGACAGAAAGCCATTTACTCAAACACGCACAAAGTAAAATAAATATTATTGATCTAGCAACATTCATAATCATATTCCTCAACAATCTACTTAAATTCATTACTTTTTAACACGCGATAACCAATCAAAACCCTTCTATTATTCTCTCCTTACTTCCGCGCATATCCTTTTCTACTTCCTATCCACCCTGATTCAATCAGTTTGTCGTAAGAAAATCGTTCGCTACAACTCGCGCTCGTGCCGCTCCGCTAAAACAGCTATTAAATCAAATAACGGCAATAGGCTCGCCTCCTATTACGTGGGACCTAAAAAATCTTGGCGAAATGTGGGTGTAATATAACACCTCTGCCTACCCCTTCAGGGATACAAGCGTGAGTCTATAAATAAAAAATAAAAACATCTAATAGTTGAAGTGCTTTGTGTGTGTGAACTGACTTTGTGGGTGGCTTACCAGCTTCTAAGACCTTGGAAGACAACACTGCTCAGCTTCAAGCTATTGAAGAATACACCCTAAGTAAGCTCCATTAATCTGCTCCATTTGTAAGTACTCCAAGCCTTATCCTATTGTGACGTCACATCGCGCTCCTGCGCCGCGAGCCTCGCTACGAGTGACGCACAGCAATGGGCCGCTCCCTCGCGCCCCTCCGCGCCGGCCCTATAAATACAGGGGACACACGAGGCTTCGGCCCTTTTGCTCCGGCCAGCACCACCGAGTTGAGTACAAGATCATCTGAAGACCTGTGAAGTGCCAACGCCGCCCACGCCCGGGATAATTTGTCTCTTCTGTTAGCCTTAATCGTCAGTTCTTTTTTGTATCGAACAACTGGAATTATAACGCGAGTTTAAACTTTCCTGGTGATATTTTTTATTTATTTCCCGTAAGTCAACCTAATTATCTCTCTTTAATTGCTCGGCGAGTGATCGATCCCGGCTACCCCGTGGAAATCAATCACTCGTGCGACACTATCATATCAGCGCCCACAACATCACTATTATCATTTGTGTGAAGATAATAGTGATATTACATCACTATTATCATCACACCAAAACCTATTAATGTTCAATTCAAATAGCTAGACTATTGAATCTATACTAATATAATAAACCCAAAGAGTTTGTTTGGTTGTACGCGCTAATCTCAGAAACTACTGATCCGATTTTAACAATTATTTTTATATTGGATAGCCCATTTATTGTGGATAGCCGTAAGCTCTATAAAAACACATATAATACGTGGGCTCATCTATAATATACAGCAGCTTTGAGTACACATCGCATAGAACACAATACAAACCCCCTCTCCATACCCAGATCTAAATATCACACACAAATGCAAGACAATTTCTTATCGAGGATTGACCCAATATCTCTGAAAGCGTCTGTTTTCGGCACGTTACGCCTTTGTCCGGAATTATGTGAGCTATTATCATTAGTAGCAGATGACGATCCTTCCAACTTATCTTGTCTCTTATACGGAACTCCTTTGTGATGGGAATGGGTTTAGTGCTGGCTTCGAAAAGCACACGGATAAAATTTTTATATCGCGTTACACGAAATAAGATTTGAGCGAATTGTAACGTTTTGTGGAAGCTATAAATAGTCGCATTCGGCGAAACTGTGTTTACGTTTCTCTTTCTTCACAAGCTTTTATTATAGGTACTTGTTACTTAGTATGTTGTGGGTTTAATTCTTCAAGTCGATTTACAACGAGTTATTTCTCTCATACAATTTTGCATTTTGGTACAGAAGGCCGATTCTCGTATGTTAACAAGCACTCACACTGTATAACAAAGAAAAGTCAAAACGGATTTTTTGACGATTTTCACCAATAGGAAGTGTGATGCCTGCAGAAGGTTTAGGTGTAAATTTACACGAGAAAAGCCGCAGGTGAAGATTATTAACTAAAAAATAAATAGATCTATGTAAATAAAACTCTTTCAAAAGTTAATTAATATATAAGAAAGGTCATAAGAATGCTAGAAACTATTTAAATACGCATATTTACCTGGAAACTTGGTACAGACTAGATTTTCCCGGCATGATTATTATAATTCCTTAAATATTTCATAGCACGATTGCTAGTACAATAGATCTATCAATTGGCTGTAGACAAATTAGGCTCTTCTAATAATTACAGGAATGAAAACCCAAATGGTTTTCATTTCATAATTATTATAAATAAGGATTCCGTGAAACAGCTGTAATTATTGTAAAGATAAGACCCCCATCAAAAATCTGTGTAGCTACAGGCATTTTCTTACATTTTCTAATTAAAAACAAACATACCTTTCGGTATCCACTTAAACATTTCTTAAAACAATTTCAGCTGGTGGCGGTCGTTTCCTAACTGCCAAATGGTTATTCATTCACGTCAACTTAATTGGCAATTAGAGCGCCCAATTCTGTTTTCGATATCAATACAAGAGCTCTGTTTAGCAACCGCGTTGCGCGTGGAATATCAATGAGATTAAAAATTAACCCCATTTTTATAGCCACCATGAGCCAGGATTCATCTTCGTTACGGGTAGTTTCTGGTTATCTCATTTTGGCGCCGCAAAATCTTGGAAAATTTGCAAGCAAACATTCTCATCGGCTATTATGAGAAAATGAATCGTTGCTAAGTGGATTTCGATAAGGTAGGCTAAAATGTGAATATTTTTCTCCGAAAATGTGCTAAACCTACAACTAATGAAATAACTATTACTTTAAATAACATAGTCTTCCCAAACAGCAACAGTAGGCAAAAAATGACGTCAAATAAATAACTCGAAATAGGTGGTTAGACGCGCTTGATTTGAGATTTCAATCTCAGCAAAATATTCCAAGCATCGTGAATTTCGAGAGCGCGTTTTATCCGTGTTTTGTGGCAAAAATCTCTTAAGCTGTCATAAATTTTCTGAACAATACTGCCCCCGTTGTCATAATTACAGTAAGTCGAGTTACTAGTTTTATAGCTTTTTTAACATTATCGTGATCTAAAAATCATGAGCTACATGGAATATTTATTATTTTTTTTATATCTCCATTTTTGACAAAGATACGACAAGCATATTCACAGTATGTGTTATGAAAATATTACTGTTTGTTAAAATTATAACAGTAGACAGACTTACTTTTGTTTTACTTATTTATATTTATTAATAATTTCATATTTTCGTTGCCATATTTGCAGTAATTAAAGTTACTGTAGAGTGTTATTGTTCAAATCTGGAATCTGAGTTACACATATTCATAGTAAGTGTAGTTACAGTATTCATAATTTCCGTCATTTCCAAGATGGTATGGTATATATGGGATGGTGTGGTGTAAGCCAGCTTGTCCAGTTCTGAACCCGGACGTTCCCGCATTCGAGCACGTGCGCTTGCAAAATAAGGACGTGTGAAAAGTGTGAATGCCATGAAAATAATCGTCAAAGAAATGAACTGTTCTGATTTTTATGAGTATGATGAATGTGTATCACAACCCAAAATATGAAACATATCGCCTCGTACTTACTTAAAAGACAGTACGCATGTTTAAGCAGAAAGAGGCTATTTTCAGTTGAAATTTAAGAAAGACCAAAATTACCAAAATGTTTATACTTTGGACTTCTTACAAATAAAATTCAATAAATAAAAAATAGGTAATTTCCAGAACTTAAACCTAAAACAACTCCTAGAGGTATAACAGAGGAAAAGAAGAAAAACATAATGGAAAAGCTAGTTCCGTTGATGCCAGAAAATAGGCGAGCATTTTGGTATACCTAATATACCATGTTCTGATGCTTCAAATCTTCTTGAAGAAATATTTTTTGATTGAAGATTTATAGATTTGTTAACAGATTTCACTCTATTATTGTAATTAATGGCATATGCACCATGATTTATTTTATTTTTATTTTTCTAATTTGACGTAGTTATTTGAGATATTGTCGTGAAGCAACAATTACTTTCGAAAGTGGGTTGTCCCGTTAATTATAATAATAATGAAAATTATATTTTGAAGTATGTTTTAATGTGTTCATTATTTCACTTTATTGTTTATTTTGCTTTTGATAGTTTTCTTTATTTTTTTATTATTTTTATAGGCAGAGGTGTTACACCCACATTTCGCCAGGATTTTTAGGTCCCACGTAATAGGGGGCGAGCCTATTGCCGTACCGGGCACATTACCAGACTCCGTGCTGCTGAGAATTTCCTAGCGGAAAAATCCAATAACCCTTTGTCCGACCAAGGAATCGAATCCGAGACCTCCCAATCCCACGCGCCCATTTATGCCACGAGAGCAACGAGGCAGGCTTTTGATATTTTATTATCAATTTGGAAAATTTAACTTATAACAAAAGTAACTGGTTTATGCCATCATGATGATGATGCCAGCAAGAATATTAAGAAGATAGTTATAACATTAATGAAAACAGTCTTTATTCATTAAAATCTTAAGTAATAATCAGACTTATAAACGAATTATAATTTTGTCTCGACTAGGACTTCAACAGAATATCTCACGAAGAAATTTATTCATTTAATAATTTTTAGAATCAGCATTAATGCTTAACAATCTTAACGTGATAAGGATTACACTTTGTTTTGCCTTTTCATTTTATACTACTCAATAACATTAAAAATACATATATATATATATATATATTAGTTAGCTTAAAACATTTGAAAGGTGCTGAAGAAACAGACACAGATATATATATTTACAAGTTTAGAAGTTATTATACTAATACATAATTACAGTAACTCGCATTAACAAGATATATCGTTAAATATATATACCGTATGTTACCCACTTACTGTAACAATGTTTAAAAAAGTGTTAATTGGGTTGACAAAAGTGGTAATTATTATAACAATTCGTTATATTAAAAAAATAATTGTAGCGATAGACATAAAACATATATTTAGGATTAAAAAACGCAAGTTTACCTTTATAAATCCGTTTAAATATCTCATTTATCTCATATAATCACAGATCTATATGCGTATAAAAATCATGATATAAAAGTGTAATTTCCCGCGTTGCACTTTTTGTCACTTACTGTAATTACAATAACGGGGGCAGAATATATACCTAAAGAGACAGTGCACGTTGTGACGTGTTTCGAAGGAGAGACATATGCTATGAAATATCCAGAGGAGTTCCGGAGCACCACATAGAATCTAAGCTTGTTCTTGAAAATCTCTAGGGACTCACGTGTAACAGTATTAGACTGCGGCCAGATCTGTGTCATGGTTGTAACATATTTGTAGTAAAAGGATAAAGGACCTAGCTAAGCCCTGGGGTGAACCGACAGACAGGACAATACAAGTAAACACTTCTGTGTTTAGCCTTCAACAATAATCCGCAAAAAGTAATTCTTTATTGCTTGCGGAATATTGTTGAAGGCTTCAGTTATGAATAAAACGTTAGGTACCTACAAGGTTGTTTGAAATAAATATGGGGTCTTAGATTGTAGAACTAAGGTCAATTATTATGTTGATTATAAATTGATAAAGCGTTGGATAGGCATGTTTATATTATTAACGAACTATACTTTCAGTATAATTGCACAACAAGTATATAACGAATGAAGCAATGTATGCCTATTATATAAAATTCATCCGTCACTGACTGACAAGCAACGCGCAGTCAGAACTATTTGGCGGAGGAAGCTGTAAGTAATTTGGCGAGGTCGGTAAGAAACGGTTGAATTGTTTAAAATATGTGACATTTAATAGCTCTAGTGAAACAATAAAAAGCGATACTGAGGTTGTCTGATAGTACTTCTACCAACAGACGGAGCTAGGACGCGTCAGGTCCAAACAGCTATCAGATATATTATGTACAGACGCGTACAATCAATCAATCAGCCTATTGCAGTCCACTGCTGAACATAGGGCTCTCCCAACATGCGCCACAAAGACCGATCCTCTGCCTTCCGCATCCAGCCCACCCCAGCCACCTTTTTTAGGTGGTCGGACCACCTAGTTGGGGGAGCGTCCTACTCGTTCGTTTGCCGAAACGTGGTCTCCACTCTAAGACTCGTCTGCTCCATCGTTCGTCGGTCCTTCGGCAGACGTGGCCAGCCCAATGGCACTTCAGCCTGCTTATACGGTGAGCTATGTCGGTAACACCAGTTCTCTTCCAGATGACCTCGTTACGAATTCTATCCTTTAGAGAGACTCCAAGCATAGCTCGTTCCATGGCACGCCGAGCGACTTTAAATCTATGGACCAGCCCGACCGTGAGTGTCCAGGTTTCGGCACCGTACGTCATTACTGGTAGGACGCATTGGTCGAAGACTTTTTTCTTGAGGCTTTGCGGAATAGGCGACAAGAAGACCCGACGTAGCTTACCGAATGCTGCCCATCCCAACTGAATCCTCCTATCGATTTCCTTCTCGAGGCTGTGTTTACCCAACTGTATTATACAGACGCGTACACACACATAATACAAACATAGACGTACGAAAATATAGGGGCTTTGCCAGATTTGACAGGTTTCTGTACCTGATGCATCAGTGCTGCCGCATAGTGAGCGTCATTTCAGAAGACCCTCATTAGGTATTACGATATAAATTGTTTTAGATAGAAATTTGATTGTACATTTTGTAAAGTGAATAAACGATTTATGTACAATCGACAGCCTAATCCCTTATCTGGTGGGTAAACCAGCAAATATTCACAAAACTTTATGTATTTATAAATAACTGATTTTAGGAAATACAATTCAATGTAGTCGAATCCTTAGGCAGGTCTTCCAAGCTATGTCGTGCGGACTGCGAACGTGTGAGGATTATAATAAAAATACATATTATGTCCTATTTCTATTCAAATATCACAGAGACTATGAATTGATGAAGTTCGAGAGCAATATAATATTTTAATAATATACGACTCTCTGTTTTGTTCTTTATGAAATTATAAACAATAGGGAACTTCAGGGATTTCTTCTCCACGTAGACGCCGCTTCTACTGGTCGAGATAGTTTATTTTTTTTTAATAATAATTGTGTGCGGACAAATTTTAAAAATAGAATGTCCTGTTTCTGACATTATCTTGTAGGTAAATCTAATTATTATTGTGGGACCAACAGTTGCCCCGATGTCTTTCTAAGGACGTCAGTTTCATTGTCATAAACGTCCGCCTTAATCGAAGGTTCTGTCTTTGCTTATAATATTATTTTATACCTTTAAATTACGGCGGTAAAATAGTAGTGGTTCCGTAAAGTAAGATAAATAAATCTTAGATTCTTTAGCTGAGCCCGTGGTAACACCTGCGATATTTAACGGTTACTGCTGCCCACTCGTGGCACACAGCATGATATTACATAGCCTTTGGCCTTCAATTTCCTTCAATGCCTCAATAAATGGGCTACCCAACACAAAAATAATTACTTCAACCGAACCAATAGTCTTGAGATTAGCGCGTTCAATGCACCGACTACTCCGCCGCGCTAGGTATAGATTACTTTAGATACGTTATGTATTCCAGGGGACTTTATAAACACTCATACTACAAAATTAAAGAGCACCCAGATTCGAAGCAGCTCACCATTAAGCGTTACGCCATCAAAACTACCTACGTTGCGCAAGCCTGCGCTGACAAAGTACCTCATTATAATTATATTACTTGAAGATGCCCGCAGCTAAGCCCCCACTTTTATTTAAATAAGCCGTTTTTGCTCGATCCCACATTAAATTCGAGAAATCCCTTTTTAGTGCACCCCACCGAATATACATGCGTTTCAGTTTGTTGTGGCCAATTAAATACATAGTTTCAACAATGCGCTGTCTTTCAGACAGTGAGTCACCTCAGAATTTTATATATATAAATATTTGTAAGAAATATATCTATCTCTAAGCTAAACTAGTCTGTGGCAAACTAACAAATGATTTCTTATTAATAGTTACTTAGTAGCTAAATAGAACAAAATTAAGTAAAAAGTATTCATACATTGTAGAGATATTTAGAGAGAAGGAATATAATAATAATAATATTCTACCACATTCACACAACACTATCTAGTCCCAAACTAAGCAGAGCTTGTACTATGGGTACTAGATAATGGATAAACATACATATATACTTTTTTTTTTTGTAAATACATACATATTATACATAGAAACACCCAGACCAAGACAAACATCCATGTTCACGCACACAAATGTTTGACTTGAGCGGGAATCGAACCCGCGACCTTCGGCGTGGCAGTCGCTTACACTCCCGCTGCGCCAACCGGTCGTCAAATACAATATAATATGCCTAAACTGATTTATTTTCCTGGTCTTATTTACGGCCGTTGAACTTTCAGGCAGAATATTCTTAACATCATATTATGTAAAATGTTTAACAATATTACAACGTCAAGTAGTTCCTAAATTACTTTCTAAGATTATATTACCTGGAACACAGTGAACAAAATTAATTACAAGATTTATATATTTATACATTGCATTGATGTTGATATATAATAGATAAAAAAGGTGCAAAAGCGGCAAAGTAATGATATTATTATATCTGAATGAGTGTGAGAATCTAGACACGTGGCAGCGTGACCAGCCAAATTCAAAGATAAAATTGGGCAAGTGCGAGTCGGACTCGCGTAAGCAGGGTTCCGTACCATCATCTATAAAAGAAAATTACGTTCGTTGTATATATACCTAAATACTTTTTAAGTTAACTGTTTATTAAGATCGAGTAACAAATTGCTTAAAAATTACGTTTGTTGTAGGACCCTTTATTATTTACTTATTTTTTATTTAATTATTTACGTTGAAAGGTAAATAATATACAACTACATATTCTGCGAAAATTTAAAGCGTCTACCTGTTACACTTAGTCATTTTGAGCAAAAAATACGAAAAAAACACGGTTTTTGTATGGGACTCCCCTTAATATTTTATTTTTTTAAATTTTTAGTATTTGTTGTTATAGCGACAACCAAAATACATAATTTGTGAAAATTTCAGCTTTCTAGCTATCACGGTTTATGAGATTCAGCCTGGTGCCAGACAGACAGACAGACGGACAGACAGACAGGGTCCCGTTTTTTACCTTTTAGGTACGGAACCCTAAAAAAGAACCGACAACGTAGCGCGCCACACCGTGCGGAATATTAACTATCGGTTTAATTAATTCTTGCGTTACTGACTTACTGACAAACAACGCACAGCCAGAACTATTGGGCGCAAGAAATTGTAATTTGCTAATATGAAGAAGCGATTTCCCCAAATATGGCAGAAAGGAATGAGTAATGAAATACAAAAAACGGAAAATCAAATGTAAGATCGTAGCTACGGGCACCCTCTATTATTATTTTAATAATTTAACGCACAATTACCATATATTCAACTTATTTTCGTTAAGCCTTCGCACGTTAGCGTACTTCCCGTTTGTCGGTATTGAACTCATAGGTACTGATAGGTTGATATAAATTCCATGATCTTTTGTGCTTCCGGACTACCAACAATATAGCCAAGTCCAATCTTAATCTTAAATTACACATTATTTTAATAAAAGTTTAAGAACTGTCTTCGTGGAGCTTGGGCCCCGTATAGAACTCAATTCTTTTGTCGGTGAAGTCGACAAAGTCATATATTTTCAATATTGAACTTGGCTCTGATTCCACATTTACGTTCTTGATCGGATTTGCTTTTACCACAAAGCCTGATATGTAAATTCCAGCAGTAAAATTTAATCAGTTGCTTTGTCGAAATGTATAAAATATTCTCTATCTGTGTTATATAAAACTACCTTATGAATACAAAGTGCCCATATCAAGCTCCGACAAAAATCCTATTATACAAATACGTTATTTTATTCAATTTCAATTCAATTCATTTATTAATTTGCGAAATATGGGTACAATAAAGATGTTATAATTGGACAAGTCTCACCATAATCAGCTAAATTGGCATGCAAATATAGATTGAGATATAAATTCAAATTAATAATGTTAATACAAATCAAAAGTAATAAGTTATTCGAATGAGCCAATGCAAAACTAAAGTAATATGAAATTAGTGTCAAAAATTAAAATATTATAGTCTTGCATACATTAAATAACAATATTACATAATATATGTCACTGATAAAACCAAAACAAAATAAAATATGTCCTTGAGAATAGTATTTACATGATGTCAATATTTAAGTATGTCAGGAAGAATATTTAATAAACAGTATAAATTTAAATTAATTGATTACACCAATATAATATAAAAAAATAAATGTTATAGGAAAATTACATACTGGTATGCCTAAATTATCAAAATTTTGTCCTCAAGATACTCTTTGACACTGTAGTAACCTTTGTTGAGAAGTAGTTTCTTAACACTGCTTTTAAATGAATAAAAATTGGTTTCCTCAAGAACGGTATTAGGTAAATGATTATAAATTCGAGGAATCATACACAAAACACTCTTATTCATTAGTGAAGTCTTGTTAGTAGGAAATCGAATTCGCAAATTGTGTCGCCGGCTATGCAATGTTTCAAATAAGTAATTATTTTTTTTAACAAAGAGCACTACTTCCAGAATATAAATACATGGCAGCGTAAGTAAGTTAAGTTCTTTAAAAAAGGGTCTACAGCTATCGGTTTGCTTCAGTCTACAAATAGCCCTCACGCACCTCTTTTGCGCCCTAATTGCTATTTCCTTATCTAAAGAGTTACCCCAGAACATTATTCCATACCTCAAAAGAGGTGTAACATGCCCCTGATATGCTGTAATAACAGCTGCTCTGTTAACTGTTTTAGACAAAACATATAACGCGTAAGAGAACTGATTTAGTTTAGAGCATAATGAGTCTATGTGTGCAGTCCAATCTAAGTGCGAGTCAAGGAATATTCCTAAGAATTTTGTCACTTCAACTTCTTCAATATAGTGTCCTAAGTAGTTAATGTTCATGTTACCCAGTTTATTTATTTTATTTCTTAATATCATATATTTCGTTTTTGCAAGATTAATACTTAAATTATTCGATCTCAACCAGCCAATGACTCCTGTCAATGCAGAATTCATATTATGTTCAATCTCAAGGCTGTCATTGCCAGTAAATATGATCATGCTATCATCTGCGAAAAGTACAGTTTTATAATTTATACATCTTGGCATGTCATTAATATATAAAATAAACAAAAGCGGGCCTAGCACACTTCCCTGAGGGACCTCAAAAGTTACCTTTTTATGTGCCGACATATAATTTGTTAGTCGCTTTGTGGCAGGGCATATTCTAGTGATCTGTGTTGCCTGACTTCTATTTTCAAGATATGACCTAATTAAGTTCTGTACGTTACCTCGGATACCGTAGGCATACAGTTTATCCAATAATAGTTTGTGATCCACGTGATCAAATGCTTTAGTGAGATCCATAAACAGAGCGCATGACTGATTTCCTTTATCTAATTTAGAATTAATAGTATTAAGAAAGTAGTATGTATGTATGTATGTAATGCATTTATTTTTTCGAAAACCAACTTGTTCATCACATAAGAGGTTGTTGATTTCTAAAAAACTGTATATGCTATTGTATATAACTTTTTCAATTATCTTTGAAATGACTGGAACAAGTGCAATAGGGCGGTAACACCTCATATTGTGCTTGTCATCTTTTTTAAATAAGGGTTTGACTATGGTAAATTTTAAGATTTCTGGAAATACACCATGTAATATGCATAGATTTATTAAATGACTAAGCACATGTGATAGTTTCAGAGACACATATTTCAATATTTTAGCAGATGTATCGTCAAAGCCAGTACTATTTGTGCTTTTTAAGTTCATGATAATTTTATTGATGTCATTTGGGGTTGTTGGTGTCATAAATATTGATCGAGGATAGTTTGGAATGATTACTTGGGGTTGGTCAGGAACTAACTGCATAACTTGATTTACAAAGAAGTCATTAAATTTATTGGCAATTTCTATAGGATCACTTATAATATTGTCATCGTTGATAATAATATGCTGAATGTAGTCATTCGGTGGTTTTAGTTTATTACTATTTATTACAGCCCAAGTTGCTTTACATTTGTTTTTGGCCTTATTAATATAGTCATTGTTTTGAGACTTTTGTGTTAGTTTGATAATTTTGTTCAATCGTGATGATAATGTCATGTATCTTGCTTTATTAGCTTTAGTTGGTGTTTTTCTGTATTCCCATAGAAGTCTTCTCTTACGCTTACAGCATAGTCTTAAACCTTTAGTAAGCCAATAAGGACGGACTCTTGAAGATACTTTTATTAGTATTCTTGGAAAACAAAGATCGTAAAATAATCGAAACAGGTTGTAGAAATTATTGAAAGCCATGTTAGGATCTTCATTATCTATAGCATCAGAGAAGCTCAAAGAATTTATGTAATATTGAAATTTAATAATGTTCTCCATGCTATAATCTCGCCTTTCGGTGTACCAGTACTTATAAGATCAAGTTTTTTTCACCGGAAAGGTTAACAATTGCGCTGTGTGATCAGACAAAGCAAACTCATACCTTGTTGTTTTACACCCCCTAATATTGGAAACAAAATTATCAATACATGTCCCACTTGATAACCGAGTGGGTTTCTTGAGACCCAGTTTTAAATTGAAACTATCTATTACACTTTTACTGAGAACATTTATGTTAAAATCTCCACATAGAATGACCTTCTTTTTATTATAGCAAAAACGTGTTAAAATACAATTTAGCATAAGAAAAAACTTATTTATATCAGCTACGCTGGACTTAGGTGGCCTATATATGCACAATATGTATATTTTATGTTCTACCAGTTCTATTCCTGAGCATTCAATAACATTCTCAATTGAGTATTTATGGATATCAGTAATTTGATTGAACTGGAGTGAGTTATGCACCAATACACACGAACCACCTCTGCGATTCCTCCTATAAAACGCAGAGCCTAAAACATAATTTGGCAGTTTTAAAATATGCTCATCATTAGAGGTCATGTTATGTTCAGAGACACACAAGACTCCTACAGTTTTATGGTCTTCTGCAAGGGATGTAAGTGCTACTGTAAGCAGATCTGATTTTGAAATCAGGCCGTTAACATTCTGATGCATTATGTTAATTTGTTTGCAAACCAAAGAACTTGTTTGTATTTAAAGGGCTAGATACTGTACTTGAGCACCTAGTTTCAGTCTCAGTCTGTCTACACTTGTCTATTAAGGTAGGTGGAGTTTGTTCTGGACTGTTGTTACAGAATTTGTGTTGTTCAAATTTTAGTCTGTAGTCAATGTGCAAAATTTCTTTGAGCAACAATTGGCATTTATGTAGGGCAAAAGAAAAGCGATTAGGTAAGAATCTACTGTAGTTCATATCCGCGAAAGTAGCGCATTTAAATTGAGAACAAATAAACTTAAGTTCATAATTCAATTTACATTCACTCAGAAACTTGTTAGATGGGACCTCAGAAATAATTATGTTATGGTTACATGCATCTGTTAGAAAACGCCTCATTGAGAATAATGTGTCTTGCGGACATTTGTCGTTTGTACCACCAAGGACAATTATGAAATCTTTTTTTGTTAAACTACTTATCTCTGTTTTCAATAGCGACAGCACGTTAGATAACGATGCACCTGGTTTCCAGTAACAGTTAACTAAAATTCATCACCAACTAACTTCTGCAATATGGGCTGTATATTACGCCCTTGATCATCTGCCAATACACATATGTATCTTTCTCCTCTTGTCGCCTTTTTGCAATACTTGTTTACCTTGTTGTTCTGGAGCTTGACAGTTGTGACGTTTAATTGTTAGTTCAGAAACGTTTTGATGGACATTTCGTTCATCAATGGTTTGCACAGTTTGCCCGATTTTTGACGTCGCGTTGGTGGAGTCTTTATCTTGTGCCCCAGGAGTGTTGTAGATTTGGATTGGTGATAGGGATATATTCTTTTCAACAGCATATTTTGTCTTAGGTCGTTTCCTTTTTCTTTCTCCGCAAAATGATGTTTCGCATTCTCCAGAAAGACTAAATCTTTTATACATTTCAACGGTGTTTTTATATTTCAGTATTTGATCTTTGAGTGCTCCGTTTTCAATCGATAAGTTGTCGATTTCCTGATTTGCAGACTCTAATTTTAATGTTAAATTATTTATTTGATCTCTTAGTTGAACGACTGTCTCTTCCATTGTTTTATCGTGTAGACTCATGGATACATCAAATAAAGATTGGTTTGACAAGTTATACAGAGAGCTAGCTTTTTTTAGCTTTCTAGTTGTAATATTTCCAGAATCCATCATAATATCGTCAGTCAGTTTATTCATTCACAAATCCAAAATAATTCAGAAAATAAGAGATCATACACTGAGTGTCCAGCCCTAGAATTCTTGTTTGGTAGTGAATATCCAGCTTTATGGTTGGCACGGCATGCGTTAAATCTGTAAGATGTGCAGTACTGGAACGCTCCCTGGGTTAATAGTGTCTATGTTGGTAGCACTGTTGAAATCCGCGAAGATGAGCAATTCAAATGGAAAAAACGAATATTGCAAGTAGAATATTATTAACGTCAATTATTTCACTTACTAGTCACTTTGCAATACGTATTCAGCACAATTTGATAGATTTCAGTCACTTATATTCACAATTAAGTCGTTTAATGTCTTCATTATATTGATTTATTTGTTTTCATCAACGAGACTGCACTATGTTCTGGTCGTTGTTATTAAATATTCTAGTGGATAGAACACTGGTATAACAGTTGCACGTAGTTATTAGCACTTATACATTTGATCTATTAGCGCATTTTCGCTTAAATATGATGAAAATTATTAAATACGGATAATATTACACGGAACACTTGTTTACATGGCCAGTGTTGCCATATCTCAGATGATGATCATATCTTTGATGCCTGGGAGGATTCACATGATGCTTTAGGTGTCTTCTGTGATTTGTGCAAGGCCTTTGATTGTGTAGAACATGATACATTGATCAGGAAATTACATCACTATGGTTTAAGTAGTTCTGCTCTGCATCTTCTTACTTCATATTTGAGTAATAGGATTCAGAGACTTGATGTCAACGGGACGCGTTCGCATGAGTCTGTAGTCAAAATGGGCGTCCCACAGGGTTCAATCCTCGGTCCTTTTTTTATTTTTAGTTTATATTAATGACTTACCACACCTCGTTAATGACAAGCACGGGATAGTACTGTTTGCTGATAATACCTCACTTTTATTTAAATTAAAACGACAGCAAATTGATATGGACGATGTAAACATTGCTATCTCAAAGGTGGTTTGCTGGTTTGAGGTTAACAACCTGCTTTTAAATAGACTTAAAACTAAATGTATTCGATTTTTGATGCCTAACGTCAAACAAGTGAACACCTCAGTAAAGGTTAAGGATGATGTGTTGGACCTTGTGGATAACACCAAATTTTTAGGCATTACACTAGATTCTAAGCTGCAATGGGGACCACATATTAGTAAATTGTCGAATAGACTCAGCTCTGCAGCATATGCAGTCAGGAAAATTCACCAGTTAACTGACATTGACACTGCCAGGCTTGTATATCATAGCTATTTTCATAGTATAATGTCATACGGTATTCTCCTGTGGGGAAATGCTGCTGACATTCAGACCATCGTTGTTCTGCAGAAAAGAGCTATTCGAGCAATTTATAATTTGGATTATGGGGCTTCGTTAAGGAATAAATTCAAGGAAATAAACATTTTAACAGTTGCAAGCCAGTACATTTATTCCAACCTAATATATTTATTCCAAAACAAAGCCCCATACTCAAAGAAAAGTGATATCCACAATTTGAATACTAGAAATAAGAGTAAGCTAGTAGTGCCGGCTACCCGGCTAGAGAAAATAAAAAAATCTTTTCAAGGCCAATGTGTGCGCTTTTTAATAAAGTGCCAAGCAATATTCAAAATTTAAGTTTTAATAAATTCAAAAAGGTTATAAAACGTAAACTTTGTCAAAAAGGGTACTCTTCAGTGCTAGATTATATTGAAGATAAAAATGCTTGGGATTAATTAGCTCGGTCCCACAGGCTACTTATGTTTGATTAGTGTTAAGTTTCATGTGAGCGTGAGTTATTGTGCCTTTATTATGCTAGTTTAGTACTTTTATATTATTATTAAAAAAGTCTTATTAATTGACAACAACATTATAGATACACCAGCATACCTATGAAAAATTCAATGTAGTTACTTAGTTTTTAAATTGTATAGAATCAAGACGTAGAAAAGAGTGGCCCGGAGTTTCTTGCTTGATTCTTCTCACGAGGCTCTACTTTCTGAACAGGTATTTTTTTCAATGATCAACTATGTTAATATGCATTTAAAGCTACTTTTTTATTTGTATGACTTTCTGACGTGTCCAAAAAAATTAACATTTTTATGGAAATAAACATATTTGAGTTTGAGTTTGGTTTTGGGAAAAAGCACTGATTGCAGACATCGTTGACGACTGCTTTGTTAGGCTAGCCTTCTTCAGAGATCACCAATGTAGATTGGATATTAAGTGTGGTATCCTAAAGTGTGGAGATTCCAATGAGAGGTGGAGACACGGGAAAGGTTTTGTGCCTCAAGGAGAGCAAGCTCGCACCTAGATTACAGACATTTGTTCCTGTCACATTACCTGCCACTTCGAGTCAGTGACGTTGCATAATGAAAGAAGACAATGGAGATCACGATCCATGGTTGCCAGCATGTGTAGTTGTTGCTTCTTCACAAATGGCTGTTATAGCTTTCCTAAATATAAGTGATGAAGAAAAAGTTTTGAAGAAGGGTTCTGAGATAGGAGAGTCCATGGAAGTCGCTTGGTTACGAAACTACCAAGAAACCAGGAGTCTGGCTGAGACTAATGTTAACGTAGATAGTGTTTTGAAAGGTTGCAAAGACGATCTAACAGAAATCGAATCAAAAAAGCAAAGAAATTGCTGACACAATTCGACGACATCTTCTCAAAGGACGACGGTGACATTGGAAAGACAGGAGTAGTAAAACACATCATCAATACAGGTAATGAACAACCGATCCATCAACACCCGCGACGTGTACCTTTTGCCAGGGAGAAGGAGGTAGAGGATATGATTGAAGATATGAGGAAAAAAGGGGTTATTGAGCCATCGACTAGCCCGTGGTGTTCGCCGGTGGTATTGGTAAAGAAAAAGGATGGATCGACTAGATTCTGTATTGACTACCTAAGATTGAATGATGTAACCAAGAAAGACAGTTATCCTTTGCCTAGAATAGATGACACGTTAGACATGTTATGCGAATGAAGTGGTTTACAACAATAGACCTAAAAAGTAGTTACTGGTAAGTGGAAATGGACCCAAAAAACAAGGAGAAGACAGCTCTTTCAATGGGCTTTGGCATTTCAATGTTATGCCTTTTTTATAATAAAAGGCGGCAAACGAGCAGACGGATCGCCTGCTGGTAAGCAATTACCGCCGCCCATGGACACAAGCAACACCACAGGAGTCAAGTGCGTTGCCGCCCTTTGGGGTTGAGAAAAGGGATAGGATAAGGAGTGGGATGAGGGAAAAGGAATAGGGGACAGGGCCTCCGGCACTCTCACTCACCGAACGAAACGCAACAGTTTAGGTACTGTTACTTTACGTCGATTTTCTGTGAGAGGGTAGTACTTCCCCGGTCGAGCCGGCCCATTCATGCTGAAATCAGCAAGGCCCTACTACTGCCTTTCGGATTGTGCAACGCACCAGCTACTTTCAAAAGGTTAATGGAACACATCCTTGCCGGGCTTTTAGGGGAAGCTTGTCTAGTGTATCTCGATGACATAATTGTAATGGGCCGAGACTTCGATGACCTTCTCACGAAGATAGAAAGTGTACTCAATAGATTGAGAAATGCTCAGTCTTAAAAAATGTTCATTTTTCAAGCGACAAGTTAACTACTTGGGTCATGTCGTCTCTGAAAAAGGCATAGAGAGGAAACCTGCCAAGATTTCGGCCGTTAAAGATTGGCCCGTGCCTAAGGACAAGACGCAAGTGCGCTCATTTATGGGGCTTTGTTCTTATTATAGACGTTTTGTGACGAATTTCTCGTGCATCGCAAAACCCCTACACGAGCTGACGGAGCAAAAATGACCATTTAATTAGGACGAAAAATGTCAAACCGCTTTCGAGGAGTTAAAGACGCGTTTATGCGAAGCACCAATTTTTGCATATCCCGACGTCAATGGAGAATTTATTGTTGACACAGACGCAAGCAATGTGGGTATGGGTGGAGCTCTTTCCCAAAGATAAGGAGATCAGGAGGCTGTTATTGCCTTGTTTAGCAAATCGCTGTCTAAACCAAAAAGGAACTACTGTACCACACGAAAAGAGCTTCTAGCGGTAGTGAAAACTCTCCAGCATTTTAAAAAGTACCTGATCGGAAGAAAATTCCGGATCCGGACTGATCACGCAGCGCTTAAATTGGCTTTTACAGTTAAAAAATTGCGAGGGTCAGGTAGCTCGATGGATTGAACAACTTCAAAAGTACGATTTCGAAGTTGAGCATCGTGGCGGAAAATCTCACGGTAATGCTGATGCCTTATCAAACGTCCCTGTGATAAGAGCTGCAAGCATTGCGTGCGACAAGAATGAAAAGAAGAAGCTGCCGTCAAGGTAATTAGAACGGATACAATCGACGAGCGATGGAACAGGGAGTTCCTTATTAAATCGCAGGAAGAACATAAAGATTTGAAACCGATTCTGGAGCGGCTAAAAAATTATTCCCTTCGGCCGGAATGGAGTGAGGTGGCTGACGCTAGTACCGTGACGAAAAGTTATTGGGCGCAATGGAACAGCTTAGTAATACAAGATGGACTACTTTGTCGAAAATGGGAAAGTGCTTTTGGTAGAGACAGTTATCTTCAAACAATAGTGCCAAAATCAAAGATTCCCAAAGTTTTGCGAGTTTGTCATGATGGCTCATCTGGCGGACATCTTGGAGTCCGAAGAACCTTACTGAAGATTCGTCAACGTTTTTATTGGCTGCACTGTAGGGAAGACGTTGAAGACTGGTGCAGGCAATGCGTTAAATGTTCTTCAATTAAAGGGCCGCAAACTCGGAGCCGCGGAGCACTAAAACTATACACTGTAGGAGCTCCTTGGGAACGGATTGCTGTGGATGTAGCTGGACCATTTCCTTTGACAGCAAGTGGTAATCACTACATTCTGGTAGTGATGGATTATTTCACGAAATGGCCAGAAGCTTTTGCAGTCCCCAATCAAGAAGCAATTACAGTTGCGACAAAATTAATACATGAAGTATTTCCCGATTTGTTTACCGTTAGAAATCCACAGCCATCAAGGGAGACATTTTGAATCGCAACTCTTTCAAAAAATCTGCAAGATGATGGGGATCCACAAAACCATAACAACTCCGTATCACCCTCAATCTGATGGAATAGTGGAGAAATTTAACCAGACATTGGAGCGGCATCTCGCTACAGTCGATAGTCGATAGCCATCAGAGAAACTGGGACAAATATATCCCACTATTTCTTCTGGCTTACAGAGCCGCTGTTCATGAAAGTACGGCAACAACTCCGGCACGAACAAATTTAGGAAGGGAGCTACGACTTCCAGTAGCCCTTCTTGCTGGATGTCCTCCGGGGACGCCTAGCTGCGTTACCGATTATGCAGGTGAATTAAGAAGAAAGCTCGAGGAAATTTATGAACACGTTAGAGAAGAGAATTTACAAGAATGAAGACTCGATATGATAGACGCGCGAATGCAAGAGAATTCGAAGAGGGAACTTTGGTATGGCTTCATAATAAAAAAAATAAAAAAAATTGTATATATGTATGTTTATCCATTATCTAGTACCCATAGTACAAGCTCTGCTTAGTTTGGGACTAGATGGTGTTGTGTGAATGTGGTAGAATATTATTATTATTATTATTATAATCCAGTCCGACGTAAGGGAAAATCTCCGAAATTACAGCCAAGCTGGTAAGGACCATATACTGTAATAAAAAAATTAACGACGTAACCTACAGAATTCGGAAGACACCTAGAAGTTCACTGAAGATTGTTCATGTCGATAGGATAGCGGTATATCATGGATCCAACAATGCTCGGGACGAGCATGTCGGGGGGCCGTGTGACGGCCGGGGTCATGTTAAACAGTCCGTCACGGAGTAAAGTAGCAAAGAGGTTTAAAGACTATTTTATTATTTGGAAATTACAGTTTTTAGTTTGATGACGTAAACACTCTGTCAAGTGTTCGCCAAATTCACCACTCACTAACAAACAGGCAATGGCCGTGCGAATAGCACGTCCTGTTCACGTTCTGAGGGCGTGGGTTCAAATCCCAGTCATAACAGTTAAGTGGATTTTGGTTTTTAAGAAATTTTCAAAAAATAATTTAAAAGTTAATTTATTTATTTTCCAAACATAATCAACTATTACATAAATATTGAAAGCAACTTAATTATGTCTTAAAATTAAAATAAGCCTATTTAATATATACAAGATGAAAAATAAATTATTATTATTTTTTATTATTTAAATATTTTGAATATAAATTTGAAAATTCTAGAAACTTCAGGAAGGAATGGAAAGGTTAACACGTCCGCGGACACTCAACCATTTTTTACAACCCTACTTTGACACTTAATTTTAGTATAGAATGCTATAGACGCACCGTCACTGGTAAAAAGGACTAAGTACATACATAAAGTCACAACTGCTAAAGCCTTCGCCTGCTTTAGCCGTTTCATCGCCGGTAAATAATTTATAACCATATACATAGGACGCACCGTCCTATGTATATGGCATAGCATGCACTTATAGCAGATATGTCATTATTCTTTTACTACGCAACTAAATAGCGATTAAGACCAGGTTTAATAGCAAACTCACTACCATCAGACGAAACTTTGTATTTAATTTAGCTTGAACAACGATACTTTAGTAGGTCCAAACTATACACAAATACCTATCCCATAATACAGAAATTTAGACAAATTTGTAGTAAATATCGTATCGTATGTTTGTTTATACTGTCGTTATCATATTATCATTAAACTATTAGTGATATATTAGGTTTATTCAGTAAGAAAAATCAAATAAATTCACTACTGTAGCACAACAAAAAGTACGGTTACAGCAGTTCCACTCCTTGGGGCACTCGCCGACGAGCTGAACCAATCGCCATACAATTCTCGCTGCTATGACAGACGCGTCAGTATGCGAGCGCACACAAATAGTGACGAGTAGCGTCACGTTTGACAGCATAAAAAGAGATATTATAGGACACCTAGCGATTTTAAACTTTTTGTATGGGTGCCCCCATACAAAAAGTTTAACCCGTGAGAAAGCGCCCTATGAGCATTTTGCTGACGCATAAATTCATTGCTGTGAATTTCAACTTTAGCTATACTGTGTCACTACAAGCTTCACGGTAGCTTCCTAAAATTTCACCCCCTCTCTCCTAACGTAACTCTCGCGCTCCTCAGCGCCGCCACGAGTGCGTGGTGGTGGGTTTGTGAGTGGTGAAGTGCGTGAAGCGCGGCATTTTGCTCATCGCGCGCCCATTTGTGTAAGTATTTTTTTCTTAATATCAAAATTGATATGATTGTTTTTTCGTAGTTATTGTGCACAGTTATTGATTAACTTAGCGGATATATTATTTATATTTTTAGTTGTTTCCTACAGTAAACAAAGTCTACAATGGGTGATCGGCAAGCCCCTCAACGGAGAATGGGTGGTTTCGTCCCGTCGTTCTATTGTGATTTTGTTTTTTATATATTTGTTTTGTAAAGTTAGCCAAATATGAAGGCCAAAGTGCAATAGTTTTTAGTTTGCACATAAGACTGTTTTTTGTTATTTTTTTGTTTATTAATAAAACACTTTATTTAAATAAATAAAGACTTTAATTTATGAAAACATTAAATTTATAACAAAAATATAATTGATCTCAAAGAAAACATCATTTGAAAAGCGTGAGAATTTCGCTCACGCGCGCCTGCTCGTGTAACTTTTTAGGGCGCGCCTTCTCATGGGTTAGTAACAAAATATAGGATAAAAGTATAGGAAATCGTCTGCTAAAGCCGTTGCGCCAATGGAGCGCGAAAGAAATCTACGGCTATAGCCGGCGCGTCACTTTGAGTAAATTACTGATGACTGCTATAACCGTCGTGTCCGCGAACGTGTTAAAAAGAGACAGGAGATGGAAAAACTATTGAATAATGAAATGACAATCGAAATTAGTGGATCTAAAACATTAGGGGCGTTGTAGATGCGCTGAGCGCCAGTTTAAGTTGAGAAGTTGTAAAGTGCAGAAGAAAAGGAAGAAGTAAAAGGAAGAAAGAAGTAGTAGTGAAATAAAGAGAAGTGAAAGTATAGTGCAGTAAAGTGCAGTGCAAAAGATGTTAGTATTGGTGCTGTCCGCGTCGAAATCGAACGACGCGTCGTGTGTGTGAAGTTGAATAAAATGTCATCAGTGTTACCCCGTCCGTAACAAAAAAAAAATTTTACTAATTTTATCTCTGAAATACGTACCTTTGTATTTTTATGATTTTATAATAATAATGACCTACGATACGCTTAAAATAAAATATAATATTAAAATTTTAGGACTAAAATTACGTTGAAAATTCTGTTACCAAGCTACCAAGTTAAAAAAGGTTGTTATAATATATACTTACCCTTTGTAACATACAGGGTATTTCTTTATTCACATATCCAACGCAAGCTACATTCCGTAGTAGACAACCTATCAAATCAAAAACCTCATCAAATCCAACATCTGACCATTGAACACTCACACTCGAACGTCGAACTAAACCATCAACAACATAGATACACAATTCCTAAACAGACGACGCAATTTAATAAAACTGTCTGTTCCAGCAACAAGTTCGAATCAGCCACTTTGGCGCGAGATCGGCTACAACTCTGACACGCAAATCCGATTATTTATCGTTTAAAATTTACTCATTTAAATTTAACGCAATTTGCTTACACTTGATCAAGGAGTTTGCGGATTGTTCTCCTGGGGACGGTTAAGTATCTTGAACGAAATGGGCTTTGGTGAACCAAAATTTAAATTGTTTAACTTATTTTTGTACTCATAATCTATTAATTTAATTTGTATATGTAATTTGCTATTATACTTTCACGGTCTGTACGATTATACACACGATAGGTATTAATTAAATTAATGTATACACTTTCGTATTGAAGCACTTAAGAGCCACGATTAGCCCCATGTTGGGCGCCATTTTTTTTTTTTTTTATTTATTTATTTTCTTCATGCACAATATACATATATAGTACATAAGGTGGACTTAATGCAATGTAAGGCATTATCTACCAGTCGGACCTTTTAGTGTATGGTTTAGCAACAGTAAACTCCAGTACCGTTAAATTAGTTGATTCAAATAGTTATATAATCTGGGCCAATAGGTTCAAGCCATACAGTAAGGAAACTGGTTTCAGTCTTCCATAGTACTCTTGGCTGTAGAGACAAGGGATAAGATCTAAGACGTAGAGCTGGAGTTTAGACAGCCTTCTAGCTGCACGTCGATTTACAACATTCCAGTGAATCATCAGTCATCAACAGTATCATTTTGTCGCTACAGTTTCATTTTCGTACATTCTCAACGTCAAATTGAAATCAATGACTCTTTGCCCTGCATTGAACTCAGTAACTTTCACGTAATAAATACGTATAGCTAATACAAAAGAAGTCGCCAAAGGTAAGCAACAAAAAGTAAACAATAAATTGTACGGCGCTGTGTAAATTTCAAGATACAGGCAATATGGGTTTCTGCTATGTGCTGTGACGGTAACAGCAACTGGCAAAAGTATCCGATCGATGGCCACTACCACAGCAACTACAGTTTCTTTTGGTGATGGCTTATCATCTTGGTATACTGGTGGCATCGGCAACAATAAGTGTCAACGTGTGCACAACGCCTTAATTACCCACACAACGATATCTATGATCGTTGCCAATCATACGTCAAACGCATCAATAATTCGCCACATTAATCGACAGTAGATTAAGTTTCCAGGAACATATTGATCTGCTTGCTAGCAGAATACGCAAACTAATTGTCGTCTTTGAAGACATGTGGCAGATGAAAAGCTGATCAAATCTGTCTATGTTGCACATTTGCACTCTGCCAATCACTTCTTTTCTACTGCATCACTTCCTGGGGAGGAGCAGCTAAAACCCATTTTCTTAAATTAGAGAGGGCACAAAGGGCGATACTGAAAGTGAGTTACTCTCTGTTTGAAAAAAAAATAGTTTTTATGATAAGTCAAGTCGATTATATCGATTTAGTAACGTTTAGTTTAGTCTATTGTAAATTTTGACTATGGTCACACTGAACTGTCATTCACTCTCTTTGGTTCATTGTCCTTTTCCCGGTAAAAAAAAGTTGTCTGGACCACGCCGTATTTTGTAATCTCGCGTGCCCTTGTGCTATAAAAGAATATTTGGAACCCGTTTGATTGCCGCTTCCTTGATCAATAACCGGCAACGGTTTATTTGTGATACAAATAGTATCTTAATGAATATTGTAAAACTTTGGTGAATCCGCCAACGTGCATCGTGGTCTGAAGAAGGACGCCGATCTGGACCTCGAGTAGTGATATTCATAATGATTTTCTTGTTATTTTGGCCAAAATTATGAGTTGATCTTATGGGTCCACTCAAGAACATCATCAGGAACACCAGGAGATCCTTGGTAAGTAAACCTTATTTATTAGTTGTAATTCACTGTGTAATCGCAGCAATAATGTTTAGATAAATTGTCTATCGTGGTCGGGTAGATGTATTGCAGCTTCCACTGCGCACTCTGAACATTCCTGCCTGCCTGCGGTAACTCTAAACATAAATTTTGGTGCAGAGCTCGGTTGATTATCTTATCACTGTTGCATTGCTGAGTACAAATCTCAGATTGGTATAAGCTTGTATCTTATCACCTTGTAGACAGTATTGTAGTGTTTGTCAGGTCAGTTTTTGCCTAACATACATAATATTTATTTGTATAAGTTGACCTAGATAATTTGAAACACATTGTCATACATAACCTCTATCAGTAATTGTTTGATTTAAATTGTTGAAATCTAGCATAGATTTGTTGTTGTTACTATTAATACGTCACTTTGATTGGATACATAACAGTTACATGTATCAATTAATGAAGTTAATGGTTAATTGCATATATTGAGTTTGAAACATTATAACAACCAAACTTGACAAACCTTTGTTGTTATAATATATTGATAAAATTGTTAGGTAACACAAACTGGTGCCTACAGTTGTAATATATAACACATTTAGTCTGTTTGTTGCAGTAATTAATTAGTTACCTAATTTAAGTTTCAACTTTAATTGTTGTATGTTATAACTTTAATAACCTTTGTCTTTGAGTCAATATATTGAAACTATTTATTTTGTTGGGCAGTAAATACCTGCCACTTGCTTGTACCAACAGTAAACAGGCTAATAGTTTGTTGGTTTCAAAGAATTAACAAATATTAAGTTTTAATTGACAATATTATTTAACGCTCGTCCAAGCTCTTATGTAACTTAATTATGTCAGCTATCAAGGACTTGCGTGCGGCTGCTGGTGCTATTGCATCAGATTGGCCCTGGTTTGCCTCGGCCAGTACCTTGTTGAACCGGCCTGATCGCCAGCAGGCCTTACTACAAAGGTACGAGCGGATCGATGATCGCTTGGCAAGTGTGGAACAGCAATTTCGCATTTTCAGCGCTTGCTGTCTCGAAGTGTCAGTTAATGAATTCACCGCTGACCAGCAAAATAAGGTCAGCGAAGATTATGCCCAGATCTTAGACCTGTATGATGCTGTCTCCAATAGTGCGAGACAATTAGTTTCCGAGAGGGACGGGCAACCCGGCTTGAAGCAGGAGCTTCCTAGGACAGCACCGGGGCTGGTGAGTAGGCTTCCTACCTTAGACCTCCCGCATTTCAATGGCTGCCTAGGAAGCTACCTGGGCTTCGTTAATTTGTTTGACAGCCTGGTCAATGACAGGGCTGACCTTCAGCCGGCACAAAAATTGGCCTATTTGATGTCGGTTCTGGATGGGGAGGCTGATGCTGGCTGAGGCCCTTGGCCTCAGCCAGCATCTGCCTGTGTCTGACGAGGCGTATCAGATGGATCGGGACTTAATTACCCGTAGGTATATAACAAGCGTGGCCGCACCGACACGCACATCGAGCAGAAATAATACACCACGTGTAAAGCTAAGAGAATATAGCCATAGAGTCGTTCGCCACAAATTAGTGAAATTGCTAGCGGATATCCTCATCTGTATCTTTTAAAAAGACAAATCCCGCTCTAGGAATAAATCCTGTGTCGCGGGTGACTTTACAAACATTCAACCAACAGACACAATGAACAACAATTTATGAATCGTACAAAGTGTTGTCTCGTGTGCGATTCGAACACACACAACACTCGGCGCAGTGTCAAGCGGCGAGGCGGCCGCTTGACACTGCAGTCTTATATGAGACTGAAAGCTGTACAATCTGTACATACTGCCAATTTTGTTTATAGCGCTTACGCGTTCATTAGTAAGTTACATATCAAGATCTGATGAATAGTTTTTGAGCTGCCTTTAATAATGCGTCTCTATTTTAAACGCACCTGGTTTTAATGAAAGTAAATGTTTATTTTTTTTAATGTTTTTTGAATTAATGCGTAGCCACGGCACTGTCTAGCGCGTGTCTTAACTTGAGTGAACATCATGCAGTGCATCTACTTATGCTAAAAATATGGAAGGTATGAAGCATATTATGATGTTTTATTGTAGGCCTTAATTTATATTTTTCCGGATTTTAGTGGCGGTTACCATGCAGCATATTGTAATAATATAATAATAATATAATAATAATAATAATAATTTATTTATCCTCAAAAATACAATAGGTACAGTACAATTAGCCTTAAATTAGATTAATTGGTATAACTAGCCTAAAGTCTTATATTTAGTTTTACATAATATCATAATTATATGGCATATAAACAATAGTGTACATAAGGCTAAAAAATAAACTAAGATTGCGTTATAATACTTATAATACATCGGCTACCCGCTCGAACTAGTTTATACCTGTGTTTCGAGCTGACGCTTGATTATTACGTAATGATACAAATGACTATAATATTTAATTGTATGCTATAATATAACTTATTGTGAAAGTAATTAAATTAAGATTTATAGTAAATTATTAGAGACTAATTTATTTAAAATTAATAATACAATTACGAAATACTATTTAAAATTCTATTCAGTTAGTAATGTAACATATCAGTGCGAAAAAACACGTAAAAATAGTAATATTAATAACGTTCATTTTAAAACTACTAGTAATTTTTCTGTGTCGTCGTAATTAAGCTTTTGCAAATATTCTGATACTGTTGTGTTGCACATTTTATAATTATGACTATATATATAGAGTAATTTATTGAACTTATTATATAAGAACGGGCCTAGAAAAGTGTAAAATCTATTAACAAAGACATGATTCGTGTGAGGTGTTGTACATACTAGGTCCTTTCTTCTTCTTTCAAAAGGAATAGGAGAATAAGGGATTTCGGTGTGCTGTTTTAGTATAATGTTGAGTATAAATAGTTGGCGCACTGTTAGCACGTTGCATGACAAATAGAGCTGGTGCGTAGGGAATTTAAAAGGTCGAAAAGTAGCAACTTTAAGTATTGCTCTTTGTGCTCGTTCTAGCGGCAAAAGAACTGAATTTGCTGCACCACCCCACGTTGTAATGCAATATGTTAATATGGATTGACACAAAGCTAAATAAACCTGTTTTATTAATTTGTAATCGGCTATGTTACGTAGTTTTTTGAAAATATAAATTAATTTACGCGTTCTCGCACAAACAATATCGATGTGGTTACGAAAATTTAGATTTGTGTCAAGTGTTATACCTAGATATTTAATATTGTCAGTTTTAATTAATGTGGGACAAGTACATGCTAGGTCAGCGTGCATTCTACAGTTGTGTGCATAAATGTGTAGGTCAATAGGTGATGGATTAGTATTTCTCATTTTAAATAATATGTACTTCGTTTTGTCAATATTCATGGTTAGCAGGTTTTGGTGTAGCCAGTTTGAAACAATATTAAAACCATTTTGGGCACGATCATATAGCTCAGAGTATGTATTAATAAAATATGATATTAATTTACCATTTTGAACATTTAAGCTGCAAAGGTCGTTTATATAGATGAGAAACAAAGTTGGCCCCAAAATACTACCCTGTGGTATGCCAAAGCTACTATTTTTACGTTCAGAACCAACATATTTATCAATTTTCACACATTGATAGCGATCACTCAGATAGAAAAAAGTGCAAGTTGTGTACCCCTTATTCCGAATGTCTCGAGCTTGCGCAACAGTATGGAGCAAGATATTGTATCGAAAGCCTTGGCAAGGTCTAAAAATATTCCCATGGAGTGCATGCTCTTATCTAGACTATTGGTTATGTGCGCCGTAAGCTGGTGTACTGCTTGGTTAGTGGACTTTTTAGGCCTGAAGCCAAATTGGTTATCTGAAAGCAGTTTATTATCTTCGAGGTACTTAATCAATCGAATGTTTATTATTTTCTCTAAGATCTTAGAAAGGCCCGTTAAGACTGAAATTGGCCTATAATTAGTAATACATTTTTTGTCACCGGATTTAAAAATAGGGGTAACTACTGCTTTTTTAAATAAGCGAGGGAAAACTCCTTCGTGTAAGCATAAATTAAAAATATGTGTTAACACCGGCGCAAATATGTATTTGATTTTTTTGATAATATTGTTTGGTATATTATCCCACCCCACTGCACACACCTCTTTCAAACTACTTATGATACTTATTACTTCATCAAGGTCGGTATCCAGCAATACAAAAGAATTTAGCGTTGGTGATTGGCTCGTTTGCGACGGGAAGTTACTTGGTTTAGGAGTATTTTCCGTTAAAGATCTACCGACGTTAATGAAATAATCGTTTATCTTATCAATTGCTGATATTGGACTTATGTCTGTTGACAGTAGGTCGAGTGGTGCTTCTGAATTTTTACAAGTAAATGTATTTTTTTTATAAATTTCCAGACGAGCTTACTGTTTTGTCCTGCCTTTTGCAATTGATTTTTGTCGTATTGAATTTTTACGGTTTTTAGAAGATTGTTGCAGAAGTTTCTGTATCTTTTATATGATATGGATAGTATTTCATTGTCAGTTTTGGTGCCAGTTTTAGTTTTTGATGGAGTCTATCTCGGTGTCTTATGCAACGAACCAAGCCGGGAGTAATCCAAGGTTTTATGTTAGTATATTTTCGAGACGTATATATAAATGACGTATGTTTTGTTACTGCATCTTGCACTGAGCTTATAAAATACTGTAGAGAACTATTCGCATCCTTCGAGTTAAAAATTGGTTTAAAATCTATGCTACTGATACTACTTGCGAGGGCTTTCATGTCCACTTTTGCATAGCTGCGTGTGCAGTTGTTCCTGGGCAAAGATAATTTTACCGTCAATAGAATAGCACAGTGATCTGTTAATGATGAATTAGTTATTAATGTTATTGTTGGCTTAATTGACTTTATAATGAAATGGTCTAAGCATGAACCACTTTGGTGAGTTGGGTGATAATGTGTTGGTAACAACCCATGAAATGAGCAAATGTTAAGGTAACTATGTGCATGAATGTCGGTTCTTTGAGACGCGATGTTAATATTTATATCACCTGTCAGTATAATGTTCTGAAAATGCGATAACCTTTTTAAATGTGTGTCTAGCGATTCCAAAAATAATTCAATATTTTGCGAAGGCGGCCTATAAATTGCTAAAACTACTGTATCTAAATTGATCTTAACTATCAAGCAATTACTGCCCAGAAATAAAGGTTCCTCCACGGATATATTCAAATTATTTTTAGAGTAGACTACTAGACCATCATTTTGATTTAACTTAGTTTCCGTTTTGTGTACACAATATCCATCAAGAAGTGGAAGAGCAGTTGTATGGCTTGACAGCCAACATTCTGTTAACACTATAATGTCACAGTTAACATCGAGATTATGTAATAATAATTCAAAACCATTTATATTACGGTTTATGCTGCGAATATTTTGTGTCAGCAAAGTCAGCACCTTTTCACTACTCGGTATAGAATATTTACACGCATCGACATCACATATTTTTGTTTCAGACACAGAAAAATTATCTAGGTCACTGATCAATTGGTTGGTCATTTATAATTATATGTAAAAACTGTAAACAAGTAAAATATAAAAGTTGAATAAGTAAACGCGCTTAATAAATACAATAGAAAGTGACGCTCTTAGGCGCCCTCATAATCTATGGATTGTATATTGTATTTATCCTCAGCATACTTACGTGCAGGACAGTTTAGGTCACCAGTTTGATGGTCAGATTTCCTCTTAAAACGTTTGCACGTTGCACAATTTGGAGAGGCCGACTTGCTGCTACATTCTTTGAAGGAATGACCAAGTTCGCCGCAATGATTGCAAGTGGGGCTGGTTTCTCGGCAATACTTAGCGGCGTGACCGAACTGCTGGCAATTGTAACATCTCGTGACAATCGTAAAGTCTCGCACCGGGCATGACGTCCAATTGATGAATACGCGACCTTGATTTACCAGTGCCTTTCTGATAGAGGGAGCTACTTCCAAAACAAAGTTACAGGTTGGGAGGTTCTTCTTACCTGATTTATGGCTCAATTTAACTGCGGCTAAGAAAGAATCACGAGACGACTTCGGGAATTTGTCGGCAAGGTTTTGCTCATATACGCAGTCGAGCACTTCCTTTTCGCTAAGGGATACGGGAACACCAACGATGGTAATTCTTGGACGACGTTTCGTTGGTTCCTCAACGGTAAGGCCCGATGAAACTAGCTTATGCGAGTTCTTAAGATTTTCAATGTCCTGCTTAGTTTCGGTGCTGATTAGGACGCCTCCATTACGTACTTTCCTCAGACCGCATACATGAAGTTTTAGTTCCTCCGGTGAAATAATCTTTTGGACCAGGGATTTCGTATCGTCGCTTGATTTCGATTTGTCGCTGGGATAATTTGCAATGGTACTCAGGTTATGAGGACGTACAAACTGATCTCTTCCTTTCTTCACCATATCTGCAAAAGAGTTACTGCTTGCAGGTTGTAATTTATCCTCAACTGTCGCCTTAATTTCCTTGAGTGAGCTACTAAGGTCCAGCTGGGTATTTAGGTGTTGTATGTTCGAGTGCGCAAGGATGGTCTTTTGTTTCAAAGATTGATATACTACGGCTATATGGGCTGTCGCACCCATAACTTTACGGCACAGCCCTGAGACCAGCTCTTTCTGGTTCGAGTTCATTTTTCCTTCGGCAACGACGGTGCATAACTCATTAAGGGAAGTCTCCACCGTATCCAGCCATCTTTCAATCTCCTGTGTAGGCACGACTTCCTGGGGCATCTCATTCTGGATAGGATTTTTGAGCGGCTTGGGCACATTTTCTACCACTGGAAGGGACGGCGGAGTTGGTGTTGACGGAGGACTTCGTCCTGTTTTTTGGCTCCAGCCAAACGGGCTAAATCCTGGTATCAACATACCTAGCACAAATATTGTTTGTGTACTTAGTTAATGCAGTTCATATTTGCTGATTGTTATTAACACACACGACACAATTAGGGCCAGACTGCTGACACGACGTCGCGAAATATTGTTCGTAATTATTTAATTACTTTACATCAAAAGACAAGAAACACGTCTGCATAGTCAAACGTCGGTTGGTTGTATCTGAGTAATGAGATAGATCTACGAGTATACCTGAGAAGAAAAGCAAGCTAATGAAATTGTCTATTTCAAATCAATATCATAATAAAATAACAACCAATATGTATTTAAATTCATCTATAAGTACTTCTCGGACGGATCCTTTGGTAAGTTCCATGAAATAACAATACTAACTAATTAATGTGTAGAATTCGGGCTAAGAATGGGTATTTTTTAACAGAGATCAGTGGAAGCGATTAATTCATCCAGTCTTAGCCCAAGACAAAGGATCTAACACATGGGCCAAGTTTCTTGGCGCTAAGAATTAAACAACTTACTTACCAAATATCTCCTGGTGATGTTCTTGAGTGGAGTCCTGGAGGCAAGTTAGACACACACGAGACTAAAATTGGCCAATATTAGCAAGTGAATTATCTTTACTTTACCAGACTCCACGCAGCGTCTTCAATCAGCAAATTCTTCCGGCACCAACCACGTGCATCGGATTCACTCAAGTTTTACAATGTTCGTTAAAATACTATTTTTATCACAATTAACCGGTGCCAGTTATTGATCAAGGAAGTGGCAATCAAACGGGTTCTAAATACAAGATCAAAACGCTCACAACACGAAATCTATCCAGAGCTAGGTTTTTTCGCTGACCGCGGGAAACGACAATGAACGAAAAGATTGACAGTTCAGTGTGACCATTGTCAGAAATTTTCAATAGACTAAACAAAATGTTACTCAATCGATCTAATCGATTTGACTTATAATAAAAACTAATTCTGTTTCAAACATCCACCCGCCCCGGACCGGCCTACCGGTCCGCTAATCGGTTGGTAGACGTGACAATGTTGCAACCGCTCTCCTCAGAATCGAACCGTCCACCAAGACCTCAGCAAATCGGGGAACTCCATCAGCCCCAGTTACCAAATGAAGGATGCGCCCCCTGCGCCATCTGAGTGGCGGAAGGTTAGCCTCCTTTATCAAAACGAGGTCACCAATCTTGGGTGGATCGGTCTTGTCGGTCCACTTAACGCGTTGCTGGAGTATGTGCAAATATTCCAAATTCCAGCGTTTCCAAAAGCTCTGAGTAATCTGGCGTACCAATTCAAAACGCGAGAGACGACCAGGTCTCGTATCAATATAGGGGTACTCAGGCAAGGCGACAAGTGGGCGACCAATCAAAAAATGGCCCGACGTAAGGGCCTCCAAATCATTCGGATCTGAGGAGATCGGGCACAATGGCCGAGAGTTCAAAACGGCCTCAATCTTACAAAACACAGTTGCGAGTTCCTCAAATGTAAGGACAGATTCACCGATTGTCCTGCGCAAGTGTGTTTTGGCCGATTTTACAGCGGCCTCAAATATACCACCGCAGTGTGCACAATTTGGTGGGGAAAACAACCAATTTATCCCACGTCGGGCAAGCCTATCACCTATATCAGCTTTGTTGGTTTCAAGGAAATTAACAACATCATTCAAATAATTATAGGTGCCCTTGAAGTTAGTGCCGCAGTCAGAACGGATCAAGGAAGGCAGCCCTCTGCGGGATACAAATCTGTCAAATGTGGCTACAAACGCCTCGGTCGTAAGCGAGGAGACCAGTTCCAAATGTACGGCCTTTGTGGAAAGACAAACAAAAACACACAAGTAGGCCTTAACAGTCCTGCTGTTTCGAAGTGTCGACGTTTTCACCAAAAAGGGACCTGCCAAGTCCGTGCCAACACCGTCAAACGTCCTGCTCTCAGTTACGCGATCTGCCGGCAAGTCACCCATCAAGGGCGGCATGGTAGAAGCCTTGAGCTTATAGCAAGGGATGCAGCGAAAGACTACACTCCGAATAATTCTTCGGGCAGACAAAATCCAAAATTCGCGTTGCAAAATAGCCAACAAAGCATTACAACCAGCATGCGAGTTCTTAAGGTGACGGTCAGTTACCAACAAGCGTACCAAATGACCGTCCTTAGGTAACAAAAGGGGGTGACGTGCTCCGTAAGGGAGGTTGGCGTTCTTGAGACGCCCTCCAACGCGCAAGAGACCCGTATCGTCCAAAAAGGGGTTCAATTTAGAGACAGCTCCCGACAATTTCGATCTCCCTGATTTAAGGATAGCAATCTCCTTCTCAAAATGCGCCAATTGCACAGAACGAACCCAAAAGGTAAGGGACTCCTGTCGTTCCTGTGGTGAGAGAAACGGTGTCAGACGTTTCTGTTGTGGGTGCCTAAAATTAAAGACAAAACGCTTTATCCAAGCAGTGACACCTAACAACTTGTCGAGGGAGCTGTAACAATTCAACAGAAAATCGGGGTCGAAGGCGCATTCTACCTTCTCAAGAGCGAGTGTTCGTAGACCCAGCAAATTAGAAGTATTCAAACTGGCGTTCGAGGCCAATCAATTTCTGGTCGACTCAACCATTCCGGACCCCACCACAGCGAATGACCGATCAAACTAGGCGTCAAGCATCCGCGCGAGGCACAATCAGCGGGGTTGAGCTCACCTGGCACGTGTCTCCAAACAAGTTTGACTTCGGATTTCTGGATTTGGGAAACGCGATTAGCGACAAATACCTCCAAAGTGTGGACAGAAGCCTTCAACCAACAAAGAACAATTTGGCTGTCTGTCCAGGCGTAGGTCCCATTAATACAAATGCTTTTACCCAAAGTGTTAGACACGTGGTTCAATAAGCGTACAAGTAGGGCTGCTCCCGAGAGCTCTAATTTTGGAATGGTCAGAGATGTCCGAAGGGGTGCCACCTTGCTCTTTGCCATGATCAGGGAAACCCTCACCTGACCTGAGGCACTAACTGTGCGCAAGTACACCACGGCGGCGTGACCACGTTCCGAGGCGTCACAAAACCCGTGAAGGGTGGCCTTGTACTTCCCGGGAGGAAGGATGGGACGAGGCAAGGAGATCTCGTTGACGGCAGGAAGTGAGGATACAAAAGAGGTCCATTCCTCAACAAGAGTGCCGTGCAGAGGTTCGTCCCAGGTCAATCCTGCTGTCCAAAGCCTCTGCAAGAAGCACTTTGCCCAAAATATAATTGGACAGATCCAACCGTTCGGATCAAAGGTTCTGGCGACAGTAGACAATACGAGACGTTTAGTCCAAGAACACGGCAATTTCAAGTCTACGTTATATGTAAAGATGTCTTGGACTGGTCTGTACTGAACGCCGAGAACAGCCATCATGGCGGGGTTGTCAACAATCTCAAACAAATGTGGATCTTGCTGATGATCCTCTGGCAAGCCTTCCAAAAGCGCTGGTGAGTTCGAAATCCATTTGCGCAACTCATAACCAGCGGAGGCCAAAATACCTATCAATTCGTCCCGCAGGAGGATCGCCTCGTCCGCTGTGGAGGCGCCCGAGCAAGTGTCATCGACGTAAATATCGTCCTTCAAGATGGCGGAGGCTCGTGGGAAACGTAAGCCTTCGCGGTCTGCGAGCTCCCAAAGAGAACGTATTGCCAAGTAGGGGCTTGACCTTAACCCGTACGTATTAGTATTGAGCTCGTAGACGACCATGGGATCGCGAGGAGACTCTCTCCAAAGGATCAGCTGGAAACGACGGTCATCAGGGTGGATAATCGTCTGCCTGAACATCATTTTTATGTCGGCCACAAAGACAACCTGATGTCGTCGGAAGCTGGTGATGACGTCACAAAGGTCCTTGACCAACTTGGGACCAGAATGCAAGCACTGGTTCAAGGATACGCCTGTTGAAGTCTGCGCAGAATCATCAAACACTGTGCGCAGCTTGCCAGTCGATGGCTTCAATACCGCATGATGCGGGAGAAAGTAATGCTCCACCGAACGCCAATCCAAATTTGACACAGACATGTGTCCCAATTGTTCATATTCTCTCATGAACTCAATATACTTCTGTCTGAGCTCCGGATCACGACCCATGCGACGCTCCATAGCCAACAATCTCTTTTCGGCTAAAGGTCGTGACTCACCAAGCGGAGGCCGAACAGACAGGAAGGGTAGCCTCGTAATAATCCGACCAGAACGGAGACGACCAGTGTTGTTCTGGAAGAACAGCTCGCACTCCTCATGTTCTGGATTCAAACGGGCAACTTGAGGGGGCTCCTCTACTTCCCAAAACCTCTGAACCGCATCAGAGAGAGCAGAGCCTACAGCCAACAAATTATCAAGTTCAGGTGGAGGGGGGTCCCTAGGTACAGGTCCCATCAAAGCAAGTCCAAATATGGTCGGGATGGCAGTCAAACCATTTGGCACCAAGACCCGTTTCCCACCAATCAAAATTCCACCGAGGACATCAGAGCCAATCAACAAGTCGATTTGTCCCGGTGTGTCAAATTTGGGGTCTGCCAGTTCCAATCCCGATGTCAAATTCACCACAGCAGCAGGTAGCTGTTTCTGTGGATGCATGCCCAAAATATTCTTCAGCACAATAGCCGAGGTTCTAATCCTCGGGTGTGAAGATTCAACAGGGCCAAACAAAACCTTAACTTGCCCTTCAACATTAGAGGCTACGTCCCCGTATACAATTTGGAAAAGAACCCATATTTAATTTAACCTGCCCTACCAAAAGTGGAAACAATGCAACCTTGTGAACCTGTGTCCAATATAGCACGGACAACAACAGAGGTCCCCGTGGGTCCCCAGACCCTAACAGCAACCGTTGGTAGGATAACGGTCTCAATGGGGGAGGTTGGAGTTATAGGGCAGGGGTCAATGACCTATTGCTGCCTGGGCGGCGACCGTGGGCCAGGACCAGGCAAGTCAAAACGAGGGTGCGGCTTGAAGTCCTCAAAGGCGCGATGACTCGATCCGCGCGCCATCTGTGGGGGGTCATAATGACGCACCCGCCCAAAACGAGGTGGGCGCGAGTCAAGGCGGGGACGCTCCGCCAAAGGAGGGGAATACCTGGGGCAGCAGTCATGGTGCTGGTGACGTTGCGCGGTCGCACATTCAGGTGCGCAAGAGAGAGGAGGCGTGCGCACGCTACGGTTCTCCAAGCGGGGCGAGTGGCGATCAACTGAGCGAGGCGACTCTCGGCTACGCGCTGGTGAGCCTCGGCTGCCACCTTCAAAACACCCGCCCGTGCGCGGCGTCGGCTGGTTGGACAAGCGGCCAACCCCTCTGGCATTCATACAAAGAATGTCCAAATGCTGTCCTCCACAGTGAGGACAGGGGCGAGAATTTGGGCAGTCTCGCTGGTAGTGGGACCCCAAACAAGAGAAGCAAAGGCGGCGGGCATTCGCGATGCGCCTACGAGAGGCGACATGAAGGTCCAAGAATGCCCTACAACTGGCCGTTCTGTGCTTGTGACCTTGCAGTAGGAGCACTCCACTGGGCTCTGCGTGACTGCAAAGCGAGGAGGGCGCCGGTCAACATTGGCTCGAGTGTGAACGCGAGCCTGCTCCTTGACCTTGGGCGGCTGCGACTTAGCCGGCGTGTCACCACCGGAGTTGTCCAAGACCCGGCACTCATCCTCCAGGAACTTCTCCAGGTCAGCAAAGGGGGGCAGATGGGTCGCGCTATCCCCACCAAAGCGCTGTTCAAAACGCGACCTCAGGTCGGCAGGCAGCTTCTTCAGCACAATGTGCACCAATAGATAGGACCATTGGTCCACGGGCAGGTCAAGGCACTTAAGTGCGTTGATGGCCACCAAGAGCGGGTTCAACAGTTGGGTGCGCAACCCAGAGACCCGGGTGAGCGTCGGCAAACCCAAAATCTGCTCAATATGCGTGTCGGCAAGGCCACGCTTGTTATGGTACCTACGGGTAATTAGGTCCCGAGCCGTCTGGTACGCCTCGTCAGACACGGGCAGATGCTGGATGAGGCCCTTAGCCTCCCCATCCAGAACCGACATTAAGTATGCCAATTTTTGTGCTGGCCGAAGGTCAGCCCTGTCATTGACCAGGCTGTCGAACAAGTTAATGAAGCCCAGGTAGCTTCCTAGGCAGCCATCAAAATGGGGGAGGTCCAAAGTAGGGAGCCTACTCACCAGCCCCGGTGCTGACCTAGGAAGCTCCTGCTTCAGGCCGGGTTGCCCTTCCCTATCGGCAACTAGTTGTCTCGCAGTATTAGAGACAGCATCATACAGGTCTAAGACCTGGGCATAGTCTTCGCTGACCTTATTTCGCTGGTCAGCGGTGAAATCATTGATTGACACTTCAAGACAGCAAGTGCTGAACGTGCGGAATTGCTGTTCCACACTTGCCAGGCGATCGTCAATCCGCTCGTACCTTTGAAGTAGGGCCTGCTGGCGATCAGGCCGGTTCACTAAAGCAGTGGCTGAGGCAAACCAGCGCAAATCTGACGCAATAGCACCAGCAGCCGCACGCAAGTCCTTGATAGCTGACATAATCAAAATTTCAAAAGAGCCCGGACAAGCGTTATACAATATTAACAATCAAAACTTAATTTTTCTCAATTCTTTGAAACCAACAAAGTATTAGCCTGTTTACTGCAAGTGCAGGCAAGTGACAGGTATTTACTGCCCAACAAAATTAAAGGTTTCAGTATATTGAAACAAACACAAAAGTTATCAAAGTTATAACTTATAACAAATTAATAAAGTTGAAACTTCAAATTAATTAATGAATTATTTGCAACAGACAGACTGGCTGTGGTTCTTTGAGATATACAATAGTAAGTAAGCACAGAATAAGTGTTACCTAGCAATATTATCTATATTATAACAAAACAAAGCTTACCAATGTGACCCGCCCAAGTGGCAAGGTCAAGTTGGTTATAATGTTTATGAATATATGCAATGAACTAAATTTACTAAATTTATTGATACATACAGCTGTTATGTATCCAAACAATCTGGCTTATTAATGCAACAACAAATTTAAGTTAGATTTTCCAACAATACAAATCAACAATTACTGATAGAGGTTATGTGACAATGTGTTTCAAATTATCTAGGTCAACTTATACAATTAAATATTAGGTATTTTAGACAATAACTGACCTGACAAACACTACAATACTGTCTACAAGGTGAGATATATAGCTCATACAACACCAATCTGAGTTCAGATACAATCATCGGCTAAGCTAAACTTGTAAGTTTACAATATAGGCAGTTAACCACGCTCTGCTACCAAAAATTATGTGTAGAATTCGGGCTAAGAATGGGTATTTTTTAACAGAGATCAGTGGAAGCGATTAATTCATCCAGTCTTAGCCCAAGACAAAGGATCTAACACATGGGCCAAGTTTCTTGGCGCTAAGAATTAAACAACTTACTTACCAAATATCTCCTGGTGATGTTCTTGAGTGGAGTCCTGGAGGCAAGTTAGACACACACGAGACTAAAATTGGCCAATATTAGCAAGTGAATTATCTTTACTTTACCAGACTCCACGCAGCGTCTTCAATCAGCAAATTCTTCCGGCACCAACCACGTGCATCGGATTCACTCAAGTTTTACAATGTTCGTTAAAATACTATTTTTATCACAATTAACCGGTGCCAGTTATTGATCAAGGAAGTGGCAATCAAACGGGTTCTAAATACAAGATCAAAACGCTCACAACACGAAATCTATCCAGAGCTAGGTTTTTTCGCTGACCGCGGGAAACGACAATGAACGAAAAGATTGACAGTTCAGTGTGACCATTGTCAGAAATTTTCAATAGACTAAACAAAATGTTACTCAATCGATCTAATCGATTTGACTTATAATAAAAACTAATTCTATTTCAAACACCAAGCTTTACGGTTATTTGCTACTTATATCCTTAGAATGATTGGAATATTCAAATTATAGACTGTATTTCAACAATGTAAAGAGTCACTGAATTATTATTCAGTTGAATATTTTTAAGATAGAACTCACTAAATGTACTCGTAGCTAAGTTGGTTTTCCAAACAGCATCAGCATTTTTTTTAAGAAAGATGTGTTCTTGCGATTTCTTCCTATGTTTTTCATTAAACCCTTGGTAGGTTTGTTTACTAGGTTGTCACAGCGGCCATAACAGATAACCGAATGGCCGAATAAGTGTATTAAACGGTGTGGTAGAAGCGAGAGAGCAACAACTCACTCCATTCATATGACGTCAGTCTCCTGCGACATGCCATGGCGTTGAAACGTACATTTATTTTTTTCGCACAGTGAAAGTAAATTTTTGTATTTCTGTGTCGAGCCCCGTAAGTATAAGATAACTTTTTATACCAGTAACCTTTCAGTTTATTTGATAATGATAGATACGTGTTTCATGATATTGAAATAGAGTGTTTTAAATATACATTTATTTAAAGTTAAATTGGTGAGTATGTTTCGAAGTGAGTGCTCTGGGGCTGATTGTCCCAGATTTTTGGGGGCTGGTTTTTACATATGACACAGGATGCATGTTGACTTAATTTGTGTTTTGAAACTTTGCAATTTATACGTGTATATTTCGGTACTAAAATAAACAAATTCTAAATAATACGCCGGGAAATGGCTATTCAGAATATGAACAACATGCCAAGAAATTATCAAAACACGTCTTGAGTGAGAAGAAAGAAAAGAAAAATGTTTATAAAAGTTGTAAAATAAAAAGAACTCTCTTGACAACAGTGGAGACCAAAAAAAAAGATGAAGATATATGCTTAGTCTGCTTGTCGCCATACTTAGCTAGCAAGTCTAGAGATGTTTGGATCCAATGCTAGGATTAAAAATTATCGGCTCATGAAGGATTTACGCCGGGTCTCCCAGATATAATTTGCCACAATTATTAAAAATAATACTGTTTGAATTTCATACGTGTTAATTTTATAAACTACCCCTAATTTTGTATGTGACTACTTACCCCAGACATTGTGACAACCATCCCAGACCCGGGGTTAAAAGTCTAATTTATCTTTATCACAAAAACATAAAATAATTTAGCAACAGATAATTCTAGAGAGAACTCTATTATTTATCTTATATTACAATAAATACACTATATTTTGGTATACAAATGTCACTCCTAAGCAGTGGACTTTGGCAGTTATATAAGAAAATAAAAAAATGTGACTTTTATCCTCAGTCTCACGTAAAGTACACTTATCTTGTGTTCGAGAAAGCTACGTCACTTTACTTGAAAATAATAGTACAAAATAAAATATATATACCACACTTTCCAACGTAAGAGGAAGTAATGCATTGAAATCAAACTATTCCAGGTATTACACTAATGAAGTCACATAGCGGTATGTCATTATACATCCAGACAATAAACAATTCATATAATCTGAGCATTTTACAATATAATGTAGTATAAAAGGAAATAATTAAACAACGCCGGCGGCTATCATAATAATCAAAGTGAATTCAAAACAGGCTTTGTCAACAGGCTATGCAACAATTTGTTGTTAATTACCACATGGCGTTACAGGCGACTAGAATAACTGGAGTATGAACTATCAGCCAAATTAGTTTGTACGATACGATTGTTATAATTTAATTGTTATTATAATTGCGGCTTTAGTGTAGAATTTACTATTGGTAGCGCCATCTACCTTCCTATCGATAACTAATTACATCAACGTCAATCGTTCTTCGCTTGCTTGTCCAATGCGAGCGATGCCTTTTGTTTCCGTCCCTGTATATCCCATTCCCTAGAAGGGGCACGCCTTTCGCGGATTGGTCGCCGCGTTCATCGACGCGAGAGACAGTCGAGAATAATCCGTGTCGCGACGAAGACAAACCGCACCGCCATTTTTTTTGTACAATAAAAGCATGTAAGAGATTCTAAATAAAATTTTTACTTAAATGAAGTACGCTGAGTGGTTAAGAGAATTAAAGAAGACGACAGTTTGACCATAGGTTACTATACGGGGTGTAAGGGACGGTGTACCGAAAACCAATACCAGTGATTCAGTACATGATACTGAGGCCGTTGGCGGTCGAATTTTCCGGAAAATTTTCATGAATATTCTGATTTTTCTTTAGCATTTTTTGCCATATAATGTAATTAAATAGTAACTATAGTCGACCCGCAATAATATTTTTGTAAAATTCTAAGAATTAGACATGTACATGGCGCGTTTACTCTGACGTAACATCGGCCGCGGCGCGCGGCCGCAGCACAGTAAGCGCACCAGTTCATCGTAATCTGCCGCTACCAGCCGCCGCTGTAGAGCCGTAACAGCTGATAGTGCGAGTTTGCGTGTTCCTATTTACATCGGCATTTTTTTTTTTTTTTGGAAAATTGTCGAGTTCTTCGATTTTTTTCGGAAAATTCGACCGCAAAGGGTCTCCGTATAATTTATTGAATCACTAGTATCAGTTTTCGGTACACCGTCCCTTACACCCAATATTAAGGAATCAGCTAAAACCATTTTAGTTGATACTAGACTTCACCCGCAGATCCGCCCGCGTGAATTATAGATATAAGCGTTCCCCAGGAATCATACTATGTATTTGTGAAAACCGTGCAAAGATTCATTAGATTTTGAGTTTATCGCGTTCATGCAGACAGTCGGAATGCGTTAGATCATTTTATAATGTGCGAAGATTTACATTTAAATGTATGTAGTAAGATTCAATTTATCAAAAATACCATTCAAACAATGATATCTACATAATTTATTGCTACAAAAATGTATATTTTCTATACGGAGTATATTTCAGAGTACAAAAATATCTGTAAAAAGAAATGACAGTGTTTCGAGTTGTAAGATAGGATCGCAATTGGGTTCTTGGCACTCATTCATACGGGACGAAATGCAGCAATACTAATACTGCTACTTTGCCGCAGTATTGCCAGCACTCATAACGTGACTTGGCTATACGTTAGCAAATTAAGCAACCCTTGCGCAGATAGGTGTCACCACTAAGATAGATGACCGCGTGTGGCATCTACAGCAGAGCACCACCTTGCTTAAGAAGGCACATAAAGCTGTCGGTCCCGGTTATTGCCTCAGTCATCGTGACTAATTGGAATTATTCCTATTCACGTCGAAGGATTCATCTCACTGTCAAACAGCAATTGATGACGATTAATGAGTTTAGATTTTCATAATTGTCGTTGCCTTACCGTCCAAATATCGCATTGTACTAAAGTGCGTAACGCTGTTATCCGTACGATAATTTTATTACACAAGTAATTATTACAGAAATCGATACGCTTTTGGATACCATTTTCATTGGATATTCACAGGATCATAAGAGTTGTATCAAAAATTTATGGGCATGTTTTATTGCTACAAAAATGTATATTTTCAGAGACGAACGGTTATTGCCTCAGTCATCGTGACTAATTGGAATCATTCCTATTCACGTCAAAGGGTTCATCTCATTGATGACGATTAATGAGTTTCGATTTTCATAATTGTCGTTTCCTTATCGTTCAAATATCGCATAGTATTAAAGTGCCTAACGCTGTTATCGGTACGGTAATTGTAAAAGTAATTATTACAGAAATCGATACGCTTTTGGATATAATTTTTATTGGATATCCACAGAATCATTGAAATTGTATCAACGATTTATCAGCATGTTTCATCAGTGTTGTTCAGTGTTCACTGCAGTGGCTTTAATTAAACCGATAGTACCCTGGGTAGAGGTTAATACTATACATTCGTAAGTGTACCTCTTGTCTGTTGCATTTGTGACAAGCGGTGAATTTTAATATGGTTGAACTTTTCTCTTCGAGTCTCGAATATTCAGTGGTTGTGTGGTAGCTACATGTTACTGGTACACAACTGTAATACAATGGTGAAGGCATAAAGAATAGTGACATCTAACGACCACCGACGGAACGACAGAAACTATACCCTGAATTGTCCTATCGAAAAGTTTCACACGCGAACGCTATGTACACAAGTTCTCAGCAGCATTTTTCGGACAACGGTTTATCAGGCACTTAGCCTGGTCAAAGGATCCTTTTTCTAATTTTAGGAACCCTACACACATTCAGTACTTCCGTCTGACTGCAGTCCACCACCTAGGCTGGTCAGAGCATGCTCTCTCAAGAAGGGGGAACACCATACTTCTTTTCTACAAAGTAGCACCAACTTTCTAGTGGGATACATTTCGATTCATGTGAGAAATAGGTAAAAAGTCCGAAGCAAATGTACTTCTTTTCATTTTGTAAACCTAGTCGATGTCCATTGGATATACAACAGCTGGAAGTGTTCGTACTTTATTTAGTGTCTCGCTGCACTTTATTTGGGAAGCAAGCAATCACTTGCCTGCGATCTTCTCAAGAGAAGTTGCTAAACAGACTGCTTTTATCACAGAAATAAATAGTAATAGAATGGTGAATGTCACGTCATCGCGTACATTTCGCGCGTGCCACATTTCAGCAAGCCCTGCCCACAGTGACGTATAGATAATGAGGGGACACTAAAGAATTATTATCGATGTGTGTGTGTGATGTAGCTGTGGAAAATGAAATTATGTTATTGTTTACATAAAAACTGATCATTGCTGATTGTCAGGCAGAATAATGTTGTACAACATGTGTAAACACATGCACTATAGTGCAATAGTTTGACACGCGCACCACGCCAATGTCACCGTTCTATTACAATTTATTTCTGTGGCTTTTATACTGAGTAGAGGCAATCATTTATCACACCCTTAGGTAGATTATTTTTTCAAGTTGTTACACAATTGAAGATCTTGATGTTCGACGTTGTAACCTCCTCAGCTTACACGATACTTCTATAAATTAAAACACATAACAAATGATCCTGATTAACGTCTGTTATTGGGTATAAAACACACTGCTGGCTTAGCAGACAAGATCACTACTCATTGCTCAGTAAATACAAGTATATTCATTGTGTATCTGAGATTTCGTTACCTTAATCTGCGCGGAGTTACGCTCAAGGGAGACGGTGGGCACACGGCGGAACACAATTTCTGCGTCTCGAAGTCTCCAGACACCGTGTTGATTACGACTTGTACCTATCCGTATGACGTATGTACGTATGTACCTATATGATGTACTAACTAGCGTCTGACGGCTTGTGTACGGCCTCTGCATTATTCTACCAAACGATGGGTGGTCTTTGACTTTTGTTTCTGTATCAGTATTTGGATGGCATAGACGGCGTAGTACATGGTTTCAGCGGTAGCCTTGCCGTTTCACACTGCTGTGTGTCGTGGGTACGATCCTCACACGAGACAACAATTTGTAGCAATAACAATATTCAACCAACGAACAGAACAAGAATTCCACACTCTTAACAACAATATGTGTACTAAAAATCTCGTGTGGGGATTGAAATCCCAACACTTGTCGTAGTGTTAAGCAATAAAGTAGCTTTTGTATCAGCTACACAATACTAATACGTTGTTTGTATAGGTATAGATTTACCCATAAATCATAAAACGTAGAAGTATATTGATTATACCGTGTGGTGACGGATTAAGAATACGGAATGTCACCACCCCATATCATCCCATGGGTGTCGTAAGAGCCGACAGAGGGAGCATATTATGCAGAGAACAGCACTGTAAGAGAAGGAAAACTTGATACAAACCCTATACCAACCCGTTTGGCCAGCGTGGTATAGTAGGCCAATTCCTCCTTTCAAAGGAGAGGCCTAGTCCAGCAGTGGACTGTAAAATGCTGATGATGATGATATTGATTATATATAGCAAAACTATAAAGGCTCCATCGCCTACAGAGCCCTGAATGCTATACAAACAGAGCAGACAGTAGAACGCAATATCTGCGTCTCGACATCTCCAGACATCGAGTTGATTACAACTTGTCTCTGCACACGTACTTGCACCGTGCGATAACTTGAACAACATCGAGTTATGAGTACTATATGAGCATTTCTGTCTTTGACAGTATCTACGCTTGATATTTCGATTTTATGTTGGCTGTTGTGGAGTAATAGTGTGGATTACGCAAAGCTCAGTGGAAATGCGAGCAAGTGCAGAAAACGAACCATCATGGGAACTACGTAGTGCATGTCTTACGGCCGGTCCTTATATTTCATCTATCCATATATATGACTACTAGGTTTGCTATACGTATTTGCCATAACCTCCATACAAAATAATGGATCAAATATAGGGACCGCACGTTGTACGTGCTGCTGTTATCGCAAACAGTAATTATCATCAGCCCTGTATATGTACTGTTAAGCCGAAAGATCTAGAATCTTTTATTATTATTCGACATTTCGGATACATAACAGGAACCTTAGATGGTTGCGAAGTCTGTTGTGACACAGGAAATTTTATTTATTATTGGTGCCTTTGTAAGCCCATAAATTGTGTTGCAGACGTTTTAAATAAATCAATTTTCTTACAGTCATGTGTACTGAGTTCTATATTAGAATACATTGTATTATAAGTAAAACATTTTATACCAAATGTTCAGCCAAATTAAAATCTTCTATATGTTGCAGCAATTTATTACAAAATTTTGATTCATTTTCAAATATAGCAGAGTCAGAATGCAAATATGATTTAAATCTAATTATTTTAGGGTTTCAAATAGTTGGATAAAAACCCTTGCGATGTTTTTTCATCTCATCATCGAATCAGACGATAGACGTCCACGGCTGGCCTCCCCAAGGCACACACAGACCGATCTTGCGCTCAACGCATCTAACCGCGTTCACAATCGCCGGTCAAGATCGTCGGTGCACATTGAAGGACGACAACCCCTGCTGCGTCGTCTGGTGTGTGGCGGCCTCTCTAGGAACTTCCTGCCCGAGCGGCCATCGTTTCTTTGAGGTATGTATTCTGTCCGTTGCCGTTGAAGTTTAGCTTGGCTCGTGCTTCGATTTTATCATCTTCTTATGGCCGCGCAAGACACATTGAGCTCCTTCAGATATAAAAACTGTTTTCATTTCCCTTTTATCGTGATGGTAAACTATTATACAGTAACTGGTGTCTCCATTGATAAAAGCTCTGAATACAAAAAATATACGAACTCGGTCGGAGGGTTTGGTGTCTAGACTCCTTTATGTTTACGCCTATGTTGTACACTTAGATTTAATGAATAAATTTACCATAAAGTACGTGAATAGTGTCCAATGTAATTCTAGGTCTCACATTTTATATTTAAGAGATTGAAATAACAACATGGTTCCGAATTTTATTGCGGTTTGTTTTTACAGCTATTACAATAACCAATGTTAATATAAAATTACATTAACATTCTAACCAATCTATTGAAAACGTACCGACAAAAGCAAATGTTTTGATTAACCACTGAATAAACAGTTTTGTATATCAAAACTAGTACTAACCACAAAAATGTGTTGGTACAACGCTTGCTAATTTGCCCCGGCCACACGTCCATTGATTGTGGGCCATTGTAATTATCAATGTAAACGTTGTAACCACAAACTAATAATTATTTAGATGAATTTTGCCAATCGGAATTAGTTTTGTATGTGAAGGGGTAGCCGGATATTTTAGATGACCAAATGGATTGGTTTAACATATTCAAAGCGAAATTATACTTTATTTCCACCATCCATTTATTTTCTTTTTGATAGCTTTCGCCTATGATTTACCTTTTCTATTGATTTACATATGTATTTCGACTGTGTAAGATTCTGCTCGTAAAATGAAATAGCTTTTCTTCTTCTTATTGCCAACTGCCAGAAATATGGTTGAACGTGCTCATTAATCTCGATAATTTACAATAATTAACAATCAGGGTCAGTTTCAGAGACTGGTATGAAATGGAAACCAATTTAGCAGTCGATAACCGTTATTGCAAGTGTCCACAATATGCAATTGATGATTGCGAGTCGAAACCACTGGAAACAAAAATGTCCGATCAATTTGGTAATATTCAATTAACGTTTTGAGCCTTATCTATGCTTAGAATATTAGGTATAGTTCTATGAATACCATTAGAATCATGGACCTTCCCTTATGAAGGGTTCGCAGTCCATACTATATTTAAGCCTCTCTTAATTAGTTTTATAGCACTGTAAGTCAATAGGTGGATTTTGTCTCCTCACCACGCTCTGGCTAGACGGCTTGGCATAAGGTTTGATTTGGAGTTTCTATCTCTTCGCAAATATACTATTTGCTTCGTGTATATACCGTAGTTACGTCTTACGATACTCTTGAAATGGGATTGGTTAGTGACATTTGCTATTCTTAATTCGTTCTTCGTGCTTACTTCTCGTAAACTCATACGTACATTTCTGACGCCTTTTCTCGTTGGTGAACGCATAGACAAGCACTTGTTTCTATCCTTACATACCTCACGTGCTTCCTCTTCATTCTCTTTTCGTACATGCTCGCCGGTTTTGGATGCCTCGGACCTTTCCGTTTTTTCGTTACATGACAACCATATTGAGCTATTCAATGTGATAGTTTATTTAATGTTGCATTATGTATTTGTATATACAATGCTCCATTGTCAATGATACTGCAATCAAGTTAATTATGAAACAAATGTCAAAGCTATTTTCCCTAATTAGCAATACATGAAGCGTTATCGAATTTCATGTCATCATTATCAAATTTGATTTGCTTCATAATCGTAACCAAAGAAGCATGTGTATTAAATTTATTAATTTTAATCTTAAGCGATTTTATACATTACGGTCCAGCCCGTGGGGTTCAATTTTACTTCCTTAAGCTAGAGATTTTCCAAAAATCCATACTTAGAAGAACCAAATTTCAGTTTCTTGCATCTTGCAGCTTCATCTGTGCGTTGTTTGTCAGTCAATAACGCAAGAATGATATAATAAAGGGCTTCTTGATAAAATAAAATCCCTTTTTTAATTTCAAGCGCATAATTGAAATAAATTTTTCTTTCTTACTTTTTTTATTCCGATGTTTCAGCCAACTTACATCGAAAAGAACCTGCAGGAAACTAACGCCACTTTTTGAATAATGTATATTATCCTACCAGTCGCTAGTAGCATAATCGGTAGGTAACTGGCCTAAGGTAGTTCAGACAACATAATTCATATTCCTTCTTTCTTGTATACTTTGTGGGCATCGAGATATATGTACTAAAGTACTAGATGTAGCATTCAGAACATTTACTTTGTTCAAATGATTTGCATGCATAATGTCCCGGCAAAGCAATCTAGTGTCACTTTGACTTTCCTGCGGTGTGGGTTCGCTTCGTTTATTAATTGTGTGGCGACGATATATCGATTAATTTGAATCAGAACTTCTATCTGTTGTAGCGTTAGTCAATATTTTTTATTGTTTATGTAAATAAAATAGTTAAATGTATCATAATACCACATTAAAATGTATTTATTTATTTTTATGTGACGTCATTTACCATCATAGACTAACTACAATGCAGAAATACATTGCAAGTGATTGTAGGTAAAAATATATGACTAAGACCAGACTTCGTGAATGTATTGGTTTTAAGAGATTTTTAGTTTGATTAATGTTATAAAACCAATTTGATATTGTATAACACTAATTCTGAGTTCTTTTCATTTTTTGATATATTGATCGTAATAACTACATTAACGAATGTTTCAACACTTCATCATAGTACACATTTGCAGTTATAGAAAAATACGCAAAAATAATATTGAACCATGAGGCCAAAACAGATCCTGATTTCCATTATCCGACCAATAGACAAAAAACCACAAAATTAATTGTGTTTGGTGGCAATTGAATAGTTATAAAAGTATATTTTTGAGCATTTCTTGCTAGAGTAAATTTAATTGCAATTTATATAAAGCTATAAAAATAAATTTTTGAGACAGGACTTCAACCCGCGACGAATCGTGTCGATACTGCACCGACTAAGCTACTCAGGCCACTTCGTCATAGACTAATTTTTTTAATACTTGGTTTCCTTGTGGTAGCACATAGTGCCATCTGCCACATGTGTAGCTTTAGAACTCTGTGGTCAGCAGGGGTATTTTTACAGAATGACAAACAATCCTGCCTTATATAATAGGATATGTTTAAGCAATTCTCATAGTAAGATAAATTTAAAGTTTAAAAATTAGAATTATTTGTGAGGCAACTAAGACAAGTCTTGAACTTACGCCCACGAATACATTTTTCTATGTTGCAATAAAAACATCTGAATATGTTTATAGATTCTGTTATTTTACTTAAATAAACCCCCAGCAATTAATTCCTTTTATTTTCATAAATAAACTATTCTTATTATGTTGATGAAATATTGTAGGCAGAAAACATCTCTCCTGTGATGTAAATAGTCTTTGCAAATGACAATAAGCAGCCAGTAGCATTAGAGAACTATTGGATACTCATTGGTAAGATGCCAGGACTGGTTGTTGTTGATTGGCTTTAATAATAACTTGAGACTGTAAGTCATTGGCGCTGCTTGCGCCTGCGTGTTTCTCTAGTACGATTAGACGTCATACGTTAGACAATTTGAACAAAATATTTATAGGGAATGCTCCGTCTATAGTTAGGTATATGTCAATGTTTGTGGGCTTAGAAAGTTCACTGAGTTTGACTATTCGGTAGAACGTAACTATTTACGTCTGAAAACGTTTTACGGGTGCCGACGTTTACTTTTTCTACCTTTTAGCATCCAAAACTTGACTTCAGTTAAACAATACATTTTAGTTGTGCTTTCGTATTATCTTAGTTAGAGTTTTGACTATTGTAAGATGTAGTACCTATTTTGTGCACGAATTCTCCTTATGAAAATGGTCATTAGTCCAGTCATTATAGGGGGTTGACCTCGAAAAATCAACATATCCAGTATATTACCACGTAAAATCTTGTATTTTGGCATCCTATAACTGTTCTCAAAATTCACATATAATTGGATGGTCGCAAGTTTTAAAGTCAGGGGCCAAAGGTCATACAAAAATATTTTTTTTATTTTTTTTTGTAAATATCTCGTTTTCAGTGGGTTTCACGCTATTTGTATTTCTTATCAATATTGTAGAGAATTAAATTCTCTACTACTTTTCTATTTAACATTTTTTATACCTTGAACTGTTTTCGAAATAGAGGGCCTAGAGCCTGGTCAGAGAATTATCTGAGGTCAACTGGTAGTCTCGATCAAAAACTCGTAATATTATTTATTGCTAAACATATAATTTTATTTTTTAGTAACTTTTAGTTTAAATTCAATCTTTCTTACTAATAATTCTAAAATTTATCAATTCAATAACACTCATAATCTCTTTCGATAATTGAAAAATTACTAAGGGACATATTTTAATTACATTGTAATTATATTCTCATTTACGAGATATTTGCAAAAAATGAAAAAAGATCGATTTCTGTGACCTTAACCCCTGACTTTAAAACTTGCGACCATCCAATTATATGTGAATGTTGAGAACAGTTTTAGGATGCCTAGATACAGGTTTTTACGTGGTATTATATTGGGTATGTCGATTTTCCGAGATATGCACCTAATTTGGTCTAAAATGACCATTAGGGTCATGTACGGCATCGAGGTTTAGAGGTTCTTGCGTTGCTGGCGAATAGGTATAAATTTCTATTCACCAGTTAAAATTAACTCAATATACATCTTACTACTATTAAACGCGAAAGTTTGTAATCATCGATGGGTGCATGGTCGTTTTTTTTTCTATCACGAAAAAACTACTCAATGGATTTTGATGAAACTTTGCAGCATATTTCTATACATTAGAATAGCATAACGTGGGCTATTCCTCGTCCCAATAACCGATACCGGCGGAGCACTAGGCTGTAGACAGTTGATAATGGAATCACGTTGCATAGAATATGCTGTAACGTATGTCCGGTACCTGCCGCGTCTGCGTCATAATACCGTCCATACGCTCGGCCAATCAGAGAAGGCCATCGTCCGCGCTCGCGAAGCCTGACCAAATATGGTCACGTAGCGACTCCAACTCTGATGGAAGGGCCGGTATATAAAGGGGCCGACAGAGAGGCCAGCACCGCTACTCTAACGTCGCTTCTACTACATACCTACGATTACGTACTGACCCTACGTCGAACGTGTATCCTGGTCCCAGCTGTGGGTGAGTTACTAGATTTACTGCACTAGCGTACTGCCCATCTCTCTACCTGCTAGCTGAGGCCGGCTGACGCCGCCTGCCTGACTCTTTTGGTTGTGGCTTTCCTAATGCTGCTTCCCTTCAGGTTCCAGGTCTACCTTGGAAGCTCCAGGCTACGCTACCTAGACCGCTGCACTTCCCTGCATCGCCTTCGGCGTCACCTCTGCCAAAGAGTCTGGCCCTGCCCTGCTCATCGCACACACACCGCTGGCGCCTGCCAGCTGAGCCAACGTCAGCGAGGATCTGCACCACTACGCGCAGCCTTCGAGCAGCCTGCCTGCACACTACCGCATTAAAATGCCGATGACCGGAGGGAACAGCGTGAGAGACTGCAGCCCTTAGTGTTCAGGCCAGTGTCGTGTTGTTGGTCGGTCATACTCGTGCAAGGGAAGTGAGACAATACTCGGCAAATAAACGCATAGAACATTTTCTTCGTTTTTAATACCTGAACCCGTTACAGTGGCGCCTACGTGGGTTATTGTCTCGCTTTCTGTGCTCGAGTTCTCTTCTAGCAGGTCTCCATTATTGTAAGCGAGGAGGTGCGGCTACAGCGGACCGGTACGTATTGCTATACTAATTGTCTACTTTTTAGTGTAACTACCTACTACGTAATAGTTCGCAAATTTGAATCTAACGTTTTTTCTAATTAGTCCTAACGATCGAACTTTTACGCCTAATCGTAAAGTAGGCCATTTGTAAGGGCGGAACGCTTGCGCACTAAGTGTAGTGTGTAGTTTATACTTACGCGGTTTATTCATACACCATGGGCTCACACCCCATAAAATACTTCCTTTTAAACAAAAGTGAACTAGCATACGAGGTTGCGATTAGAGGTGAGGAGCCGGCTACCTCAGTTCTAGGTCTGCGGAAGCAGCTCCCTAAATTACTCGAAGCCATTCCAAATGATGATATTTCGTAATCGGGCCTAGCCATCGCGGTGGACTTCGAGGGCGCTAGCGAGGCCGTCTCTGAGCTGGCTAAACGAGTTGATTCATTATCCTCTTCTTACGACGCGAACCTAGCTAGGAGGTCTACCGCACTGCACAACCACTTATTCCACAGACTCCGTAGGATGGAACGTCCTACGGCGTATTCAAAACGTATAACCGAATTGTGCAGCCGGTTCGACAAGCTCTCGGCGGAGCTGTCCGCCATTGCACAATCAGGTGTTCGCTCAGCTGATGCTGTGGCAGAAGTCCAACCTGCGCCGTCTACCTTGACGCAGGCAGGGTTAGTTCCAGTATTGCATTGCGAGCACTTGAGAGTTAGCGAATTGTCTAAGCTAAAATATGACGGTACGGGATGTGTCCGAGCGTTCCTACAACACGTAACCGAATTTCAAACCGCGCGTAATCTACCTTCCACTAAAATTTTATCATATGCCTCCGAAATATTCACCGGTAACGCACTCTACTGGTACCGCGGCCTAAAAGAATATTTTACTACATGGGAAGAACTCACCACCAAATTAATAGACGATTTCACACCGTACGATTATGACTACCGGCTATTAAATGAAATCCGCCGACGTACTCAAGGTGCTACCGAAACTATAATTATTTATCTTTCTATAATGAATCAGCTGTTTGCAAGGCTGTCACCGTCAAAGCGATTGTCTGAACGCGAAAAATTTGACATCCTATTACATAACATACGTCCATGCTACTCGCTAGTGCTAGCTCCGTCAATATCTTCAATATACAGTATAGCAACACTGCAGACCTTATGTTTAAACTACGAACGGATGAAATGTTTGAACTCTCAATTCCGCAAACCGTATTATAGTAACGACACGTTGACACCAGACCTAGCTTGCAGTCACAAACCTTATAACCGAGTGCGTAATAATTCCTACAATAATTATATACTATAGAGGGTACGCCCGGTAAACCCGAATACACTGATAACAACGAACCTAGCAATCCTAAGTCTAAACCTAGCTCTGTCACTCTAGTTACGTCCAAGTACTGTCCGTGCTGCCGTATCAATAATCTCAGTTTGAATGAGTGCAAACGCGAGCGGTTTGCAATTTGCTGCATGTTCCGTAGGGCTGTGACATTCCCTAACTGCCCGAACTGTAAATCGACGAAACCAAAAAACTAGTTGGTCAGGGTCGGGGCGTGTCAAAACCTAAATTAGGTTCTGCAACCTATTCAACTAATTTTGACAAAGATGATTGGAGAAATTGGCTAAACACTCTAAAAGTGTATTCCTCTAGTTATTCCGTCGCCTCGATCCTGGATAATAAACCTATTAATGACCTACGGCCCTATGTTAACGTAACGGTTAACAGTTTATCTATTTGTGGATTGCTCGATTCCGGTTCAGCCTTACAATTTTAGGTAACAACTCCCATCTGGAGGTAATTACTAAAACCGGGTTAGAAATACAGCAGTATCACAACACTAATTCTATTCGGTCCGCGGGTGGAAATATATTGTTGCCGCGCGGTTTTATCGACTTACCCACTACTTTTAATAATCAAACCCACTTATTAAAAGCTTATATTATTCCAGAAGTTACAAGTAATTTAATTTTAGGCATCGATTTCTGGAAACTATTTAAATTACTGCCTAATCATATCGCATCCGTATGTATGTCTAAAACATTGCCGTGTAGTGTAATAAGTGAAACTAAGCCAACCAACACGAACGTATTGCAATCTTTTAGTGAGTTGAGTGAGTCACAACAAAGAACGGCTAAGTTAATTAAAAAGCAATACGAGTCGATTGCTACTTAAAAAACCGGGTTAGGACGAACTCACTTAATAGAACATGCAATAGACACTGGCGATTCTGCGCTGATACGCCAAAGATATTATAGGCTACCGCCGGCGAAATTAAAAATAATTATTGACGAATTAGATGAAATGCTTACATTGGGTGTGGTAGAAAAATGCGAAAGTCCTTGGTCGTCACCTATTTTACTAACGCCTAAGAAGAACGGTAAACTAAGGTTTTGTTTAGATAGTCGGAAACTTAATTCTATTACTAAAAAAGACGCGTACAAACTGCCGTACGTATCCGAAATTTTAGACAATCTTAGGAATGCTAGGTATCTAAGTAGTATAGACTTATCTAAGTCATTTTGGCAGACGCCGCTTCGCGAATGTGATCGTGATAAGACTGCGTTCTATGTGCCTACTAGAGGAACATTTAGATTTGTGACTATACCGTTTGGTTTAACGAATGCGCCTGCGACACAACAGCGTTTGGTGGATCTCTTGTTTACGAATAGTCCTGAGTTCGAAAACTCGGTATTCGTTTTCTTAAATGATATCGTGCTTCTATCGCCATATTTTAATGCTCATGTGTCACTATTAAATAAAGTATACGAAAAATTAAAATCGGCCAACCTTACAATCAACTTAGAAAAATCTAAATTCTTCCGTGATGAATTGAAGTACTTGGGCGACGTAGTAAGCTCTAAAGGATTACTATTAGACCCATGTAAGGTGGAAGCCATTCTTCAATATGCTACGCCTAAGAATAAAAAAGAAGTCAAAAGGTTCTTAGGCATTGCATAATGGTATCGGCGATTTATACCTAATTTTAGTACTATTGCCGGTCCTGTGATTAAACTTACCTCTACCGGTAAGAAAGCTGCACCATTTAAGTGGTCGGTGGAAGCTGATGACTCGTTTTGTAAACTATAACAATTGTTAAGCTCCGCACCAATATTATCATGTCCCGATTACGAGAAACCTTTTCAAGTTCACACAGATGCGAGTGCGAGTGGCATCGGTGGGTTGCTTACACAAGAAATATATGGCGTGAAACTACCTAACGCTTACATGAGTAGGTCACTAAATGCACAGGAACAAAACTATAGTATAATAGAACGGGAGACATTAGCAGTTCTAACAGCCCTCGAATATTGGCGCTGTTATTTAGATAACGGGTTAAAGTTTGTTGTGTATACTGACCATTCCGCACTGAAATGGTTCCTAAACTTGAGCAACCCGACTGGTAGATTAGCTCGGTGGTCGGTTCATCTGTCAGCCTTTAACTTCGAAATAAAGCATCGGCGCGGCGCAGATAATATTATTGCAGATGCGTTATCACGATCCCTACCTGTAAATATAATTAACGCGAATAGTAATAATAATAATAACGTGAACAACCCTAATGTTAACACTGATCAATGGTATTCAGCCACCTGCAATGGTTGTATATCTTCGCCTAATGACTATCCAGACTATTCTATTAAAAATAATAAATTGCATCGTTTGATAAAATCTAGGTGTATGCTACGTAAGGAGTTCGAATGAAAAGAATTGCTACCTTCTTCTGATCGAAATAATGCCATATTAGAGAACCATGCCGAACCCACTTCGGGGCATTGCGGTATATTTAAAACTTACAAGCGCTTAGCACTGCGTTACTATTGGCCCAAAATGCACGCTGACGTGGTAAAGTTCATAAATTCCTGCGACATTTGTATCGCGCACAAACATCAGAACCATGTACCATTGGGAACCATAGGATGACCCAAAGTGTGTTCACGACCCTTCCAAACCATTAGTGTAGATTTGGTGGGACCATTACCCGTCTCAAGAAAAGAAAACGCCTACGTCTTTGTAGTAACATGTTGTTTTAGTTAATACTGTCTTCTTTTTCCTATCAGGCGCGCAACTTCTGAAATAATAACTAATATTTTGGGAGAAAAATGTTTTTAGTTCATGGTATACCATCTACAATTATATTGGACAATGGCAAACAATTTGTAAGTGCTACTTTAAAAGCTATGTTGCACAAGTACAAAATTCCTAATATTCATTATACTCCTAAATATTCCCCACATGCGAATACGGTCGAACGCTATAATAAAACCATTGGTTCTACCTTAGCGGCGTTTGTAGGAAATGACCAGAGATTATGGCACACTCTCCTACCTAAGGTGCAGGTTGCATTAAACACCGCAGTTAATGAAGTCACGGGCTACACACCTAGTTTTTTAGTCTATGGACGTGAATTAGTTCCATGCGGCTCACACTATGTCGACACGGACGCTGATGATATAGTATACATACCTAGGAACGATTACGCAGAAAATATAGGTCACTTATCAGGCATATTTGACAAAGTTCAGGCACTCCTCATTCAAGCTCATGCTAGGAATTCCCAGACTTATAATTTACGCCGTAAACCAGCTGAGTTTAATGTGGAAGACACTGTGCGGAAAACGACTTTTTATCAGAGCGACAAGGATAAGTCCTTCTGTAAGAAACTAGCCCCTTAATTCGTGAAGTGCACAGTGATAACTAAAAAGGCGCCTCTCGTTTACGAGTTGTCGGGCTTGTGGTTCAGGAGGTGACACAGATCTACCGGTCCCAGTTGTTGTTTCAGAACAAGAAATGTTGTCAAATTGGAGGTCTTCGAGGGCGCTGTGGACATTTAATTTCGTGTGAGTGTGTGGACAAGTTCTGGCGTCGGCGCTTTTAGACCGGTCGAAGACCGAAGCATGGTAGCGCTCTAATGTAAATACCACACGTGTTCACTCATCTAAGTGGCGACCTGTGCAAGTGTAGCTTAACTTTGCCGATCTGTTACGGCATGACTTGCTGTTCATCTTATACTAATATATGTCGGCGAGTTGCTTGATTTTTGGCCGGTATCAACACTTCACAGTTTGTTATACGTTCACACCAAATCAAATTAACAAAACTGACTATAATTATTTTGGATTACTGAACACGAAACGAGTGACAGTTTCTAGGTACTTGTTGTCCGCCCGGAGTCTCCAAGAGAAGTGAGTGCTGTGAACGTCACACTAGACTCTGTCGAAGCGCGCCATCTTCACACTTCCGTTTCGTAGTCATTTGACGTCCCGTACTCATGACCATTCCAATACGACCATCCTACAAGACACACATCCATGTGTATTAATCTGTAACAAAATTTTACACGCACAGTATCACATTGCTCGGTCACTCCTGACTTAACACAGGGAAGAGTTGAATCAAAACAGTGTTAGGATTCCAATCTAATTTTTTACAAAATTACCTCCTACATTACATTCCTAACTATTTTAAGAGCTGGATTCAGAACATCGCTGTCAATACAGTCGATTATCATTGACTCACGTTATAATCAAATCAAATAACTAAAGTTGACAATGTGATTCATAACCATTCAGTAACCTCCAGTTACTAAACCAGGCACTCAACCAGCCACTCGGTTGCCAACATTCAGTAACCTCCAGTTACTAAACCAGGTACTCATCCAGTCACTCAGTTGCCAACCATTTATCTGCGCATCCTCACAAGGATCGCCAAGTCTCTCCTGGACTTTATGGTTTCCTACGAAACCCATTTATCTGCGCATCCTCACAAGGATCGCCAAATCCCTACTGGACTTTATGGTTTCCCACGAAACCCCAACATCAGAGTTGACTTCACAGTTGGCCTTCACAGTTGGTTGATACCGATCTGTACTGATTTGCGGCTACAAATCAACCTCTGACATTGAATCATACAACCAATCAAACACCAGAGTTGTCTGCCTACCGTGTACTCACGGACAACCGCCTTCATAGTTGGTTTGAATCCGATTTGTATTGATTTATGGCTACAAATCAACCTCTGACATTGAATCACACAATCAATCAAACACCAGAGTTGTCTGCTTACCGTGTACTCGCGGACAACTGTCTTCATGGTTGGTTTGAATCCGATTTGTACTGATTTACGGCTACAAATCAACCTCTGACATTGAATCACACAACCAATCAACATGTAAGCCTAGTTTTCTACTGTCTCGTCAGTATTAAGGTTCACACTTTGCTCTCTTCAAGATTGTCAGTTATGCTCTGATCATCTGGCACAAAGTTTCAGTATCAAAATCAATAATCAGGAAACTCAAAGTAAAACTGACAGTTCACTATCGCTGTATCTCTCAAGATATTATTTCAAACCAAGTAAACCATAACACTAAAGCTCTACATGTGATCATACGCATAGCCCAGTAACCTCCAGTTACTCTACTTTCTGCGAACCCCACATGGGAACGCCGAGTCTCTCCAAGACTCTATGGTTTCTTCTGAAACCCAACCTCCGCCAGAGCTGACTGCAATACCGCCTACTCACGGACTACTAATTTAGTAGACGCCGATTTCTACAGAGCTACGGCTACACGTCAGCCTCTGGTACGGTCCGATCCGATCATCATGTAAACTTAAACACTTTCTTTAATATCAGAACTACTTTGTTCTACCTCAATTTCGTCAGTTGTACTGTGACTTTCAGGCATTTTCGCAACCTGTCGTGTGCGTACTTAGAGGTACGCTTAGAATTAAGGGCTTTGAGATTATAACGATCACCTTCAAGAACTTCTGTGACCTCAAATGGGCATTTATACTTAGGGTCTAACTTCGTTTGATTACGTTCCTCGTTCATAATCAACACAAAGTAATCTACTGAAAATTTATTAAGTCTTGCCTTTGTCTTATCAAACCTACGTTTCTCATATGATGCTGCTCTCTCAATATTACGTAACGCATCATCTCTCACGGTATTTAGGTCAACCTCAGGTTCTACATCAACTGTCATCAATGGCCGTGCACACACCTTGCCTATTAACAACTCTAGGTTTCGTACAGTTAATCGCGAGGTGGACTTCGTCAAATGAATCCTGCCAAGAACGCTCTTGTCATACAACTCAGAAACCAGAAGTATCTAACAATTTTAGTGAACAAATATCAAAGCAGAGCTACTTGAGCAGCAGGGTGTCCATGATTGCGATCAACAACCACACCTTAATGCACTTAGCACTAGGAATTAAAGAAAATTATCGCACAGCACTTATTCTAGTCGTACGGCTATTCCTGACACAAATCTGTGGGGAATAAAGGTACTCTGATCAAAATGGTTACAGGTTTTAATGAAAATCACGACTAACTCTTTCTCTCGAAGCTGACATGTTGAACAACACGCATAACTACTCGTTAAAATATTGCATTGCTCATACTCTGACATCCATCGGGTTTTCAACATCACGCTATGCAACCTCCATCCGGTTACACAACACCACCCGGATAATCATTTCGAGCGTCTAACAAAGTAATCTTAAACTAGGTTTGTTCAACATGTTGCTTTCGTTTTCCTTATCACATAGTAGACTATAAGAAAATCTTACTAGGCTGATACTCTAGATGTTAAGTTTACTATCAAGTATCCAACCAGTCTCATCAGCGTTATAATTGTGTCATGGATAGTCTAAATACGAAGCTTATCCTAACCACATCATTAGCGATACAGCAACGGACATTTCACGTTCAAGACGATGGATAACGTTTGCGATACTATGATAAATGCACTAATGGCTGTCTTGTTTGCTCACCAACGGAGACTATGAAGAAGGAGAAGGGCACTTTGCCGGTCCTACCAACGGAAACGCATGGCTAAACATGCAGCTGCACAAACGGCTTATCCAGTTTATGCAAATCTACATCAACGGAAACGTGGGTGCCACAAAATTATCACAACAACGACTAACAAAGTACCCGTTTAATGAGAATAAGCTTAAGCATACAATCATCACTAACGATCACTAACCTAGTTCTACCTTCAATGAAAATTAAAATCTCTGAAACTGATTATCATAACGCACTACGATGATAACTCAATCATTTTCTCCTACGTCTGATAATCGAGTTTAACAGCTTCTACTAGAAACCCTATCACTCCTAAACGTCCTAAGCGTAACTTGGAATTGGCCAGAGAACTCCGCACACTTGATAAAAATTCCCAGCGTATCACATGAATAACATGAATTTCAAAAACACACAGTAGGTAATTTTCACGCGTAAAAACTTAAAATTTAATTTAATTTTACTAGTGGTGCCATCTAATAATCATGAGTAAGAAACATTTTAATGAACCATGTTAAAAATGTATGCACACAAAGAAGCAGGTGTAATTGCAACACCGAGATCATCTGTACAACTCAGAATTACAACGAGTAACAGTGTCACTTTTTACTTAAGATCTGATCACGTTTAAACGAAAACCGTTAGGTATTATCAATACCAGGAGTCGATAAAATAATGGCGCTAGTAATATATTTCGACTACGGTCAGGTTACACTAACCAACCAACCGCACTCGTCTAAACAGCACTGCAGTTCACACGTCTATTTAAGAAATAAAAGCTACAAGCTGTTCTACACAAAATCAGCTCAGTCAGAAGCAATAGCTCCGCACAGTCTTACACCATGAACTTAGTATGTACGATTCGATTAGTTTACCAACTTGAGCGCCACTGCCCTGTGAAGGACAGTCTAGACCGGAGTTATTGTTCTAGATTTAGCAGAAAACCAACCGAAGCTGGGTGTTGGTTCTAAAAGCAATACTACTACAACTGCACTGGAACAATAACTAGCACGTTTCACTCAAACGCACTTGGAATAATGCAAGTCGGCCTGTACGCTCACTCTCGTTACTATTACAGTCCATAAAGTAAGACCGAGACAAGAAAATCTATTTGCAAGAAACAGTGTTGGCAAAAAGTTAATCTGATTAACGATTAAAAATGACGATTAAATAATTAATCGTGGCTTTTTCGATTAAAATTAATTAATCATAATCAAAATTTTGCTGATTACGATTATTAACCGTAATTATTAATCGTTAATCACGATTAAAAATGTATGATTAATATAGTAGGACCAAGTTTGATAATAAAAAAAGTAGATGACCAGATATTTTTATATGAGTATTTATTAAAATCACAGCAATCGAATAGTCATTATAATAGGTACATAAATTTACATACATACATACATAGACTCACGCCTGTTTCCCCGAAGGGGTAGGCAGAGGCATATCAAACGCCCACTCTTCGCCAGTGTTTTGATCCCACGTAATAGGTGGCGAGCCTATTGCCGCTTATTGGGACATTTTGTTTGCCAGAGCCTCGTCCGTTGATCGGCAGGTGCACCACTTGCAGGTGAGGTTGGCTTGGGACCCTAAGTTCTTGGTGGGAACTCTATGCACCCTAACCCTATGTACATAAATTTAATAATTAAAATATTGAAAAAACGTATTTAGTTCGGTAAATGATTTCAATTATATTTCATAATCACTCTTTTCTCAAATAATTCGTCTGATTTCTAAATACTTTAGTTTGTAGTTTGTCTGTTAATTAGCGCCATCTAGCATCTACTTTAGCTCAAAACATATAGGCTAAGTAATGTTTTTCGCTTGTTATTAAAGTACTTTAATCTGCTTAATCAAATTAACGATTAAAGATTAATGATTAATTGTATTAATTGCGATTACGATTATTATTTTAATTGAGATTAATTTAGTCACGATTAAGTTTAATTTGATTGAAATTAATCAAATTTAATAATCGATTGAAAAATACATACATACATATCGTCACGCCTTTTATCCCCGAAGGGGTAGGCAGAGGTGTATTTCTACACCCACTTTTCGCCAGATATACTTTAGTCCCACGTAATAAGGGGCGAGCCTATTGCCGTACCGATTGAAAAATAAATCGATTAATGCCAACACTGGCAAGCAAGCATATGATAACAAGGTTCGTGAGTGCGAGCCACCCTTGCATGAAGAAATAAAAGTAATCGCTTTCTTTTTAACCGGCGTATCAAACTCGAAACCTCCGTTCGATATCTACGCTATAGCTAGGTCACTGTGGTTGTCAGACAATCATACGCTAACATGAAATACAGCAAAGGTCGCAATATCGTTCAGCACTACCCACATTTTTTTTGTATTTTTCTTCTTTAAGCTATTAAAAAGAAGATTATTCATGAGATCATGCCATGGGACACACGACACCGTAAAAGTCAAACGGGTCCACAACTCAGTGTCTCGTGTAGGAATCGAACCAACAACACTCGGTACGATGTGATAGCGATATCACCACAACGATTATGACATTTCCAAGGTAAAACGCGTAATATTTTACATTTACCGTCACTTAATAAAATTGGCAGTACCAAAAAAAACAAACACAAAATACGCTCACCACGGTTGCAGTTGAAAGCTTAGCTGATTCACCAAAATAGCGGCGTTAGCAGTCGCCTTCGCTCGCGCCTTGTTGTCGCGCTAGTCCATTATGCCACTTCTGATGTCGGCGGGTTGCTTGATTTTTGGCCGGTATCAACACTTCACAGTTTGTTATACGTTCACACCAAATAAAATTAACAAAACTGACAATAATTATTTTGGATTACTGAACACCAAACGAGTGACAGTTTCTAGGTACTTGTTGTTCGCCCGGTTTCTCCAAGAGAAGTGAGTGCTGTGTCGCTCCGTTGAACGTCAACCGTCACCTCCCTCTTCAACGTCACAAGCGAATGTCACACTACTAGACTCTGTCGAAGCGCGCCATCTTCACACTTCCGTTTTGTAGTCATTTGACGTCCCATACTCATGACCATTCCGATATATAAATATAGAGATATATAGATATATATATATATATATATATATATATATATATATATATATATATATATATATATATATATATATATATATATATGGTCCGATTTAAAAAATTCTGTCACTGTTTGATAGCCCATTTATCGAGGAAGGCTATAGGCTATATAACATCACGATCAACAATATATATTACTAAATGGGCCCTCCTTGGGCCAGCCTTTCTCGGCAAATAGTCTATCTAACACTGAAAGAATTATTCAAATCGAACCACTAGTTTCTGAGATTAGCGCGTTCAACCAAACAAACAAACAAACAAACTCTTCAGCTTTATATTTTAGTATGAGTGCTACACGAAATTTATGCATTATCATTTGAAATGCTCGCATACCACTACTTTGTGTTATTATTTTGGCTCTGCAACTCGGTGCAATTTAATTCTGCGATAATAGCAATAATTAATTTGTCACGTGGAGTTCTCGTTAACACAATATGAGAGCTACAACCTAAACTATGTATACGTAATGGAATGGGTCGACGCAATCAAGAGATTGAAATCTATATCTTGTTTGTTTGCAATGCTAAGTACTTGCGCGTTTAGTGGTCAAGAGGTATTTGTAAGGAGCAGTTGTTGTAAAGTAGGCATTTAGAATAACCTATTGCGCAATGTTGAATAAAATAGTATAAGACTAAACAAGAAATGTAATGAGCAGGGGGGCAATCGTGCTAAACGTCAACGTATTTACCAAAACCAAACTTCAACCGAAAACGTTACGTTATGCACATTTCGTATCGTGCGGCAGATACGTTCAGTGACAGCTAGGTGACAGCGTGCGAGCGAACTCTCGTTGTTGCATGGTATTATTTGCCAACGTTTTAAACCAAAACCGTTACGTTCGCGGACGTCTCATACGTTGTCAAACCAAAAGTTCCTATCGACGAACTTTGCAATTATATAATATTTTAAATTTGGTGGCTTATTATTGCGGTAGAATTCATTACTGTAAGATTGGCGTCAACCTTGCTTGGCCCTATATTTACCTATGACAATGTCTAGGAAGGCATCTCATCAAATAGGTTACATCTCGACGCGATACCTTCCTAGACATTCGCTTTTGAAAGGCTGAAACAATATTATGTGGATGTACGTGTACCGTACACATAATACTGTCACAGTTATAGGTTCTTTGGGTGGCTTAAGCCAAAAGACTGCCTACTCGGTCAGTACGCGCTCAGACGCCTGTATACAGCAAGTAGACGACTGATAAACGTTCATTTATAATTATTTTTCCTAAGTACCTAGATAGGTAATTATTTCATTTAACCAAGACACAGACAAAAGCGTAGCTCATCATACAAAGATTTGTCGTGTTAGGAATCCAACCCACTACCTCGGGTAACAGACCTAAGTCTTAGATTAGGACTGGGTGGTAGCGAGTTGAATGTGCGTGCGTGGGAAGCGCAATGCGGCGCCGACACAGAATTGTAAATTTCATGTAATCTGTGGGTGCCGAATAGTTCTTTCTCCACCGGCCGTAGTTCAGGCCATTTTGACGGAAGATGTCCGGTGGGACGCTGATGTGGTCTCCTTCTGTGAAGCGGTCATGCTCCAGAAGGAGACCGCCGAGCGGGATCGCGAGAGAGTCGATCCCGCTCGCAGACGCAGGCGGCGTCGCGCGTCGTTGCGGTGGCAATGGCCGCTAGCCTGACTCTTCCTTGGGGCCGTGGGCAATCAGAGATGGCAATCTGACTGCGCGACCACGAACGACCCCAAGAAGACAGGGGTCTCGGATAGTCGAGGGGCCACTGTACTCGCACAGTACGAGGTAGTGAAGGGAAGGCACTACCAACCTAGCTTACCTAGCCCTTTCAGAGACTGAGCTCTACTACGGGACAAGCGTAACGGGACCCAGGAGCAGTACACCCGCGTTCCCTGTGTCTCATTCTTTTGAGCGCTGAGGCGGCTACTGTGGTGGTTTTAGTCGGTAAACCCGGGTTCTGTCCCGGGGAGTCCGACATACCCTCTCTGCCCGCCCCGCGGAGAGGCACTCGCAAAAGAGTTTCCTGACGTAAAAAAAAGGGTGCCGAATAGTTCAACGAGTCGGTCAGAGCCTAGACATTGCCTAGACTCTGGCAAGCCTATTTTGACTAGTTGGTTCAGGGCTCTTAAATTTGGCTTGCTTTGGCCGATCAGCGAAGGGAAGGCCACAGGAGCTATTCGCTTGGTGTAATTTTGAAAGGCATAATCACGGTAAAGCCTGCCCCGGGTCTCTGTTGCCACGAGACTCGCCATGACAAAAAATCACTGTTGCCCAATTTGCATATATAGTAAAAGTAATAGGCCTTGGAGCCTGCTAAGAAAATATCTATCTAATAAGGTCGCCCATCAAGTACCATCTGCCCATACTAGTATGAGAGTGGTTAGGGTAGGTGCCGCCTTTCGTCCTTAGTGACCATTTAGACTAGGTGAATTTCTAAGTGAATTGTAAGAAAATATCCGTGAAGAAGAGAAAGATAAGAATAAATTAATTCTCTGTGACAACCCACACTTGACGGTGTGATCCCAAACTAGGCACAACCTAGTGGCATGGTACTCAGACAATTGATTAATATATATAAATATTGCTTTTATACACATACGAGTATTATGTAATGGTACTTTGCTCATCGCACAAAGAGTTCTCCTGGGTGGTAATCGAACCCATGACTTTCGTCTTAGCACTCAGGTTTAGGTACCACTAGACCAATAGGCCGTTCTACAAGGAAGACTAACCACTAACTCAGCAGGATGTGATACAATTGTGTGAGCTAACATAAGCGTAGCGCGTTTCTAATCGGGTACCGAGTCCAAAATCTGATAATCCAGTGTTACCAAGACTGCCGCTGGACCACTTCAATAGATAATTAAAAGAATAGAGTAGGTATGTATATTAAAAGGCAAGCTCCAATTTCACATTTAGATTTTATTTATTCGGTGTATTGAGATGATGAAATCTGATACAAAATATTATTTTAAGTAGAGTTGAAACAATCAACATCTGTTAGGCCATTTGATTGTTGCAATTACAACGTGAACTGCACAGTAATAATTATGTATTTGGTTTGGTTTTCATTATTTTAGTAAACTACATACATACATAGTCTCACGCTTATAACCCCGAAGAGGTAGGCAGAGGTGTATTTCTACACCCACTTTTCGCCAGATATACTTTAGTCCCACGTAATAAGGGGCGAGCCTATTGCCGTACCGGGCACATTTCCAGACTCCGTGCTGCTACTGAGAATTTCGTGACAGAAAAACCAAATAACACTGCCCGACCCAGGAATTGAACCCGGGACCTCCCGATCCCACGCGCACACTTATGCCGCGAGACCAACGAAGCAGTCGTATAGGGTTTGATGTCGAGTTTTCCGTCTCTACGCAACGATGGTATTTGCATCGTGTTATCCCTTAGTCGCCTCTTATGACACCCACGGGAAGAGAACTAATTAATAGTATATTCTTGTTTAATGTCCAAGAGTACTGTCCATGTGGTTGTGCTAACGAGCGGTTTATTATTCTGCTTACTCCTCGGCTACTGTGAACAAAATAAAAACATAAATTATTTAGTAACTATTTACTCAAATATAAGTCCTAGCAAATTAACTAAACCCGCTGACATTTAACTTAAGATTAATATTGTTCTCATACGTGCGCTATATCTTGTGTTTGAGTAACTACCTATAAACTTAGGTACATTATTTTGCTGAGAATTTATGCATATTATAAGACAAGTTCAGAATAAGAGTAAATACTGTAGGATCTTATGTAATGATAATTGAAATGCGTACCTACCTGAAAAGTTAGAAAGTCAGCCAAATTCAAATTCTCCAGCTTTTCGTCTATCTCTTCTTACATAGACAGGATGACTATTATGCCGAACGCAAAAAATTCGAGGTTTGATAAGCATCTTTCTCTGCTCTATATATTATTCCAAATCTGAAAAATAGGTGTTGTTTATTGTAACGATCATATGAAATTCGCATTAGCAGAAGAAGCTGCAATTGCAGTAATGTTGTGGTGCATCATCATTTGAATTCACCTTCGTTACTCTAGTGAAATAAAAACCACTTCTACATGACCAAGTGTGATCATTAATTGTGTTTTGCATAAATCACTTATTACAGTAAACAATATTTCAGTTCTTACCGTATAATTTGAATAAAATTATTTCATGATGTCATATTATATATAATATTTGTTGACATTCAATGACATTCACATAATGAGTCATAATGACATTTGTCTTTTTAAAATAGTGCTTGCACTGCTTGCACATGGCGCGATGTCGCTACAGCCTCTTTAGTATAAGAATAGTACGTACTATTTTCAAAAGCCGGTGTCAAGCACTAAACGTTTGACGTAAGCCCAACGTAAGGGTTGCGTTTACGGTTCGAACGCTCAATACAATTAGCACGATACCATATTTGACATCAGCCAAACTAAAACCAAACGTTCACCAAATACGTTACGTTGTCAACGTTTGAACGTTTGAAAATAGCACGATTAGCCCCCAGGAAACAGTTATAACCGATCTGGACGTCGGAACAATCATAGTCAGATATATTAATATATACCTATAATGAATGAATGATATGAATAATTTCAATTAAATTCACTTTATTTCAGATAAAATCCATAGATTACAAATATAACTAACATTGCACACATCTACATAAAATTGTAAAATATAAAAACAGATTTGTTTGGAATAGAATTAGTTTTTATTATAAGTCAAATCGATTATATCGATTAAGTAACATTTTGTTTAGTCTATTGAAAATTTCTGACAATGGTCACACTGAACTGTCTCTTCCTTCCCGCCTTGAAAAATTAACACGCCGGTTTTGGGCTGTCTCTGTTTGTAATAATTGATATAAGTACATTGATCGCCTTTTGAATTAACGCGAATTGCATTAACTTGTAATTACTAACAATTGCCGCTTTTGACTTCCGGCAAAGTTTGTGGTAAATTGGTGATATATTGAACACTGAACTTTGTAAAACACGTGTGTGAATTCCTGATTGAAAACGCTGCGTTGGAGTCCGGTAAAGTAAAGATAACTCACTTGCTAATATTGGCCAATTTAGTCTCGTGTGTGTCTAGCTTGCCTCCAGGACTCCACTCAAGAACATCACCAGGAGATATTTGGTAAGACATTTTATTAATATTAGGTGTAGTTAGGATTATAATTCATCGCTGTGCAACACAGTACATTTGTGTTTGAGATTTGTTGTGGCTGACAAGGGCTGATGAATAGAGTCACGCTTCCACAAATCTGCTGCAATTAATCCCAGCTCCTTCTAGCCAAATTCTAGACATAATTTTTGGTGCAGAGCGCTGTTGTATCTTAGCCGTTGATTGTATCTGAACTCAGATTGGTGTTGTATGAGCTATATATCTCACCTTGTAGACAGTATTGTAGTGTTTGTCAGGTCAGTTATTGTCTAAAATACATAATATTTAATTGTATAAGTTGACCTAGATAATTTGAAACACATTGTCACACATAACCTCAATCAGTAATTGTTGATTTGTATTGTTGAAAAATCTAACTTAAATTTGTTGTTGCATTAATAAGTCAGTTTGTTTGGTGGTCAAATTTAGTAAATTTAGTTTATTGCATATATTCATAAACATTATAACAACCAACTTGACCTTGCCACTTGGGCGGGTCACATTAATAAACTTTGTTTTGTTATAATATAGGTAATATTGCTAGGTAACACATATTCTGTGCTATTGTATATCTCAAATAACACAGCCAGTCTGTCTGTTGCAAATAATTCATTAATTAATTTGAAGTTCAACTTTTAATTTGTTATAAGTTACAACTTTTGATAACTTTTGTGTTTGTTTCAATATATTGAAACTATTAATTTTGTTGGACAGTAGATACCTGTCACTTGCCTGCACTTGCAGTAAACAGGCTAATACTTTGTTGGTTTCAAAGAATTGAGAAAAATTAAGTTTGATTGTTAATATTATTTAACGCTTGTCCGGGCTCTTTTGAATTTTGATTATGTCAGCTATCAAGGACTTGCGTGCGGCTGCTGGTGCTATTGCATCAGATTTGCGCTGGTTTGCCTCGGCCAGTGCTTTAGTGAACCGGCCTGATCGCCAGCAGGCCTTACTTCAAAGGTACGAGCGGATCGATGATCGTCTGGCAAGTGTGGAACAGCAATTCCGCACTTTCAGCGCTTGCTGTCTTGAAGTGTCAGTCAATGATTTCACCGCCGACCAGCGAAATAAGGTCAGCGAAGACTATGCCCAGGTCTTAGACGTGTATGATCCAATACTGCGAGACAACTAGTTGCCGATAGGGAAGGGCAACCCGGCCTGAAGCAGGAGCTTCCTAGGTCAGCACCGGGGCTGGTGAGTAGGCTCCCTACTTTGGACCTCCCCCATTTTGATGGCTGCCTAGGAAGTTACCTGGGCTTCATTAATTTGTTCGACAGCCTGGTCAATGACAGGGCTGACCTTCGGCCAGCACAAAAATTGGCATATTTAATGTCGGTTCTGGATGGGGAGGCTAAGGGCCTCATCCAGCATCTGCCCGTGTCCGACGAGGCGTACCAGACGGCTCGGGACCTAATTACCCGTAGGTACCATAATAAGCGTGGCCTCGCCGACACGCACATCGAGCAGATTTTGGGTTTGCCGACGCTCACCCGGGTCTCTGGGTTGCGCACCCAACTTATGAACCCGCTTTTGGTGGCCATCAACGCACTTAAGTGCCTTGACCTGCCCGTGGACCAATGGTCCTATCTATTGGTGCTCATTGTGCTGAAAAAGCTGCCTGCCGACCTGAGGTCGCGTTTTGAACAGCGCTTTGGTGGGGATAGCGCGACCCATCTGCCCCCCTTTGCTGACCTGGAGAGGTTCCTGGAGGATGAGTGCCGGGTCTTGGACAACTCCGGTGGTGACACGCCGGCTAAGACGCAGCCGCCCAAGGTCAAGGAGCAGGCTCGCGTTCACACCCGAGCCAATGTTGACCGGCGCCCTCCTCGCTTTGCAGTCACGCAGAGCCCAGCGGAGTGCTCCTACTGTAAGGTCACGGGGCACAGAACGGCCAGTTGCAGGGCATTTTTGGACCTGCATGTCGCCTCTTGTAGGCGCATCGCAAATGCTCGCCGCCTTTGCTTCTCTTGTTTGGGGTCCCACTACCAACGAGACTGCCCAAACTCTCGCCCCTGTCCTCACTGTGGAGGACAGCATTTGGACATTCTCTGTATGAATGCCAGAGAGGTTGGCCGCTTGTCCAACCAGCCGACGCCGCGCACGGGCGGGTGTTTTGAAGGTGGCAGCCGAGGCTCACCGGCGCGTAGCCGAGAGTCGCCTCGCTCAATTAAGAATAGAATAAAATTTAAGAATAGAATAAAATTTTATTCACAAAAAATACAGAAAGTATAAATTCAAGCAATAGTATTCTAATATAACTCTTAATGCTATGAAGTTCAATCTATTGGAAAGAACACCATACCCCTGTACTAGTTATAAACTGTATCACAGGCGGCAGGGTCGCTCTTTACAAATTTGAGATTTGTATTTTAAAATACAGCAATAATATCACATATTTAGCAATAAACAGTATGGACAGTATAAAACTTAAAAGTAATTAATAGCTACATATATAATTAAGATGGTCATATATTGTTCAATATCAATGCGTGTCGAGCATTTTACTGAAATAACAAGTTTAGTGTAAATTATAAAACTGTGGGTCAGCAGAATCGCAAATGATATCAATTTTATTAATAGTTGCATTTAGCCTTTATTATTTACTTTTACTTACATAACTAAAACTAGAATGCGCACACGTTTTATCGAACTAGATGATTTTACGTTTCATGTTAGTAGGTCAATATTCTAATGAGTTGCTGTTAAGTTTATAATATTAGTAACTTAAGCATGAATGGCTTAATAAAATAACATGTAAAGATAAAACATTTAAATATAAAAGAATTAGCAAATTATTCAATAAACGATGCTCTTAGGCACCACCATAATCAATTGAGCTGATATACTTTTTTTCTGCCATTGTTCTTGCTGGACAGTCACTGGCGCCGGTGTTGTGGTTGCTAGGTTTCTTAAAGTGCAGGCAGGTCGCGCATTTTGGGTCTTCGGTTTTCTTTGAGCAGTCCTTTATAGTATGTCCTTGGCTACCGCAATGCCCGCATGTGTTTTGTGACTCCCTGCATGACTTAGCCGCATGCCCTTATTGCTGACACTTATAGCAGCGAGTAACTAAGGTGTAATCCTTCACTGGGCAAGATGACCAATTAATAAATATTCGGTCTTTGACAATCAGTGCCTTGCGTATGGCTGCCGATACTTCTATGACATAGTTACAAGTATCAGCGTCTCTTCGGCCCAATTTATGACTCAACTTGACTTCACTAAGAAAGGCCTCAAGGTTGCAATCCTGAAGTTTCTCTACTAAATTCTGGTGGTATAGGCATGTGAAAACTTCCGTCTCTTTCATAGCTGAGGGCACACCGACGATCACAACTCTAGGTTTCCGTTTATGTGGCTCATTGATTGTAAGGGCTGCGTTTGAAAGTTGTACTGATTGTTTCACTTTCTCTATGTTGTCTTTGGTCTCAGTGCTGATTATCACGCCCCTGTTCTTAGTTTTGCGTAATCCTCTCACGTGGAGTTGCATTTGTTCGGGGCAGATGATTTTTTGAACTAATGATTTAGTGTTTTCACTAGATTTCAGCTTGTCATTCGGATAAATTGCCACCGAACTTACACTTATTGGCTGTATGAAATTGTGAGCACTTTTTTTAACCATGTCAGCAAAAGACGGTGTACTCGTGGTGGGTTTTGAGGTCTCTTGTATAGAAAGTTGTAGATCTTGAAGTCTTTGAGACAAATCGAGTTGGTCTTACTGAGATTTGATTGTGCAATGGGCCTGGATAGCATTTGACTTCAGGGACTGGTACTGAACTGCCAACATGGAAACTTTATGGCCCACTTTTCGACAGAGATGGCTGACTTTCATCTTCTGCTCAGTGTTCAGTTTTCCTTCTGCTGCTACAGAGCATACTTCGTTGAGGTACTGCTCAATGGACGACATCCAGGACTGGATTTCTGGGGTAGAGATGGCTTCAAAGGCATGATTGCCTTGCGTCGGTGCTCTACGTTGGGGTTCTGGTTCAGGTGCCGGCGTTGGAGGTGGAGAGCGAGCAGTCTTGCCACTCCGATTGAAAGGACTGTGGTCCATTATATTGGTATACAGTTTTCCTTACAATTGACACATTGTTTAAACACAAGTTATGTTTTGTTATGTTCGCATAATGTTGTACGCGTATATTGAGGCCACGTATCTAAATTGTTTAATTATTTAATGATGACTACTTAATGCTATTCGACACGTCTGTTCTCAACAATAGCTCACGAAACGATGACTTTTTTGTTAATTGATTGCCACTCGCCCCATTTGGAGAACCGTAGCGTGCGCACGCCTCCTCTCTCTCGCGCACCTGAATGTGCTGCTCAGCGTCACCAGCACCATGACTGCTGCCCCAGGTATTCCCCTCCTTTGGCGGAGCGTCCCCGCCTTGAATCGCGTCCACCTCGTTTTGGGCGGGTGCGTCATTATGACCCCCCACAGATGGCGCGCGGATCAAGTCATCGCGCCTTTGAGGACTTCAAGCCGCACCCTCGTTTTAACTTGCCTGGTCCTGGCCAACGGTCGCCGCCCAGGCAGCAATAGGTCATTGACCCCTGCCCTATAACGCCAACCTCCCCCATTGAGACCGTTATCCTACCAACGGTTGCTGTTAGGGTCTGGGGACCCACGGGGACCTCTGTTGTTGTCCGTGCTATATTGGACACAGGTTCACAAGGTTGCATTGTTTTCACTTATTTGGTAGGGCAGGTTAAATTAAATATGGGCTCTTTTCCAAATTGTATACGGGGCATAGGTGACGTAGCCTCTAATGTTGAAGGGCAAGTTAAGGTTTTGTTTGGCCCTGTTGAATCTTCACACCCGAGGATTAAAACCTCGGCTATTGTGCTGAAGAATATTTTGGGCATGCACCCACAGAAGCAGCTACCTGCTGCTGTGGTGAATTTGACATCGGGATTGGAACTGGCAGACCCCAAATTTGACACACCGGGACAAATCGATCTGTTGATTGGCTCTGATATCCTCGGTGGAATTTTGATTGGTGGGAAACGGGTCTTGGTGCCAAATGGTTTGAATGCCATCCCGATCATATTTGGATTTGCTTTGATGGGACCTGTACCTAGGGACCCCTCTCCACCTGAACTTGATAATTTGTTGGCTGTAGGCTCTGCTCTCTCTGATGCGGTTCAGAGGTTTTGGGAAGTAGGAGAGCCCCCTCAAGCTGCCCGTTTGAATCCAGAACACGAGGAGTGCGAGCTGTTCTTCCAGAACAACACTGGTCGACTCCGTTCTGGTCGGATCATTACGAGGCTACCCTTCCTGTCTGTTCGGCCTCCGCTTGGTGAGTCACGACCTTTAGCCGAAAAGAGATTGTTGGCTATGGAGCGTCGCATGGGTCGTGATCCGGAGCTCAGACAGAAGTACATTGAGTTCATGAGAGAATATGAACAATTGGGACACATGTCTGTGTCAAATTTGGATTGGCGTTCGGTGGAGCACTACTTTCTCCCGCATCATGCGGTATTGAAGCCATCGACTGGCAAGCTGCGCACGGTATTTGATGGTTCTGTGCAGACTTCAACAGGCGTATCCTTGAACCAGTGCTTGCATTCTGGTCCCAAGTTGGTCAAGGACCTTTGTGACGTCATCACCAGCTTCCGACGACATCAGGTTGTCTTTGTGGCCGACATAAAAATGATGTTCAGGCAGACGATTATCCACCCTGATGACCGTCGCTTCCAGCTGATCCTTTGGAGAGAGTCTCCTCGTGATCCCATGGTCGTCTACGAGCTCAATACTAATACGTACGGGTTTAGGTCAAGCCCCTACTTGGCAATACGTTCTCTTTGGGAGCTCGCAGACCGCGAAGGCTTACGTTTCCCACGAGCCTCCGCCATCTTGAAAGACGATATTTACGTCGATGACATTTGCTCGGGCGCCTCCACAGCGGACGAGGCGATCCTCCTGCAGGACGAATTGATAGGTATTTTGGCCTCCGCTGGTTATGAGTTGCGCAAATGGATTTCCAACTCACCAGCGCTTTTGGAAGGCTTGCCAGAGGATCATCAGCAAGATCCACATCTATTTGAGATTGTTGACAACCCCGCCATGATGGCTGTTCTCGGCGTTCAGTACAGACCAGTCCAAGACATCTTTACATATAACGTAGACTTGAAATTGCCGTGTTCTTGGACTAAACGTCTCGTATTGTCTACTGTCGCCAGAACCTTTGATCCGAATGGTTGGATCTATCCAATTATATTTTGGGCAAAATGCTTCTTGCAGAAGCTTTGGACAGCAGGATTGACCTGGGACGAACCTCTGCACGGCACTCTTGTTGAGGAATGGACCTCCTTTGTATCCTCACTTCCTGCCGTCAACGAGATCTCCTTGCCTCGTCCCATCCTTCCTCCCGGGAAGTACAAGGCCACCCTTCACGGGTTTTGTGATGCCTCGGAGCGTGGGCCGTGGTGTACTTGCGCACAGTTAGTGCTTCAGGTCAGGTGAGGGTTTCCCTGATCATGGCGAAGAGCAAGGTAGCACCCCTTCGGACATCTCTGACCATCCCAAAATTGGAGCTCTCGGGAGCAGCCCTACTTGTACGCTTATTGAACCACGTGTCCAGTACTTTGGGTAAAAGCATTTGTATTAATGGGACCTACGCCTGGACAGACAGCCAAATTGTACTTTGTTGGTTGAAGGCGTCTGTCCACACTTTGGAGGTATTTGTCGCTAATCGCGTTTCCCAAATGCAGAAATCCGAGGTCAAACTTGTTTGGAGACACGTGCCAGGTGAGCTCAACCCCGCTGATTGTGCCTCGCGCGGATGCTTGACGCCTAGTTTGATCGGTCATTCGCTGTGGTGGGGTCCGGAATGGTTGAGTCGACCAGAAATTGATTGGCCTCGAACGCCAGTTTTGAATACTTCTAATTTGCTGGGTCTACGAACACTCGCTCTTGAGAAGGTAGAATGCGCCTTCGACCCCGATTTTCTGTTGAATTGTTACAGCTCCCTCGACAAGTTGTTAGGTGTCACTGCTTGGATAAAGCGTTTTGTCTTTAATTTTAGGCACCCACAACAGAAACGTCTGACACCGTTTCTCTCACCACAGGAACGACAGGAGTCCCTTACCTTTTGGGTTCGTTCTGTGCAATTGGCGCATTTTGAGAAGGAGATTGCTATCCTTAAATCAGGGAGATCGAAATTGTCGGGAGCTGTCTCTAAATTGAACCCCTTTTTGGACGATACGGGTCTCTTGCGCGTTGGAGGGCGTCTCAAGAACGCCAACCTCCCTTACGGAGCACGTCACCCCCTTTTGTTACCTAAGGACGGTCATTTGGTACGCTTGTTGGTAACTGACCGTCACCTTAAAACTTCGCATGCTGGTTGTAATGATTTGTTGGCCATTTTGCAACGCGAATTTTGGATCTTGTCTGCCCGAAGAATTATTCGGAGTGTAGTCTTTCGCTGCATCCCTTGCTATAAGCTCAAGGCTTCTACCATGCACCCCTTGATGGGAGACTTACCGGCAGATCGCGTAACTGAGAGCAGGACGTTTGACGGTGTTGGCACGGACTTCGCTGGTCCCTTTTTGGTGAAAACGTCGACACTTCGAAACAGCAAGACTGTTAAGGCCTACTTGTGTGTTTTTGTTTGTCTCTCCACAAAGGCCGTACACTTAGAACTGGTCTCCTCGCTTACGACCGAGGCGTTTGTAGCCACATTTGACAGATTCGTATCCCGCAGGGGGCCGCCTTCCTTGATCCGTTCTGATTGCGGCACTAATTTCAAGGGCACCTATAATTATTTGAATGATGTTGTTAATTTCCTTGAAACCAACAAAGCCGATATAGGTGATAGGCTTGCCCGACGTGGGATAAATTGGTTGTTCTCCCCACCAAATTGTCCACACTGGGGTAGTATTTTTTAAGCCGCTGTAAAATCGGCCAAAACACACTTGCGCAGGACAATCGGTTAGTCTGTCCTTACATTTGAGGAACTCGCAACTGTGTTTTGTAAGATTGAGGCCGTTTTGAACTCTTGGCCATTGTGCCCGATCTCCTCAGATCCGAAAGATTTGGAGGCCCTTACGCCGGGCCATTTTTTGATTGGTCGCCCACTTGTCGCCTTGCCTGAGTACCCCTATATTGATACGAGACCTGGTCGTCTCTCGCGTTTTGAATTGGTACGCCAGATTACTCAGAGCTTTTGGAAACGCTGGAATTTGGAATATTTGCACATACTCCAGCAACGCATTAAGTGGACCGACAAGACCGATCCACCCAAGATTGGTGACCTCGTTTTGATCAAGGAGGCTAACTTTCCGCCACTCAGATGGTGCAGGGGGCGCATCCTTCGTTTGGTAACTGGGGCTGATAGAGTTCCCCGATTTGCTGAGGTCTTGGTGGACGGTTTGATTCTGAGGAGAGCGGTTGCAACATTGTCACGTCTACCATCCGATTAGCGGACCGGTAGGCCGGTCCGGGGCGGGTGGATGTTTGGAATAGAATTAGTTTTTATTATAAGTCAAATCGATTATATCGATTAAGTAACATTTTGTTTAGTCTATTGAAAATTTCTGACAATGGTCACACTGAACTGTCTCTTCCTTCCCGCCTTGAAAAATTAACACGCCGGTTTTGGGCTGTCTCCGTTTGTAATAATTGATATAAGTACATTGATCGCCTTTTGAATTCACGCGAATTGAATTAACTTGTAATTACTAACAATTGCCGCTTTTGACTTCCGCCAAAGTTTGTGGTAAATTGGTGATATATTGAACATTGAATTTTGTAAAACACGTGTGTGAATTCCTGATTGAAAACGCTGCGTTGGAGTCTGGTAAAGTAAAGATAACTCACTTGCTAATATTGGCCAATTTAGTTTCGTGTGTGTCTAGCTTGCCTCCAGGACTCCACTCAAGAACATCACCAGGAGATATTTGGTAAGACATTTTATTAATATTAGGTGTAGTTAGGATTATAATTCATCGCTGTGCAACACAGTACATTTGTGTCTGAGATTTGTTGTGGCTGACAAGGGCTGATGAATAGAGTCACGCTTCCACAAATCTGCTGCAATTAATCCCAGCTCCTTCTAGCCAAATTCTAGACAAGATTAAAAGTTGATGTCAATACTATAATTTATTTTATTTATTTATTGACTCACGCCTGTATCCCCGAAGGGGTAGGCAGAGGTGTAATATTACACCCACATTTCGCCATGAATTTTAAGGTCCCACGTAATAGGGGGCGAGCCTATTGCCGTACCGGGCACATTACCAGACTCCGTGCTGCTACTGAGAATTTCCTAACGGACAAACCCAATAACACTATAATATATACAATTAATAAAATACAGTTAAAAGTTCAATTGAAAATAATAAATAAATAATGCGAATTCGAAGTAATGTCAAAATCAAATTAAAATTAATAGAATTTATAAGTAAGAAATTCAACATTAATAAAATCAAAGCTAATTTAATTTAAAATTGATAAAATCGGAAATGGTATAAATAAAAAATTAATCAAATTCATAATTAATAAAATTTCAATATCTAATGCAACTTATACACATAATTGAACATCAGATGACATGTATTTGCAGCCATCGCTGCTGCATGGGTGACTCCCATCGGTCTGCGAATACATTCAGTACACTGTTGGCACTGCCACGCATACGAGTCATTATAGAGGCGTACTGTTTTCTAATAATGGCTTCAAAGCCATCTACATGCGCGTCGGTAAACATACCAGAGGCACTTCATCGCCACGGCAATTCCAACAGTACTCTGAATGCGTTATTATATTGGACACGCAGATCGCTGTAAGCCCGCTACGTTGTGTGTGGGTGTTACTGACCCACAGAATGCACGTGTAAAAAGATTGGCAATAAGCTTTAAAAAGCGTTATATTAGCTGGTATTGTACAGCGTGCAAATCTGCAAGCCAGCATATTACACCGGACAGCCAGCGACCTGCGCTCCCTTTCTAAATCGCAATCATCTTTTAAATCCTCGGTGACCCAGTGGCCTAAATACTTATATTTGTTAACCATTCGTAGGACCTGTCCATTGAGTGATCCTGTAGGTATTTCCGTGTAGGCAACAGTTTTTGCACTAAAGAGCATGATCCCACTTTTATTTGTGTTATATTTAAGCCCATGAGTCACCGCATAGGATTCACAAATAGCTAATAGACATCTTAAGGCACCAACAGATGGTCCCAGAAGTACCATGTCATCTGCATAACTATAATTATTCATACAAACGCCATCGACATGGCATCCTACATTGGTACTGCTGAGTTCAACTATTAGCTGATTAATGTTTAGATTAAACAAGCGAGGCGATGTGAGACCCCCCTGCCGTACACCACATTCCAAATGGTAGTCACTTGAGTGTTCGCCCGCCCACCTAACACTGTTTCTCTGGCTGGTATACCAATACTTAAATATTGAAATAAGTTCCGGCGGTAACGTAGTCTCAGTCTCAAGTTTACGCCACAATACATCATATTGGACCAGGTCGAAAGCCCGCGACAAGTCCAAAAAACAGGCAAACACTGGTGTTTTCCTTGGCGTATAGTATTGAACAGTCTGCTTGAGACATAAGATAGCACTTTCCGTAGAAAGACCTGGTTGAAAACCGAACTGAGAGTCGTGTATGTTGCAGTATTTTATCATATGTTTATCAAGCAGACTATCAAACGCCTTGGCTACCACTGTCGCCAGTGAAATGGGCCTGTAATTGGACATGTCAGAGGCGTCCCCCGTCTTGTTTTATTATTATTGGCACTACAATTGTATACATCATGTCATCCGGCAGATAAGAATGTCTTATACACAAATTAAACAACAAAGCCAACACACGAGGTACATGAACACCTCCATGCTTCAGGTGCTCTATGCTGAGGCTGTCGTGGCCCGGGGACTTACCTTTTTGCATTTTACTGATTACAGAAGCAACTTCCTTAGCTGAAAATCGGACAATAGCGTCACCGCTGTCACAGAAGGCCCCAGCATGGCTCTGTCGCGGCACTCGCACATCGGTTGATTCAACCTTGAAATGTCGCTGAAAAGCATTCGCTATTTCTTTCGGTTCGTGCACACCCGCCACACACATCGGAATGCTCGTTGTCGGATTCAATTTATTAGTAGATTTCCAAAATTTCCCGAATTGTTTATCAGCGTGATTTCGTGCTATTATGTCCATCTTTATTTGCTGCTGATTATCTAAACAATACTTTAATTTTCTCTTAAAAATCTTTTTTGTAGAACACATATCGTTATAGATAGAACCGGAGGTAGGTTTTCCACACGATAACCACATCTGATAATGTAATCGAGCCTCCCGATGTGCATCGCGGACGTGAAAGTTCCAGCCGGGTATATATTTTCTCTTGGTCCGATTATATGTACCAATATGACTACATTTAGCACTATCACTGAGAATACCAATTATTCTATGATACATTGCATCCAACACTGCACGGTGATCCTGATTTGAGCACATACTGTCAGCACAATTACTGAATTGAACCGTCAAGTGAAATTTCCTCAATTCTGTATTACAATATTCCCTATATTTATTAATTTGATCACAATTTCGCTCTCCCCAGATCACTTTATTACCCGAAAAAACTGATGAGGTAATTTTAGGTGTGATTAAATTAATTTTACACTCAATTAGCAATGGTAGGTGATCTGATGAGTATACTCCATATAAAACAAATGCATTTATTACGAATTGTCTCGCCGCCTTACTCAAAACAATATGATCCAGCCAGCGAAAAGCACCACTAGCAGTGCTTTCAAACGTAAACGTGTCCCTAGTAAGTAACTCTTTTGCAAATCGCTCACCTGGATGGGCGTTGTAGTCTCCCAGTACGAACACTGACTCAACATTGCTACTTTTAATGATGGCTATAATTTCACTTAAACACTGAGAAAATTCGAGAAAATTATTTACAGAGTTTGTAGGCATGTACACAGAAAATATAATTAGCGCCCTATCATTCTGCATAATTCTAATAGCTTCTAAACGAGCACTATCGCACGGTATCACTGACACTGTAGGAAAAACCGATTTCCTCCATAACAATGCAACTCCGCCATACGGTCTTCCTGTCAGTATTCCGGCCGACGTGTCCACGGCAGACTTCCCATATAGGCAAAGTCGGCATGTATACTGCCAAGGTACGGTATATCATGTGGCAACAGCCATGTTTCTTGAAGCGCTATAACATCGGCCATACCACATAAGCCGCGCACGCAATCAACTGATCGGACTACGTTCTTGCAGTTGAACGTAGCCATGGTTATATTCACTCTGTTGTTATGAGTTATGTTTGAAGTACATTTTCTTTCACATTCAGAGTCTTATCTCTGCCTCGTTCCGCATTAAATCTAATAAAACGTCTAAACGTTATTCCCTCCGGCCACAAGTTGTCGTCCAAGAAGGTGCCCAATTTATGCTTAGGTACAAATAACTTAAACGCATTGTATGACCTTTCTGATTTCATATTAATTTTCTCTAGCTTCACAGTTACATTAGATTTACTTTGTATGTACTCACAAATATCTTTCTCTGTTGTTTCCTTATTCACATTTGAGATACATAAGGGAATTTTTATCTCAGCGACCTTAAACCTGCCATTTAACTCGGATATGGCTTTTCCGGTTTTGCCAGTAAAGCGATTCCTATACCTTGCCTTTTGCACTAAAATCCATTCCTCGTCACGTTTAGGCTCGTTCCACTTGCTTTTGTTTCCATTGCTTACTATCTGAGCTAAACTTAAACTCGGCGCCGCATCACTTTGTAACATAGAAAACCTGTTCATAGCCGAGACATCTTGTCGCGTGTCACTGGTGATGCATCCATGAGCAGGCGAGTGAGATATTATCGTGGGTTCACTCGTTTCGGCGCATATGTTTTCTATTGTCTCACTTGGCGCAGAATTCTCAATTGCGGGTAATGAAAGGCAGATATCGGTTAACGGCTGATCCTACGTCACATTATTTATCATAATATCCTTGCTTTGATGTAAACATTTCCGTATTTGGTAACGTATTTTTTGTAATTTCAGGGTCAAAATACACTTTAGCCTTTTCAAACTCCTCTTTGGTCACGTAACTGTTTTTGATTTCAGCAACTTCAGAGCATAAAACCACTAAATCCTTTAACAGTTTTGTCACATCAATGTGATAAAAACTGATTGGTGGTAACTTGTGTAGATCGTACGCTGCAAACACGGGTATATGTCCAGGATCAATTGTTTTAAACACTGATATTATGTATTCGAGGTCTTTCTGCTCCTTATTCTTCCATCTCGAAACCATCTTCTGGTTTGTTTTGGTCGAAACAAACAAAAATTTCTTCGCCTCATCTACTTCCTCCTCAGAAAAAGCAGACGAACAGATCCTTATGAGGCTTTCATTATCCATTACATCGTGTTTATTGCGAATAAACGCCAGCACTTCCGAAATAACCACATTACAATTTGTAAACTTTACACACGTATTTACGGACATCGTAGCTAAATATGCGACCGCTCGCGAGAAGGCGCATACCCGCACTTATATTATCTTATATGATCATGTATCTGAATTTCGATCCAGGCTCAAGTGGCTCCCAATTTGACTTCGCCGTAATACTCGTATTCTTATGTTACTGTACAACATGTTGTTTAATCTTAATACCCCCACGAATTTCAAAAAACGTTACTTCCTTCATGACACACATTTAAGGACCTTGAGGTCGTCGGTGGATCTGAGACTGCAGATGCCAACACATTCCACAAACTTCTACGATAAATCCTTCGCTGTTCAAGCTGTCCGTTTGTGAAATGCGCTGCCGGTTGAAATTAGGCAAGCTAAATCATTAAGCATTTTAAAAATGCACTAAAGAAGCACTGCACTATTTGTCATTGTAAACAAATTTTATCACCGTATTTTGTGTTCATATTATTATATATATGTATATGTATTATCGTCCGTGTGGTGACGGATTAAGAATACGGAATGTCACCACCCCATATCATCCCATGGGTGTCGTAAGAGCCGACAGAGGGAGCATATTATGCAGAGAACAGCACTGTAAGAGAAGGAAAACATTGATACAAACCCTATACCAACCCGTTTGCCCAGCGTGGTATAGTAGGCCAATTCCTCCTTTCAAAGGAGAGGCCTGGTCCAGCAGTGGACTGTTAAAGGCTGATGATGATAATATGTATTATATTTATGTATATTATATATATGTATATATATCATTTTATAATGTACTTATTGATATGTTTAGCACCTACCATATCTATTGTATAATATGCCTAATCAGATAATTTTAGCCACTACACATCAAAGCTTTTTGTCTTTTCAGTCTGTCTATCCTAAGGTTGCCTGAAAGAGATCGCACTTTGCGATAAGGCCGCCCTTGTGCATTTGATATATATGTTTATAGTACACTAAAGTCCTTTACACCGAATTTGTACCAACATTTGCACAATAAAGAAGTATCTATCTATATATATTTATTTTATAGACTCACGCCTCTATCCCTGAAGGGATAGGCTGATGAAGAAATAGAGAACAATACGTAGAAATAGAAACTTATGACCCAAACCTTAAAGAAATTTCTAACATAAGATCTGACAAAAAAATCATTAACGCGTCAATACCACAAGGCAGTGTAATCGGTTGTTTACTTTTTCTTATCTATATCAACGATCTCCCGAAAATCACAAAGGAACCCTGTGTGTTATTCGCGGATGACATATCACTGCTTACCTCATGCAAAAACGTGATTGGATTAAATGAACGTCTCAAAAGCATATTTCATATAATTGCAGAATGGATGAAAGAACACAATCTTCAAATCAACTACGAGAAAACTAAAATTATGACCTTCTACCCATACCAAAAAACTCCTTTAGAAATAGATTTTAAAACGAACGGAATAAAAATAGAAAACGCCAAAGACTTCACTCTATTAGGAATAACTATTGATACACATCTCAACTGGAAAATTCATGTCAAAAACATTAGATCAAAAATATCTAGATTTGCTTATGCTCTCCGGGAAATTAAGAACACTACTGACTTTCACACAGCATTAATTACATACTATGCCTACGCATATTCTTGGCTTAGCTACGGAATTATTTTGTGGGGCCATAGCACTGACACACCTTCTCTTTTCATTCTCCAAAAAAAACTAATCCGCATTCTAACTAACATAGACCAAACCGATAGTTGCCAACCGTACTTTATAAACCACAAAATACTTACTTTACCATGTATCTATATTCTGGAAATATGTAAATTCGTTAGAAACAATATTACCTTCTTTACTAAACGTGGAGACAGGCATGCAAATAGATCATTAAGACACAAAAACCGATTAATGTTACCTACTTCTAACATGACCCTCCATTCCAATAGTCCATATGTTATGTCCATCAAAATTTATAATAAACTTCCAGAAGCCCTTAAAGAAGAACCTAGAAATATAACATTTACTAATAAACTAAAACAAATACTCATAAATAAAGCCTATTATAATATAAAAGAATACTTTGAAGATAGGGACCTCTAATAATTTATAGGTACACAAACAAAAAGTCTGATAAATAATTTAATGTAACCACATAATTAATAAATGCTGAATAGAAATTTATATTACAGCTAAGTACTACATATTATATCTACTGTATGTGTAATAAGTACACATATATGTAATATAAATTTATGAGTAATTAAAATAGATATTTATATAATCACAAAAAGACTGAGAATAAAATATAATTCAATGTAACTACATAAATATTTCAATAAATACATACCTAATAGAAAGCTATATTACACATATCATATTATATCTACTAGGTTTATATGTATATGATAAGTACCTACATATATACACAATATAAATTTATGAGTATTAACATAATATATTGATAGTGAATAAATATAATTAAGTATAATAAATAAAATGAATATTATAAAAATAACGAATAAAACAGTGCAATATTAATTTTAAATGGAATATATTTTGTTTGTTGTAAATAAAAAATAGCATCCTCCTCTCTTCTACATTATTATATGTTGCCGTGCCCTACAGGGTCCATAATGTATCCTATATTAACATTTTGTAACACCTTATGTAACTTATGGAGTGCAATAAAATATTGAGTATTGAGTATTGAGTATGTGTTATATTACATCCACATTTCACTATATTATGAATTTGTGGCCTAATGCAATTATTGGACACTGTTTCACTATGCTACTGACTTTTAGGCAAAAGTCAGTAATACTCCGTTGATCAATGAAAATGCATGAAATCTATAAAATATAATTTCACATTTACATTGGGTAGTTTTTAAATGAGTGACTGTAAATTAAAGTTTTACGTGACAATAATAAATAATTTGGGTTATAGAATTACTAAGTGAGCGACTGGCTGCAAGTTATGAGAAATCAACAGAATAGGAACTTACAAACATTAATTTGAGTTACTTAATATACAAAATGAGAAGCTTTTTAATATTGAAGCAACCTAATATTTGTTTGAGTGCCAACGTTACGTCCTGAATTTTTTTCAATATTTGGCATTTTATCTTAAGAGAAGTGTTTCGTAATAGAAAAACACATTGAAAAATACTAAATAAGACGCTTCAGTTCTTCAAGCCAAGTTGACGGAGCCCTGCGAAGCAGGGCTCCTATTTTTGTGTACAGGGTCACAAGAAAACCTAACATAACCTATTAAGTTTCCCGACTGAACGAGATTATTTTCATCAATAAATAGATCGTGATTTTCGAAATGAAGACCGGCAATATTGAAGTCGCCTTTTCTGTATTTCTAGTCGTTCACCTAGTAATTTAGTCGCACAGTTAGAATTTTAATTTCTGAAATGGATTAATCACAACCCGCTTTTATTACGCTCGTTCTAGATTTTATTATTGGTAATTAATATTCGTCGTTAGTTTAGTTAATTTTTTGCTTACTCAAATTCATGCCACTCAAGTTATTAAAACAGTATCTCATCATCAGTCGCTTTGTTTTTTTTTATTCGCTCGTTTTATAATTACCCATTTACATTTAAGCGGTAATAACAGCTCTATATCGATAAATTATTTGCCTACAGATAATTCAGTGCCAATCAAGATATGTTAATAGCCGTCTTTGATATTCAAAGTCGTGTGCGGACGCTCTTTAGTCTATGGTCAACGGTCACCAATGGTCATATCTGGCCACGCACGCTGGGCTTGTTATAGTAATTGTCTATGCTATATGATATGTAGATCTGTGGTGATATGTTTCACGAGATTCTGCGCTAAAAGTTATGTATTGCGTATTGGTGGTTTGCATGTTGTTTGCGTGTTCAGATGATATTGAAATATATAAATATATGTAAATATATACAACTTTTTGGTCTTAATTTAATATTAAAGAGCTGCACAGGCGACAATTTCTATACAAAAGAAAATAATACAACATTGATAAAGTGTAACTGACTTCAGTGTGACTAGTTTGACCGCGGTATGTACCGAATATTGTACCATGTTTCAATCAGGCGAAATGAGATCGAATTAAACTACAGTTTACGCATTTTATCGCGTTATATTGATTTCACTAGTTATTCTATTTAAACCGAATGATCTAGAAACCTTAATAAAATGTAGGTTCTAGATTATTCGGCTTCCATTTTCACGTCCTGTTACTGGTCAGAGGGCTCCTTGACACGCCATCCGCAGGCTACACCACGTGATTACGGTAATCAGAGATTGTAACGAGTTTTCCGACACCTGCTCTGCCGTTACGAAGACCTTTCTTAGCATTATTACCCCGCAGAAGAAGACAACGAAAGTCAAATCTCCTTCTCCACATCATATTTTTGTCAACCTGAAAGCAGGGCGCTTTACTAAGGTGTGTACTTGTGCAGCGCTGTGTTTACGACAACGTCACCGCAACGATGACATAATTTATTGCTTGGTGTAATAAATACAGCAAAGCCAACATACTTATTCCAGAAACTGAGTTGGAGGCATGACCATTACGGGTATCCCGCTCGCTCGTCGTCAAAGCCACTCTCAATACCCAAATATAGAACCACAGCCTTCCGGAATGCTGCCACTCATTGCTGGAACGATATACCGACTCCCATAAGATCTCTAAAAACAAAACATACTTTTAAATTCGCCTTCAAAATATATCTTTTGGAGAAACAGAAACATATAACAAGTTAACATTTGAGAACATTACTTCCGCAACCATCATGTCTTACAGGCAAAATAGGTATACCAAATCCTCAGCTGATTGGTTCTGGGTATTGTTTGAAGATGCTTATCATCCAAAATCCACAATAATATAGAGAGGCACGCTAGCTGTGAGTATAGAAAAAAAAATCACAAAAATTACGATGTTTCCAGTTATAATTGGTTTATGATGTGAATAAGTATCCCAACTAGCAAAATTTTAACTTACAGGTGTCTCAAGACCAGTATTTTTTACTCTTATACCATACTTATAGACTGCTATAAGTGTCGATTAAGGCGTACTTTATAAGAGATTCTCACTTATAGTCATCTTATTAAGAATTACTTTACACTTACTAAAATCTTGTTATTGCTGTTGTAATATCAAATTAACTTACAAGAGTTTTCTAATGGCACGCTTTGAGGGCAATAAGACTTAGAGCGCTCTTACGACTGCTCTTAAAAGTGTTATTCCTCTTCTATTACTCTCCGGAAGATTACTAAAGCAGCACTTATTGTTCGAACTAGTATAAACCAAACAATGTAAATTGTATAAAGAGTTCACTAGTTGGAGATACTGTCTATGCCGAGATGTTGTCATTCTGTTCTGTCGTTTTTTTATTCTTCTCTCTTGTGTCAACTGTTTTACTGTGATGACTAGACTCTGAATAAATCTCAGTATACCAATTTAATCCTCTAATATCGCTATCCCTTCGGGTTGCGGAGGTCAGACAGGCAGTCGCTCCGTGGAAAAGCTAATATTCAGCTAAATCCGGTTAGACTAGAAAGCGGACCCCAGATTGAAACTGGGATAACGCTAAGAGAAAGAAGATACCAATTTAATCCTCTGTTATTTTCGCCTATTCCTATCAGGTTATGGGCCCAGACTACGCGATAAATAAGTGTGCGTAAAAGGTTTTCTTCTAAAAATTGTAAAATACGAGAAATACAAGAAAGACACGATGTCACGTAAAGAAGCGTTGCCAGTGCCGGCGCCATCATCTTCAACAGCAACAAGTTCCGGAATTACAATCAATTTCGAGAAGCTTAGTGGAATATCTAACTAAGGAAACTGGAAGTTTATAATGCGGATGTATTTAGTCCATGAAGATTTATGGGATTGTATCGAAGAATCTGCACCGGGTGTTCCCAGGGTCAATGACAGCCGCAAGCAACTAGGGGCACTCGCAAAGATATGTTTGATGGTTCAACCCTCGTCTTTTTCCCACGTCAGAAATGCTGCCACTGGTTACGAGGCATGGAACAACCTCAAGACAGCCTATGAAAACAGGGGGCTGTGTCGTAGTCTTGGACTTTTACGTACGTTACTTGGATTAAAATTGGAACAATTTAATGACATGGAAGCGTATATTTTGAGAATCACGGACTTGGATCAGCAATGACGAGACATAAACGCTCTATTAGATGATGATTTTCTGTCAGTGTTAATGCTAAGCGGTTTACCCCCAGACTATGATCCGCCTATCATGGCTTTAGAAAATTCAAACATTAAATTGTGCAGTGAAACAGTGAAAAGTAAAATATTACAAGAACAAGAGCGAAGGTGCAATGTTTACAAAGAAGTCTTCTACAAAAGGTGTCAACAAACATTCAAAGTGCTTCATTTGCAAGAAACCAAATCACTTTGCTAGAAACTGTCCAACTAAAAATTACAATAAAAATAATAACAAACGGGGTGAAAGTCTTAAGTGTGAGAAAGCGTGGAATGGAACGTTATTGACAGCACTAGCTGTCAACATTGACTCGAATGCCTGGTATGTCGATTCCGGCGCTACTTGTCATATGACAAACAACAAAAATCTATTGAAAAACTATGTTGTGGACACTCCGCGGTTAGTTACAGTTGCTAATAATCAGAAAATGCATAGTGAAGGTCATGGAGAGGTAAAATTATTGTTGAAAGGACAATCTCAAGTTACAAAATTAAATGAGATTATTTTTGTGCCGTGACTGTCAACAAACCTTATTTATGTAGGCAAAAAAGCTTCTAAAGGACTTGAAGTTCATTTTGACATTGAAAAGTGTAATATTTATTGTAAAAAAATGCCAGTTGCAGTTGCTACAAAGGTGAATGGTATCTATGAACTGGACACAGTGAGTCAACAATCAACAAATGGTCATGAGCTAGCTGCGACATGTCAAACAGTGGCTTTGGTGGAGCCACAGATCCAGTCGATGGATGAGGAACGCGCAGAAGCTGTGAATTTGTGTGAAGCGAATCACAGGAGATTTGGCATCGGAGACTCGGACACCTGAATAGGCGGAGTATGCATTTACTGAAACAAGGTATGGCAAGTGGAATTAATTACACTTATAGTAAAAATAATACCTGTGTAGCATGTATTGAAGGGAAGCAGAGCATATTACCATTCCCCAAACAATCTTTTAGTCGAGCCACTGAGAAATTAGGTCTCATACATTCGGATTTATGTGGGCCTATGTCAGTTGCATCATTTAGTGGTGCCAAGTATCTATTAACATTTATAGATGACTACACTAGGATGACATTTGGTTACTTTATTAAAAGTAAAGATCTGTCTGTACTCAAGATCTTTAAAAGTTTTGTAGAAAATCAAACTAATTTGAAAATAAAGATGATAAGAACAGGCAATGGTCGTGAATATGTGAATAAGCATTTCCAGACATTCCTTCAAGAGCATGGCATCGTTCACCTTACGACTGTACCCTACTCTCCACAGCAGAATGGAGTTGCGGAAAGAGCAAATCGCACAATTATGGAGGCCGGACGATGTATGCTATAAGATGCAGGTTTGGACCAAAGATTCTGGGCTGAGGCTTTGAATACAGCAATCTTTAACAAGAATAAGTCACCAAGTAAAGCGGTAAGAGGAACCACACCAGAAGAAAAATGGTCTGGTTGTAAAGTTGATTTATCAATTTTGAGAATATTTGGCTGTGTTGCATATGCAATGATCCCCAATGAGAGGCGTAAGAAACTAGATGCAAAGAGTAAAGAGACAAGAGAGTAATGAGTCTAAAGGATAAAGACTAATTGATCCTCAAAATCCTTCCAAATGTATTAAATCTAGAGATGTGTGCTTCTTAGAAGTAATGATGTATAAAGACTTAAGAATAAATCAGAATAACACTACTACTGATTGTCAAATAAATTTTAATAATGAAATAGAAAATTTTGTGAGAACAAATGATGATAACAATGTCAATCCCTTGCCTACTATAGAATTATCTGACTCGATCACAACTAATTCAACTGTTTCTGACTCCAGCTTTGTGGAAGACCCCAATGATGTCACATGGAATCCAGACATGTCTCAAGATCAACATTCTAGTTTTTATGAAGATATTGATGAAAATTTAAATGCTGTAATTGCAATGACAGCAACAAGTCATGATGGAGAACCACAGATGCCATGTCAGAGTGTGGCATTAGAGGCCCGACGAATAGGTGGTTCAGGAATTACTTGACTGGTAGAACCCTGCAGACTTCCACTGCAGGAATTGTAGGGGTAGAAGCTGCGGTCAATTTGGGTGTGCCTACTGGATCGGTCTACGGCCCAATAGGTTATATTATGCATGTAAACAGTGTGAGTAATGTTATTCAAAAATGTCGGGTATACATGTATGCTGATGACATGTGCCTAGTTTATTCGTCTAAAAATATTCAGGAAGTCAAAGCCGTGTTACAAACAGACTTCGATTACATCACGAAGTGGGCACATGACAATGGGATTATTTTAAATATCAGTAAAACAAAAGTAATGCACATATACTCTCCGCATAACTTAGTAGCGAAAGCCGTACGAAACGCAAATATATCTATAGTGGGTCACTCTTATACTTGCCTGCATGCACAGTATCTCAACTGTACTTGCTCAAATCTAGAATATGTTAGTAAGTTTAGATACCTAGGTTTATGGGTCGACACCAATATGAACTGGAGATCTCATGTTGACAGTGTGTGTACGAGGCTCAGGTCAGTACTTAATAAATTCTTTCACTTAAAACAAGCTTAAGCAGAAAAACCCTGCGTGTAGTCTATTTTGCACTTGCTGAATCACTGCTAACCTATGGATTGAGTGCCTACGGGCGTACATTTAAAACTTATTTAAATAGTATAAGGTTGTTACAGATTCGTTTTATGAAGTTCCTTGTTGACGAAAAAACTAAGAATGAGTGCAAAGAAAATTACGACAAACTATTTCTCACATGTAAAATACTTCCTGTCCACGAGAAGGTCAAGTACTTGGTAGTTCTTGAGCAGTTCTATAATGACCAGTATAAAGTACCTGTACAAAATACCTATAACACCAGAAGGGCCAGACAGCGTAAATTAATTCAACCAGCAGTCAAAAACTACTATGGCAAAAGAACTAACAAGTACTTGCTCCCTACGATCTGTAACGACTTTGCTTGGCTCAGAAATACAACTAGTCAAATTAGTAAATGGTCCCTAAAAACTAATCTGAGGCGTATATTAATTAATGAACTGAATATAAACTGATACGCATTCCAACGATAATATTATTGTACCAATAAATTGTAATATTAGTATGTTCATTTATAAAATGATAATTATTAATTTGTATATTTATTTATGGAATATTTATTTTATTAATCTATGGAATGTTAATTATATTCATTTATTGCATTTTCACTGTATTCACTTATTGTACGTGAGTAATGTATTGCATAAATGTCGAGTAGGTAGGTATACATGTATGCTGACTACATATATTTTGAATTTTAATTACCTAATTGTTTTGATTTGTTGAATTTTAATTTATTGACTTTTTTATTTTTTTAATCTTAATTAATTGAATTTTTAAATTATGGCATGTAAAGTAATGTATGTTAAAGTATTAATTTAGGGAACTTAACTGTAGAACAAGCGCTAATCCCGCCGACAAACTGTTTTGCAGTTTGGTGGGTTAATATCCGTACAATGTAAACTTTGTTCCGAATAAATTATTTATTTATTTATTTTAGATAATTGAGGAAACATTATCAGGACCTGAAAAGGAACACTGGAGGGAAGCTATTGAAGATGAATATAAATAATTTGAGAAAAATAAGACTTGGAGTTTGACATTACTGCCTGAAGGAAAGAAGTGGATTTTCAAAAAGAAGCTAGGACCAGAAGGTCAGTTACTTCGGTATAAAGCACACCTTGTAGCAAAATTAGTTATACCCAGGAATACGGGATTGACTACAAGGAAACCTACTCACCTGTAGTACGCTATTCTACTATACGTACATTGATTGCCCTGGCAATAAATCTAAACTTACACATTAATCATATGGATGTAAAGACAGCATTCTTAAACGGTGATTTGCAAGAGACTGTTTACATGGAGCAGCCTAATGGATACAAGATAAATGGTAAAGAAAACCATGCATTTTATTTTTTTATTTATAGACTCACGCCTGTATCCCCTAAGGGGTAGGCAGAGGTGTAATATTACACCCACATTTCGCCATGAATTTTTAGGTCCCACGTAATAGGGGGCGAGCCTATTGCGGTACCGGGCACATTACCAGACTCCGTGCTGCTCCTGAGAATTTCTTAACGGAAAAACCCAATAACACTTTGCGCGACCCGGGAATCGAACCCGAGACCTCCCAAGCCCACGCGCACATTTATGCCGCGAGACCAACGAGGCAGTCCACCATGTATTTAAACTTCATAAAGCTATATACGGGCTTAAGAAAGCCTCAAAGGCATGGTATGACAAGATAGATAATGCCTTGACAGATCTTCAGTTTAGAAAAACACTCAGTGAGCCTTGCGTTTACATTAAATCAGACAACTCAGGAAGTATTATTATATTAGCACTGTATGTCGATGACATTTTAATTATAAGTAAAGATACACCAGAAAAGAAAGCACTCAAGGAGAAACTGATGAAAAGGTTTGATACTAAAGATCTTGGCCGAGCTACACATGTATTGGGAATGAGATTAAATCTAAACTTACTCTACCAAATAGTAGGTAACATAAACTTTATTTCACGAGCGAGACATTATCCGACAAATTGTTAGATACTTAAAACTACACATTAAACAAGACACTCGTACAAACAATTTTATGCCCTGTACAGATGTAAGGTATCATGACGCGTTGACGCCGACCGAAACGGTCCAACTGAGCCAACTCGGATGCTTACTCGCTCCGAGGCACTCGATTTGTCTCTAGCTAACCGGGATAATCCGGTTCAGGGTTTGACACTTCTATAGCTCATAATGTTTGTGCAATCAAACGTTTATTTCAGCATATTTGTTATGCTACGGATTTTCGTAGCAAATTATAAACCGTAGTAAATTGCATACGGCCTTTTGAACAATATATCAAAATTAAATTTTGATAAAGAGTCTATGAAACAGACTCAATATTTTATATCATAAAAATTTTTCTCGAATAATTCTGCGCGAGTTTAATCTGAGTGAATGTCGAGTCCTATGCACGCAAAATACACGCCAAGACGTGGAGTTGCGGAAACAGCCCGTGCCATCAAGTATGTCGAGTCCTATTGTGTCTACGCAACGCAAAATTGGCCGTTGTTTAGTAGGTATCCCTTGCACCGTGCAGGGATATTACGAGGCATGTGATCGGTTCTGGCTGTCAAGAATATCTCTGATAGTGTAAAAAAGTATTTTTTGTCAAATTTGGTTAGAAGCATACACCAGACTCCAAGGTGAAAGACAACAACCGTGATAAAGTTTAATTCGAGTATCATCTACCATTACCGGAATAAGTAGGTCGAAACGTCAAGCAAAAAGTGGTAGTCATACCTTAAACATGTTAGTTAACGTAGATAAATTCCACTGACAATCAATTAAAACAAATTCTACCAAAAATTAAGCAACATAAACTTTACTTCACAAGCGAGACATTATCCGACAAATTGTTAGAGACCTAAAATTACACATTAAACAAGACACTCGTACGAATAATTGTATGCTCTGTACAGATGTTAGGTATCATGTAAAGACGCGTTGTCACCAACCAAAACGGTCCAACTGAGCCAACTTGGATGATTACTCGCTCCGAGTCACTCGATTGTCTCTAGCTAACCGAGATAATCCGGTTCAGGGTTTGACACATCCATAGCTGATAATGTTTGTGCGATCAAACATATATTTCGGTATATTTGTTATGCTACGGATTTTCATAGCAAATCATAAACTGTAGTAACGTGGATAAAACTCGTAAAAGCACGTGAATGTTTAAAATCTTTTGACCCTAGTGTGCTCGGTATCTTATCATGTCTACGCAGCCTTACACAGAGTGGCCATTTCTACCATACGTCGCAGTTTTATTATACTTGTGACGTTTATGTATTATTCACAGCCTTGATTGAAGGTACCGGCAATTATTTTATATTCTATAGCCAACCGTCCCGGGAAGATACGGTCTGGTACGATTCGGCTGTTGCTTTTCATATCTGTATGATTTTATGCTGCCGTAAACTTAAAACGGTTGAGGGATGGGTTTTATCTAGGATTTAAAACTAGTAAAAGTTTTCGAATGCATAGTAAAAGTTTTCGAATGCATAGTAAAAGTTTTCGAATGCATAGTAAAAGTTTTGCTACTTAATAAGATTTTAGGGATTGAGATCGTTTTTGTTTGTTTTTGATCATTCTTACATACATACATGGACTCACGCCTGTTTCCCGAAGGGAAGGACACAGACTACATAACGCGATTTGCAACAATCCTGGCCTATCTCTTTTGTTTCCTTCACTGTCATAAAATTTCTCATGCATGCTCTTCAGTTTGTGTTCATTTGACCTTAGATAATTCTCATTTTGAGTACATATATATCTTTGAGCTCGCATAGCATAGATACTACTAATAGTATCTATGCTATGCAAGCTAAAAGATATACCTATAATATGATATCTCTCAGACCAATTTATTTTTTCTTAGCCTAGTGCAGGGCGAAGGCCTCTCCCCTGGATTTCCATAAATTTCGGTTATTTGCAATCTCTGGCCAGCAGCCCTCGAAGGCACCATCTCGGTTTGGGACGTCCCTATCGACGCCGACCGCCTGATACCCAATTAGTAGCTGCACGAGCCCACCTTTCCGGGTGCATGCGGCAGACGTGTCCAGCCTTGTCCCACTATAGTCGGGCTGAGTTTTGCTCCTACGTCAACTAAGTCCGTTTTGGAGCAGCGTCATTACGGGCGTAATACATACGGACGTAACATTACGGACGTGACTGGTCCTCTTCACTCTTAGAACGACGCTCCATGGCTCTTTGGCAAATCTTCAATTTGGACTTTTGAATCTCGGTCAGTGACCTTGTTTGAGTACCGTAGGTTAGGATGGGCAGTAGATATACCTATATACACATAAAAAAAGTCTAAGCAACACAAACAAATTTCAATTTTAAAATGTGTTTTCGCATTCAATCCTTAGTATTTTCTTATTTATATTATATTTAATGCTTTTTTGATATTAAACAACAATTAGTTTGTTTAAGTTTTTTTTTATTAATCTTAATTAACAATAATTACGAGTAAGTACTGTATGTACGTAGTACAAAGTATGGTGCCTAATCAACTAAACTTAAACTAAAATTAAAAGGTTATTACGTGGGACTAAAGTATATCTGTCGAAAAGTGGGTGTAGAAATAGACCTCTGCCTACCTCTTCGGGGTTATAGGCGTGAGACTATATATGTATGTATGTATGTAAATGGTTGTACAAAAATTGCATAATTTAATACAAAGTGTGGCCTCCTCTGTTATTGAGAACTTGCTGGCACCGATTATTCGAAGAATCGATGAGATTGTTAATGTTAACCTGTGGCAATCGCTGCTAATGAAATTTTAGTAAGTCCATCATTTGTTGGGTTGTTGCCACTCCATCCAAATCCTTTAAAACACTCTCTGGAGTATGTCCCATGCATGCTCGATGGGGTTGAGGTCTGGCGATTGTGCAGGCCAAGGCAATACCAGGATGTTTTCCCTTGCCAAGTACTCCCGTATGTGCAAAGCTGTATGCGAACGCGCATCGTCATGCATCAACATGAAATCGGAGCCAAGAGTTTATGCGGATGGACGGACATAAGGCCTTAGAACATCCTCGACGTAATTTACAGCGTTCATGTTACCATTTACAAAAACGAGCTCAGTTCGTCTGTTCTTCATAATACCCGCCCATACCATAACTGTTGATCCGTTGCATAGATGCACTTCTTGAACACACCTCAGTCTTTCAGTATTTCCAGGACGACGGTACACTCTTACCCTTTTAGTATCAGGCTTGAACCCAAATCGAAACCAATCGCAAAATAAAATTTTATCCCATTGTGCCCGGGTCCATGTAATGTGTTCCCTACACCATTCATTTCGACGAGCGCGATTCCCGTGACGTATCGGTGGGCACCTAATTTCGCACAGTTTGGCTGCTAACAACAACACCACTTGAATTTTGTAGCCTTAAACCTATCTCTCGGGCGGTTAACATCGGCTGGAGTCTTGCAGTCAGTTGTATGTATCGATCTTGCCGTGTGGTTGTACATCTACCTCGACCTGGGTGCTGCTCAGCAAGATCTCCCGTGTTAGTGTAACGCTGATGAAGACGGCAAATAACGCTTCTATTGATACCAAAATACCGAGATACCTGAGATTGACTTCTTCCCGCTTGCAACATCCCTACAGCTCTTTGCATTTCATCTGCGTTCAAATGACGTTTCTCCATGACGTAAAAAATGTCTCAAAATCCAAATTTGTTCAAAACTTTTTCAAATTATTGTAAATCATAAAATTGATACAGAATACTAAATTTTAATAAGCAAAGAAAACGCTATAAAATTCGAACAAATGCATTCGCTTTTGAATTTGTGAAACAAAAAACAAATAATATGATACCCGATTTTTTTTTACAACCAGCCAGTATGTCCTCTAGATCAAAAAAAAATTTTAATAGAAAATGATATAATAATTTATTAATAATTTGAAATAATATGTGTTGCTTAGCCTTTTTTGATGTGTGTATGTATATGTCAATGTCCATATAATATGCAAATGTCAGCAATGAAATATTAACTCTCCGTACAAGGCCGCACATTTGTTAATTTTAAATCATCTAAAATTTAAAACTTTTGATATATATCATGTATGTTTATGTCGAAAAGTTCATCATCATGATAAAAGAAAACTCTTCAAAAAATTCAAAGAAAGTTCAAAGCCAAGAAATCCAACTTATTTCAATATACGCTTTAGTCCGCCTTAACGCAGGCAGAGACACTAGAAATCTTGACAGGCAACGTTGTCCGCGAGATGGCTATGCGCCAGTAAAATCTGTACGAAGTAAGCACAATGTAAGATACATAAAACAAGATAAATCGTCCTCGTCATCATGCCTCACAAAACTGGCCTCATTGTTTTATCCGAAGCACTTAAAGCCTTGTGCCTGCGGAAGGCACCGCGCGACACCAGATTTTTACGTCAAGGAACAACGTATCTTAGGCGTATACTGATAAAATTGAAATTTGCTGATTCAGGAGTGATGTATTTTTTTATTTATATTTAATTGCTTAATAGTTTGCGGTTAGACTTGTGGCAAAAAAGCTTTTGTTGCAACTTACCGTCAATCGTTAAAAGGCACGAGCCAACGAAACCTTATTTCAGAAAACTCCATTGTCTTAAGATAACGATATTATATTCCTACAGATTGCGTAACGCAAACGATAAATATGATTTAACATCTCTATAAAAGACCTAACCGTTATTATATAATCAAATAATGTCTACAATGCCTAATTCAGTTAATTGTGATTTGGGGCTCGTTCTAACTTATATTTATTTTGTTTCAAGTAAGCTTTCATATTTTGCTGCTAAGAGCATATAAATGGCTAATTACTTTCAAATTAAAAATGATTTCAGGAAACATTAAGAGTTGTGAACTGTGTGTGTCTACAAAAACAGAAAATCTCCTTGAATAAAATGATTCTATAAGCTATTTTACGAGCGCAGTTTTCTCCGAATTCTATTCAATGGGTGGCATTTGTAGGTTGGCCTTGTGGTATCTGGTATAAATAGAACCCAACCCTTCCCGAATGTGTCGTAAAAAAATATCACAAGAATGGCCGTCATTTGTATGCCTTTTCAACATCTGTCTATCGGCTATCCTTTTGTCTGATTTTTTGCTTTGTTCATTGACAATATGTGTATACTTCAAAAGTTTTGGGATTTGATCACACATTATTCAATATTTTACAGAAAGGTGAAATACAAGATGAGATCACAGGGTGACTGAATTCCGTGATTTAGGTAAGCTGGAGTAACCATGCTGATATGTCACCGCAAATATTTTTTATCTATCTTCTAGGTTAATAATGCTATTGAGGTCCGTTACGTAAATATTAAAATGAAAAAGTAATTCTGCGCTACTTACATGGACCGGCGCCTAATTATTTGTTGGTCGTCGTCTATTGTCCAATTACGTTCTATTTGGTTTTCTTATGACTACTATTCAATGCATAATGCTTATGTTTAAGTAATAATTTGATAAGTATCTTAATATTTATGAATTCTTTATGATAAAAAATGGACAGATATCGATTAACGGCCATTTTCAATATTCGAACTATAGATAGATCTGTAGATTTTAGATTCGTGTTTGACATATTTTGTATGGAGCTTATGTCAAAAACTGTCAAAAAAGAAAGTAGTAGTCAAAAAAGAAACTGTCAAAAAAGAAAGTAGTAGTTAGTGTAAAGTAGAAGATATTATTGAAAGTAATTATGTTTCAGGACTACTTGGTATTAAAGTTTATTATTGTGTATTTTTTTATTTATTAAAAAACCTGTCAAATTGACTTCACGCTGCCTGATGGTAAGCTGACAGTGAAGTCCTATTGTGAAGGCAGCCATCCCCAATTGCTGGTTAAGCAATGTGACATGGCTGCCCTCACTTTAACGGCCTTGATAGATGCTTTTTCACGCGCCGCTTAAAGGAGCCAGGATCAAGGGAGGAAGGAAACACGTGAGCTGGCAGTGAGTTCCACATCTTTATGGTACGGCAAAGATAAGGTGTACCGAACCTTTTCGTACGTGACGGTATCTGTTCTACCGCGTAAGCGTGGCACCTTAACCCGGCACGTGTTGTTCGGGATAGGAAAGGAGAGAGTGGGATGACTTGAAAGATTTCTTCTGAACACTCACCGTGATACAATCGGTAAAAGACAGCCATTGAGGCTACGTCCCTGCGTAATTGCAGAGATTCAAGGGTCTTAGTAGCCTCAAGGTCACCTATGATACGGACAGCACGCCGCTGCAACCTATCAAGAGCATCTAGCAGGTACTGAGCGGAGCCGTTCCAGAGATGAGAGCAGTATTCCACGCAGGAGCGAACCTGAGTCTTGTATAATAGACACAGCTGCTCCGGCGTGAAAAACCTCCTCACTCTGTTCAGGACTCCGAGTTTTCGAGATGCCGATTTAATGACACCCTCGATGTAGTTTCTCTGGCTAAGATTGCGGCGTATGTCCATATCAAGTATATTTAGATTGTCCTGTATCGGTAGTGGAGTGTCCAGAAGAGAAGGTTGGGGAAGGAATGGAGATAATAATATTATAATAATAATATAATAATAATAATGTTTATTGGAACTAAAAACACATACAATACACGAAATAATATACGATGGTAACTGCAAAAGTATTAAACTGTGTCGCAGTTACCAACGCCCTCTCTTGATAATATAATAGTTCCTTACATGATAAGGTTAAGACTTATGAAAAATAATTGCAATACATTAATTACATGCTAAAAGTACATATGTGTGGGAGTGTGTGTGTACGGGCGTGTGTGGATGAGTGTGTGAGTGTATGTGTACGCGCGTGTGTGGGTGTGTGTGTGAGTGTGTGTGTACGCGCGGGTGTGTGTGTTGTGTGAGTGTGTGTGCGAGCGCGCATGTGGATGCGTGTGTGTGCGTGTGTGAATGCATGTGTATGGTTATACTTCAACAATGCGTTCCGTACAGTTGTATTCAAGGGATTTAACCCAAGTTTGCATCTTCTCCTTTAGATTGTGGCGGTTGAGTGGATATATGTTTAAAATTCTGTTTACCTTATTATACATTTTACCGGATATATAGTTGAAATGTTGACGAGCAGTTGTGTATTTACGCGTCAATGTTACACAAACTCTGTCACTACGGCGCCTTGATGTGTAGACACTTGGATCATAGACTAGCTGGCTATGCTTTCGAACTATTGTGCGATGGACAAAAAGCTGTCTGACAACTATACAATGACTTTGCTGAAAATGCGCACACCTGTGTTTTCTTGGCGTTGAACATGACCATGTTTTCAGCACCCCAATTCGAGATGCTGTTCAAAACCTGGTCAAGCTCAGCGACAAGTTTTCGCCTATTTTCCTCAATGTCGGCCAGCCTAGCCGCAGGATGGCTGAGATACCGCCCATGCACGGTATTGTCATCTGCATAGCAATGTATGCTCCCAAAAGTGAGCATATCATTGATATGCAGAAGAAAAAGTGTGGGCGATAAGACGGATCCCTGGGGCACACCAGCATTTACCTGCATAAACTTTGAATTTTCACCTTCGCAAATAACTCGAACACGTCGTTTATGCAGGAAGCTAGCAAGCACAATCGAGGTGGCAAGCCGTAAGCCGGAAGCTTGGAAAGAAGCGCACGATGCCAGACTCTATCGAAGGCTTTGGAGATGTCGAGGCTAATAGCCAACGACTCCCCGTGCCTGTCCATAGCCTCATCCCAAAGGTAACATACGCTAGAAGATCACCCGTTGATCGTTTCAGTCTGAAGCCATATTGTCGATCATTGATATGAGAGCGATCTTCTAGGTAGCGAACGAGTTGGGTGTTGATTACCCGTTCGAATACCTTGCAGAGAATAGGGGTGATGCTTCTCTTGCGGCCCATGAGCCAGTGATCCATCAGAGCATCGCAACGGTGGCAGCGAAGACTGGCAGAAATTGGATTACACGGCTTTGGCCAGCCGCCAATATCCACGGCTTCCCGTAGGGTGTGACAGAAGTTCTTGGCCAAACCGTGCAACGCGCTGTGCATCCGCTCTGGTGTATGCCCTCGTGCAGACCTTAGTGGCTCTGTTATAGGCCGCTTTGATGAGATGGACATTCTACCTGTAACTTTTGTCAATCATAGTCAACTATATTTCAGTTTTTTTATTCAGTTATTATACAAGGAGTGTAAAATAAATAGCTATTGATATTCATAAATACTATTAAAAGTTTACAAACTCGCGTAATAGGGAATATTAAAATTGTTCTAAGCCTTCATAAAAATAGAACGTCAGGAATTGAAAAGAAAACTATAATTTACCTTATTTTTATAGCAGACACTTAAATAGTACAGAAGGTACTTTGTACTAAGTTGTTTCATTAGATATAGGTATATAGAACATAACAAGGAATCGTATGACGAATAAAAAGAAATACAGTTTTGGTATCGACTTCTCTTTTTTCAGTAGAGAGGTAGGTAGATGGAGCGTTGTTTTTTGATCAGATTTATCTGACTGATCCCATAAGCCTATTTTAGCATCCGTTTATATTAAAAGCCCTTTGTTAGTTACCTTTGAATCGTAAAGCTATTTTCAATAGTATAAAGTAAAAACCTTACATGATTGAATTCTCAGGTTGTAAATATATTATTGTGTGGGTGGCCTTTGTAGAAAACATTTGCATTCACATCACGTACTGCTTTCGTCGCTGGATATGACGTAAAAATTAACCTAGTATGAGAGTTATAAACTGGGAAGCAAGCTATTTTATTTTAGACTGGCCTACATTTAGTTTATTATTTGGTTATATGGTGGAAAATCTATGACAAGAAAAATATCCGTAAACTGTAGTTTAATTTCAATGAGTAACATTCGCGTAAACCCAAGAATATATTATGGTGGAAAATCTCTTTGGATCGAAGGCTTTACTAGAAATTAGAGCCAGAGTACGTGGTGTTACAACTAAAAACCACCTCGAATGCATACCACAGACGCCTTACGTGGAGAAAACAGGCATTCCTCCCATTGCGTGGTCTTCAAGCCTAGTAAGTAGCATTTTTGACGCTAGCTGCAACTAAGTAGTCAAGTCTGGATTCAAATTCCAGTTTGGATAAATCTTTGTTATTTTACAGTAATCATCATAATAGATTTTTTGTGTCTGAGTGTAATTTGTCTATAATTATTTGATTATAAAAATTTAGTACACAAAATACGATATATCTATTAGTAAGGTACTTGGTACTTTTGAACTTTCGCGACTTACTACTAAAAAGACTCGGTCCTCCCGTGACTACGGCTGCGGCTGGTGTAACCATGTCGAAACGTCGGGTGAAATAAAGGTATTTCAGCTGTATTTTTTGATTACTCGATATAGACCCGTTGTTTATGTACAATAAATATTAGTACTGGTACTATATTATATCCTTGAAAGTCTTGACCGAAGAACATTATTATTCCGTTTATTTGTGTGTACTATATGCGTCCAGTGTGTCAATGACCTAACACGTATTAAATGTTTAATGACACGGCAAACCAATGCTACCACAGTAATCAAAACCGCGTGATCCACTGTCAATTTAAGTCCTTCGCCGTGGTTTGTTTTATATACTGGCTGACACTGTGTATTGCTTTGTATATTGAGACAGAACAATATATTAATGACCGGTTCTGGCACCTTTCTAAACGAATAAAGAGATTTAATAAATAGTACGAGCACTTTGTATTTTAGAAATAAAATATATCAATGTGGGAACGGAACGTAAGTGTGAGTGAGATGGCAGACGGATGAGAGAGGGAAGGATATAGAAAAGTAAGATGGCGAAATATAGCGATAAGGTGTAAGACGGTGCAGGTGTATTTTTTGTAAAATAAAAGTAAATCAAAGTTATTTCTGTTTTTACCCCATATCCCACAAAGTTGGGGGCTCGTCCGGGATATCCTATCCTCAGAGTTTCTCTGTAGATACTCTGAGGATAGTATATCCCGGACAAGCAGACAGACGAGAAGACACTCTCGTCGTAACCGTATTTCTGTAGATGCTGTCATCTACAGAAATACGGTTACGACGAGAGTCACCGGCGAGCGGCGGCGTGACCAACCTACTGCAAGATGGCACGACGTAACAAAGACGATAAAGAAGTAACGACGCAATTCGTAGATCATTGCGATCGACGATGGCAGAAGACGGCAGCAGCGCTAAAAAAGATGAGGCTAGCACGAGTTCGGCGGCGGCGTCAGCGGCGGCCATGTTGAACAGCTTCGATGGAAGCATTTCACAATTTAACGGTGAAGATAAATCATATTCATCGACGAAGTGGGCCCAGGATATAGACGATAACGTGGCAATATTCAGTTGGACAGCACAGCAAAGCACAGCAGAATTGGTGATCGTGCGCAGGACTTTGTTTTGTGGCACAAACTTTGTGTGGCACGGCCGGCTTGTGGCTGAAGTAAAAGATAAAAAATAAAGAAATATTTATTTTTCGCTACACACAAATTTTTATCTATGTAGGTACACATAAATACACGAAATGTGAAAAAAAAAAACAAAACAAAATTGACAAATAAGATAGAACTAAGTAAAGAAAACAAAAATAATAAACAAAAAAAGAAAACAAGAATAATACATAACAAAAAAAATAGGCAGGATAGAAGTAGTAAAGATATTTGCGTGCAGCCAAAAAAAGGACCTAATTCGACATTATGCTAGGCAAAAGCCTGGCGCCGATTTTCAATCAGGCCTCTTGTGACTCACGCATGTGATATCAGATACTATAGAAAAAGTCTAAAAAGGTATTTAAAACATATGAAGATTTAAAAAATCGTCTGCAAAAGGAATTTCCAGAGGTGCTGAATTCCAAAGAAATGCACGAAATGATGGCTGCAAGAAAGAAACGAAGAGATGAGACCTACTACCAGTATATGCTCATTATGAAGGAGTACGGGAAAACGGCCTAATTCCCGGACTATGTAGCCATACAGTATATCATCGACGGCATTGAGGATCGGCCCGAGAACAAAGCGATATTGTATGGCGTGACTACATATTGCGTGCTCAAGGAAAAGTTGGCAATATACGAGAAAATCAAGGAGGACAAGCGGAAAGCGGCGCGTCCGGAACCTTTAAAAAGGGGAGAAGCATCGTCGGGTTCATCCAAACGTCGTTGCTACAATTGTGGAGATACCAGTCATATATCTTCACAACGTGCAAACGGCATCAAGTCTTTCCGGTGCAATGAGTACGACCATATTGGGACAAATGCCCTCTGATTTCAATTCAAGCAGGCCGATGCCTGCTTGAAAACACGAACTTGCGTCTGATTCGATAATCAGACGCAAGTTCGTGCGGTTGGCACTCGTGATGCGCCAGCGTCGATTAAGCAGCGGTCGGCCATGTTCGGAACGATCAAGATGGCGCCGGCAACCAATCAGTGCGGCTGTAGCGGCAATGACAGTTGCGGCAACGTCATCGGGACGTCACTGTCAGTGGTGTCAAATCATCAAAATGTAAACAAAGGTTCTCAAAGCGTTAATTTCGGTAAACCTGTGAAAACCGTGTTAGGGGCGGAGAATTACTATTCCCGTGCGTTGATGGACTCCTAGTGACGTGAATCTAATCTCGGTGGAACTTTGCACTAAATTATTCAACTTAGAATGCAATGTTGGCGGTCTTACATTGATAGGTCTAGGTCGTTCACACGTGCGATCACTAGGAAAGATAACGACGAAGATTATAATAGATGTTACAGTGATTTTACATTTCATATTATTCCTAGAGCTGTATGCCTTACGATATAATTATAGGTCATGAGTTTTTGAAGAGTGTGACAGTGTTGATGAATGAAGGAAGTGTGTCTATCTTTAGAGATGAGGGTGAGTGGTTAGCTAATATAAATTGCATTTCAGGCGAATTTGAAACATTGCTCGAACATTTCCATGACCCACTAGTGAAGCGGGAAGCGTACCGATGCATAAAAGCTTATAATCCTGTTCTAGTTAAGGAGGCACCTGTGGAGTTAAGGATTGTATTGAAAGACGATATGCCAGTGGCACAGCGGCCTAGAAGATTATCAATTGTGGAGCAGGGTATTGTAGAAAAACAAAGAGATGAATGGTTAAGAGATAACATCATAAGGGTTAGTTTTTCTGAATACTCTAGCCTATTGGTACTAGTGAAGAAGAAACATAGCACAACCCGTGTGTGTGTGGACTATAAGCAGCTTAATGCTAAAATTGTCAAGGATGAATATCCCCTTCCAGTTATCGATGACATGATCGATAAATTATCACAGGCTAAGGTCTTCAGCGTTCTTGACCTCAAAATTTTTTTTTCCATTTGAGGGTCAGCGAGAAGTTTATCGGGTATACTTCATTTGTCACCCATCTTGGTCAATGGGAATTTCTACGAGCACCATTTGGGCTCTCGGTTAGTCCTAAGTACTTTATGAGATTTGTCTCCACAATTTTCAGAGATCTACTAGCCCAGAAAACTATGATGGTTTTTATTGATGATATTATTATTCCAGCAGACAGTGAAAGAGTTGCAGTGGCTGAAGCAGGTTTTGGAAATGGCTGAACAGTATGGGCTTAGAATCAATTGGAAGAAGGCTAAACTCATACAGACTGAGATTGAGTACTTGGGTCATATCCTCAACGATGGTGAAGTACAACCAACACCAGAAAAGACGGATGCAGTAATTAAATGTAAAGCCTAAAACAAGTAAGCAATTGAGAAGTTTTCTTGGATTAGCTTCTTACTTTAGGAAGTACATAGAGCATTACGCTGTCATAGCAAGTCCACTTAATGATTTGATGAAAGAAAATGTGGACTTTGTGTTTGGTAAAACTTCACTAAAGGTTAAAGGGTTGGTTCACTAAAGAATAGGTTAGCATCTGCCCCAGTGCTAAAAATATTTGATCCTAATTTAAAAAGTGAATTGCATACAGACGTTTCAAGTATAGCCATAGCTGCTGTTTTAATGCAGTATCACCCTGATAGTAGACTTCATCCCGTTCCATCCCGGAGGCTTTGGCTATAATTTAATTAAAATTAAAAGTTTCGTCACTAAATAGTGATGAAACTTTTTAACATTTAAAATGGTTGCCATACAAATGTATGGCAACCATTTTAAATTAGTAACTGATTGTAAAGCTTTTCAGCAAACTCTAATGAAGAAAGACATGACACCAAAAGTAGCAAGGTGGGTGCTTATGTTGAATGATTATGACTTCAAGGTTGAGCATAGAGCTGGTGCAAAGTTGAGACATGGTGATGGCCTTGGCCGGAATCCATATGTAGCTACAATAACTACCATGCATGAACAGATGAGGCAAGCTCAGGATTGTGATGATGGTCTCAAGGAAAAAGAGATACTTAAGGAGAAGTCTTATCAAGATTACCTTATCGATGGAAACATATTATATAAAGGATCAAACAAATTGCTTGTTGTTCCCAAAGCTATGGAGAAAGACATAATAACAAGAATTCATGGGAAAGGTAATTTCTCTAGAAAGAAAATTAAGAAATTAATTTGTCAAGATTATTATATAAAAGATTTGGATAAAAAGTTAGATGATTTTGTGGTTTCTTGCATACCATGTTTAATGGCTACTAAGAAGGCAGGAAAGCAGGAGGGATTTTTTAATCCTATAGGAAAGGAAAGTATCCCTCTAGATACGTTGCACTTGGATTATGTGGGTCCATTGACTGAAACCAAGAAGTTATACAACTATATTCTTACTATGATTGATGCTTTTACCAAGTTTGTGTGGTTGTTCCCTACAAAGAGTACATCAAGTGCCGAGACACTGAATAAATTAAGAGTACATCAGCAAATATTTGGAAATCCAAGGAGAATCGTCACCGATAGAGGGACTGCATTCACAAGCAATGAATTCCAAGACTACTGTAAGGAGAAAGGTATTCAACATGTTAACATTACCACAGGCATTCCTAGAGGGAATGGACAAGTCGAGAGAGTCCATGGGATAATTATTCCCTTAATGACTAAGCTTTGCATAGAAGATACGGCAGTGTGGTATAAACAGGTTAGTAGAGTACAAAGAGCTTTGAATAGTACTTACCGATGGAGCATTGATACTACGCCCTATGACTTGTTAATTGGTAACAAGATGACATGCAAAGAGGATGTTGAAATTTTGGAATTACTGCGAGAAGAAACTGTCAGACAGTTCGAAGAGAGTAGAGAAGAGTCCCTTTTCAAGGCGAAAGAACAAATATTGGCTATACAGGAAGAAAACAGAAGATATTTTAAAAGAAAAAGAAAAGAAAGCCAAAAGTATGAAATAGGCGACTAGCTATAAAGTGGACTCAGTTTGGATTAGGACTCAGACCTTATAGAATTATAAAAAAATTGTTTGAATGATCGCTATCATATGGAGAAGGCGGACAGTTCAACTGAAGGTCCGAATCACACCTCTAGCTCAGCTGATCAAATGAAGAGGTGGCCAGTGGGATAACATGTTTAGGTGAGTATGATGTTGGTATGCTGATGATGTATGTATGTATAAGAATAGGTTAGTATTATAAGTTCAAAATTGTAAACCTTAAGTAAGGTATCACTATTGTTAGTATTAAGTTACTATAATTTGGTTAGTATAACTAAAAATTGTTTGTGATCTCGTACATCCGTTTAGTTAAGCTGTTGTTACTGTACTGTAAGATTAGCTCATTGTACCTTGTAACTTTAGTATTAAGTAAAATATTGTAAGTATGTATTTGAGTGATGGATGTCTGAGATGAACAGGACGGCCGAATGTGTAAACGGAACGTAAGTGTGAGTGAGATGGCAGACGGATGAGAGAGGGAAGGATATAGAAAAGCAAGATGGCGAAAATATAGCGATAAGGTGTAAGACGGTGCAGGTGTATTTTTTTGTAAAATAAAAGTAAATCAAAGTTATTTCTGTTTTTACTTTGAGCCCCATATCCCTCATCAATATATAAATGACCTTTTCTAATACATCTATAAAGAAATAAAAAAATAGAACAGGCTTTCATTTATCTTTAAAAAATTACAAGGCTTTTAGAAATAAGAAGACTCCGAAAATATTTAATTGCTGACTTTCCTAGGTACGGTGAAAATGACAAAAAAAATTACCTTTGAAATAAAACTGCTTTTACTAGTTATTGAAAATGATTATAAGTTCTTCTTTTCGTCTACAAGTTTATTATGATTGCGTGAACCCACAGCTTATTTCTGTTGACTTACGAAGGAATAGGTAGGTACAGCTATTTAGTTACATGTGTTTATTATTTTAATCATTATTGTGCTTAAAATTATTGAAGTTGTCATTGCAATTAATTTCAGTTTGTAAGTACGTAAATTAGGTATCACTATCCATCCGTACTTCTTATGCTGGGGCCTCACTACCGGCTTACGTCAACGTCTGCTAGCGCGATAATAATTGCGATAATTTTTAACACGCTAAAGTAGGTGGCTACACTTGAAACATCAACGTGAATGCCCATCATTGGCGATAAACATGCCAAACGCCAATGTTAATGCCGTTGTCAATTTATTCCGTTAAGTCGTGGCTACACCTACGGTTAACGTACATTATCGCAATAATTTTACGTTAGTATGGCCCCAGCTAGAGGTAGTTACCTACTGTTACACGCGCTGTACTGTACCTAAAACAGCTGTTGACCTCACCGCGCGACGTCAACAGCTGTTTTAGGTACCTACAGCGCGCCGACGCGACGAGTCGATCAACGATCGAGTCCCGCGTTAGTAGGTATTTCCTAGAGTTATTGACTTTTATAACTTTTTTATTTTACGTGGTAGGTAAATTTTGATTTTGAATATGAATAGCAGATATTTTTTCCAACGTGAGGTTTTTGTTTCCTAAACCAATAAAAAATCACCGTGTAAACTTTTTTTTTGTAAATACGTACATATTATACATAGACACACCCAGAACAAGACAAACATTCATGTTCACGCACACAACTGTTTGACTTGAGCGGGCATCGAACCCGCGACCTTCGGCGTAGCAGTCGCTTACACTCCCGCGACGCCAACCGGTCGTCAAATAATATATGAATAGTACATCCAAATAATTCAACAAACACTTTAAACTCTGTTACATTTTTCTGGCAAATCTTGGGAAGAATCTTTAGACCTTTCAGACGAATAAATACATCTACATCCGAATAATTATCTAAGTATCTACTATTTTTTGCCCATTATATACGCCGATAAATTTCCTATTACAATACACAAAGACCGAAGCGTTTGAGGCAAGCTGCGAACTAAATCGGTTTCTTCCGTCGCGAGTTCAAGACCCCAATAATAGGCAGTTCGTACGAAATGTGGCCTCCTAATGTACCAATTTACCCTTCCGCTATGCCCGGCCCGGGTATCTTGGGGTAGAAGAGGTCATTCAATCTTCAGTATTCCGAAAGGCCCGCGTTATTTTTAATGAAATGCTTAGCTGACGCGGCTTCCTTCAGGTACATTCTGGTGTTACCAGTATGTAATGCCCGCTCGTTGGATTTCGGTTATGTTATGATATGTCAATGTTACGGGACTGCGGGTAAATATTTAGTACAGAACATTCATGTCGGTAACATGCTTTTTATATTTCCTGTGCTTTATGTATTACTGGCAGCAATGGCTTTAAATGAGTGAGCACCATGTGACCTTGGCGTCGTGACCCGGTTGAACTGACCTAAAGTGTAGAAGTGAAGTAAGTACCTAAATATGCAGTAGTAACATAATAATTATTCTATTAAGTTATAAGTACCGTACAACAAGTAAGAAAAGCTGAGATAAGATACGCATTTGTACCTTTAAGAATATTAATATCAGCTATTATTCCAATACAGATTTAAGAATTTTAAGACTTGTTGAAATTAAAAAAAAATATTAAAATGTTTATTTTCAATAACAAAAAGTACATTTTTACTATTTAGGTAATTGAAGTCACCTGTTAAGCTAACAGTATGCTTGTGATAGGTGGATCCGCTCCTTAGAAGAACCAACGACGGGTACTTTATACACCACTATTTTTTAATTAGTACAAAAACTTTAATTACGTCTTCGCTAATATGTCATTAGCGAAGACGTAATTATCATATATGTGACGTAAGAATTTCATAATATCTATAAATGGCAAAGTTATAATCTTTTTTTTTGTCAATCTCACCTAAATCATAGACATATTTTACAATCCATTCACTACTTCATTGATAGTACTTACTTTCCGTCCTACTCTTACTCATTCTTTCCGTCGCACTTATAATGTAGGTAGCCTTAGACAATAAAATGAAGCAAAGTAATAAGTGTAGGTAGTAAATTTTTGGCAAAATTTACCGTTTTACAACTTTTACAAGTAATGAAATACGGAGTTATGTATTTAGAAAGCAAACACAACACAAATCAAAATAAAAAGGTATTCTGTAATAAAAGAAAAGTTTGAATCATCTGCTATTTACAAATATTATTTTATCATCATCATGTCAGCCTAGAGACGTCCACTGCTGGACATAGGCCTCCCTCAAGGTTCTCCACACAGAGCGATTTTGAGCCGCCCGCCTCAAATTATTATTTACTTAAGTTGGTATTATTTACTAAACTTACAAGTATTTCCATTGTCCTTCGAAATGTCCACAACCATTGTCAAAACACAGATTACAGTCTTTTCACTTCGTCAAAAGCATCCAATATGCTTTTAATTGTTGGACACTAACCGGCTCACTTTTGTACACTCACAAAATTATGTCCATGGGTACACAGCTGCACTCGCGATTTTTCCACTCCAAAAGTAAGCAGGTAGCATAGCTACATACTCCCGTGATATGAACTGACATGATAGGCCATCGCGTCGGGCAAACGTAGACAAACAATTAACTTTTGCAAGGAGAATATATTTTTTCGTACGTACGTTCACTTTCGCTAGCAATTTAACACTGTTTGTCGCATCGTCGGGGCGCGGCGCAGGCGCAGAGGGGCGGGGGGGGGGGGGTGTTATTTATCAATGGGTCCGTTTACTACGATAGTACACGGGTCGGTCATAGCACGGTAATAATATCTAACAGTATTCTAACTCCATACAAACGCACAAAACTCGAGTTATACCTACGCGCCTCGAGAAAAGTACCCACTATAGTACCCAACAGCCGCGATCGTGCCGCGGTGACGAACGGACGGTGACGGTTTTTGTAGCAGTGTTCTTTATTTAAATTATAATTATAGCGACGCGTTGTAGACTAATATCGTACTGTTTGAATTCTTCGTTGAGTCACATAAAGATAAGATTTTTAAAATTCAAAATGTACCAATTGTACTATTAATGTAGGTAGGTGTACTAGCAGAACACTTTTATCTCCGTTAGGGACATTGTATTACATATTTCATTGAAGTCTATGATTAGTAGTACCTTAAGGGGTAATTTTCAAAATGGAAGCGGATATGAATCAGCTTTGTGTAGGTTACTGCTTAGTCTACTACAAAATAAAACAGTAGACGGTGCAACCAATAGGTCATTTCCTAGTGTGCTTACATACCTACATGATTTTTATTTGTTTGTATAAAAAAATAAGTAATATTTACAATCACAAAACTAAAAAAAACTTCGAGTAGGTAGATGTAGTTAAAATACTTGAGGCGAGCAGCCCTATCGCTGTTTTGCGCCCGGCGCGTCTGTAGGCATATAACTCGGGGAGACGGCTGAGTTACAATACTGTTAGATTATATTACCGTGGTCATAGTATTAGTGATGCATTTACCAACTGTTACGTATTATTGTGGACAGTTTTGAGACAGTTTTGGGACTTACTGTTTCTATTTTTTAGCTACATAAATATGATCAGTTAAAGATACTTAGTGCCGTGTAAAAATTTTTGTACTAATAAAAAAATAGCGTTCTATAATAAACAAATTAAATTGTTAACATTTATAAAAGAAAAGTAATTAAAATAAAAAGGAAATAATAAGTGTGTGTGTGTGTGTGTGTGTGTGTGTGTGTGTGAGAGATGAGTGAATGTATTAGGCCTACTGTAACAATATTCCACTTTGCTCATAGCTCAGTGTTTTTAGCCAAAGTATTAAGGTTTTTTTACATTCTGCATTTACAGACGTGAGGACTGCCGTGGTTGAAATATAAAGTAGTTTTTCTTAAACAAATACCACAACTAAATATTTTTTTAAGTTTTGGCAATATCAGTCAAAAATATTGGAAACTAGGTTCCTAACGTTATAACACTCATAAAGAACTATCGTTAGCGCGGTTTGTTCATATTAACAGTAAAAGCAATAACCAAATAAAGTTAAATTATTTAACGATGTTCGTGAACTTGCCCAAAATCACGGTTAATAGAAATATTTAATAACAAAACACGATATTACTGTTTAAAATTAAATTGTGTACAGTTTGGGTGTTCGCCGGGTGCGACTAAAAGCCTGTCAGGGTCGCTTTACCGACCAACTCAGTGGAGCATTGCATGCCATTTACACGAAACTACATCACAAACTATCGACAAACAACCATTCCACTGCCGCATACCACGCCCATTACACACTAAGCCCTCCTTTCCCCCAATATCTTGTTTATCCATCCGTCAATGTACTTGGTACAACGTGTAAGTACCGAGTCTTGTGAAGCGAATGTTTTGTTAGTCTTTAAGCTTTCTTCGTATGAATATTATTTCCAGTACACCGACCCGATATTTGTAGCGTCTGTTGCTGGCAAATTTTTATTTCATGAAATAAAAGATAATGTTATTTTTGTGTATATTTTTAAGAAAACTATAACGGTTAAATGTTTGTAAACGATCGTTAAAATTTATAGGTAAATAAAATTATTTCTCAGGCTAATAATAATTTTATAGTGTAAAGTATCTATATCGCGTATTTCTTTTTAAATAAAATGAAATACCTTTTTTTGCCCAAACTTTCCCGTTACCACCTGGCATATTATATTACATATATTTTTATAATTTTAAAAAAATTCATAAAAGGAAAGCAGCTACACATAAATTATCAAATAGTTTTAAATTAAAATTACTCTAAGAACTAGTGAGCTTAGGGGATTTATTTTCACTTTGGCACTAACAGTATGCCTAAGGGCATTATTTTGTCCAAATGACACAGATACGTCAGTCAGTAGAGCTTGAGGGAATAATATATTCCCTTTAGCTTTCTGAACTAAAGGTACTCGTTTACAAGATGACTGTTTGTAGGTTTCTTGTAAATATGATAAGATTATACGGGTATCCTAACATTTAGTAAGTACATGTTTAGAATATTCCTTTGTAGTCTTCCAAGTATCTGTCATTATCATTGAGAGATTCATAAACATGAGAGACCTGAATACTTATCGTTATATTATAATTATGCGACAATTGTAACAATATCACCTCTGGTACTACAATCATCTGGAATTTTCAAAAAGTTTCAAAAGCTGATTTTAATCGGTTTGTCCTCTATTGCGTAAGGTCGAATAGCTATGGTTTATGTATTTTCAACTTCTACTTACCCTTTTGGATGTAGCCGCGATGTACGTTCGTAAAACAAAGATAAAGTACCAAAGAAACGAAAACATTAAAAAGTTTCGCAAGGATTATAGTTTCCGCAAACTTAATGGAAAACGTTACTTGTTTGACTTTTGTACATACATACATACATAGACTCACGCCTGTTTCCCGGAGGGGTAGGCAGAGACTACAGAACGCCATTTGCAACGATCCTGACATATCTCTCTTGCTTCATTCACTCCCATCAGATTCCTCATGCATGCTCTTCTGTTCAGGGTACTTCTCACCTGTCCTGTTTTTAGGATGTCTCCAATCTGGTCAGAGAACGTCCGCCTAGGTCTTCCCCTTCGTCCTGTCCCTTCCACGCTTGCCTTATATATCTGCTTGGTCAGTCTTTTGTCATCCATCCTCTCCACGTGCCCAAACCATCTTAGCATACCTTTCTCGATGCTTGTCACTACATCTTCTTTTACCCCACAACACTCTCTTATCACACAATTCTTTACTCTGTCTACAGCATTTATTCTACTTTCATGACTCTTCTGCCATACCCAACTATCACTACCATACATAAGAGTAGGTACTAGCACCCCTCTATGCACAGCCAAACGTGCCTTTTTGGACACGTTTTGGCTATTCATAAACGCCTTCAGAGCTCCATTCACTCTATTACCTGCATTAACTCTTCTTTCAATATCTTCTACATTCTTACCATCTCTTGTAAACAGCGTACCTAAATATACAAACTCATTCACTTGCTCCACTCGCTGTCCATCGATCATAACATTACAAGCCGTAACGCATTCCTCCTTTTCAAAAACCATAACTTTCGTTTAACTTACATGCACTTTCATTCCTTTCCTCTCTAACGCACCATGCATGATTGTTACCATCTCCTGCAACTCCTCCGCTGAAGACGCAAGTATAACTTGATCATCAGCATAAAGGAGGCATTTTTACTTTTGTTCTTGGATTTTTTTGACTTTTGACTTTTTTTGACTTTTGTTCTTGGATTTAATAGCGTAGACTATTTTTGTTTCATAAATGGTTAATATTATTGCTTGCCCCCTGCCTCGGAGAGCACGTTAAACCGTCGGTCCCAGCTGTCATGATGGTCTTTGCCAGTCGTTGTAGCGCTCATAGCGAGACTTGGCTTGCCGTTCGTAACAGATCGGCAAAGTTAAGCAACGCTTGCACAGGTTATCACTTGGATGGGTGACCGTGTGTCGCATTTACATCTGAGCGCTACCGTGCTTCGGAAGGCACGTAAAGTCGTCGGTCCCGGTTCTTATCTAAGGATAAGAATCGTAAGGCCATGTCGGAGGCCTTCGGGCGATCTGAAAACTCCTACACCAGAGTTGGCCACACACTCACACGAAAACCAAAACAAAGTCGTTTTCGGGAGTAAAAAAACCCCTTAAATAAATTGATACTGGTATAAACCATGGAATGTCGCTATCCCCTTGGGTTTGCAGAGGTCAGACAGCAGTCTCTCTGTGGAAATGTTGATATTCTGCCATATCTGGTTAGACCAGTAAGCGGACCTCGGGCTCCAAGGCGTGAAAGTATTGGATGCAACCGGGATAAGCTAGGGCTAGGGCGCTAGGGCGATGATGATGATGACTATATTTGTTTCATTTAAATTTAATGTCCGAATGGAATACGAAAAAGTAAAGTGGTAATTCTGATACTAAATGAAAGTGCAAGTTTAGGTCAAACAATTTGATGTGTCCTAAAAAGTGTCTGTAATTTTAGTACATTTTAAGTATATATTTATGTGATTTGTGTTTCGTAAATAAGGTAAGTATACATAAAGTGTCTTATGGTGTTTTAGATATAACCATAAAAATATATGTCAAAGATATTTTTGGGAAAAATTGTCTGAGTAGTGCTCAAGCAGTTTCGCAAATTTAAGAATACACATACAGTTCAATTTTTACAGACTCAGCACAGAGCGCCTCATTGGGAAGTAAAGCCTAGCCCGGCCAACACTCACGATTGACACAAACTAGGTTCTATATTGTAATATTCTAAGAGTTTTGTTTGATGAAAACTAATATACTTTTCACCAAAAGTGAGGCCATAAAGAGCTTAGACATTAAAAGGCACGCCTATGATGCCACGGTTTGTCAAAATCGCGATACTGTATCATGGTGCCGAATGTGCCGTACAATACCAAATGATAAAACATCTATTTTAAAAGTGTTATTGGACCTGTTGGTTTGGAAGTTCATTTGCAATCGAGGTAAGAAGTGGCTTAAAACGTTACGGCAAATTTCGTTGTCATAAACTTTTAAGCAAATGGAATAAATGAGTATTCCGTAACATGATAGTATTTAAATGATCAAACAGTGTTCAAATGAAGGAGTAGCTCTCCCCTTGACAGTAAAATACCTTTTTCAAGCATTCTAGTGAATTTAATAATTGTAGAAAATAACAATGTTTTTTATCTGAAGTATTTTAAACAGTGGATAGTATATCCACAATAAGCTTGACCCAGCTCTTGAGCAATGTACAAATTGAAACAGTTGGTCAAAACCGGTCGGCGCAGCGGGAGTGTAAGCAACTGCTACGCCAATGGTCGCGGGTTCTATTCCCGCTCAAGTCAAACATTTGTGTGCATGAACATGGATGTTTGTCTTGGTCTGGGTGTTTCTATGTATAATATATATGTATTTACAAAAATGAAGTAGGTATGTAGTATTTGCATCTAGAACATTTTCGCACTATGATTTTTACGATTTTAAGTGTCGCCTGAAAGCGAACGAATTGTACGATAGACTTCAAATGGCATTCATGGATGAAAGCCCTTCTAAGGCAACCGTGTATCGTTGGTATACTAAATTTAAGCGCGGCCGACTAACTTTGGGGGATGTAGAATGAAGTGGTCGCCCTGTGACTCCTGTTACGGAAGAAAATGTGCTAGCAGTAAAAAAATTGATCCAAGACAATAGACGAGTTACACACCAAAAAATTCAGCATATACTGCAGATTGCATCGGGAAGCCTTCACGATATTCTACACGTGAATGTACGGGTGCGGAGGATAGTTTGACGCTGGGTGACGCACAACCTCACCGATATTCAGAAGCATGCAAGGGTGGAATGGTGCTATTATAATTATGATAGATAAATTTGAAGCAGGCTCGTCTTGGCGTGTTTACGACATCGTTACAGGTCATGAATCTTGGATTTATCAATACGATCCAGAAACAAAGCGCCATGCGACGGTTTGGGTGTTTCAAAACGAATCAACGCCTACTAAAGTAAAGCGACCTAGAAGGGGGGTGGGGGGGGGGGAAGATTTTGATCGCGAGCTTTTTCTATTTGACTGGCTACTTGCTGTCAATTCCTTTACGAAAACAAAGAAGCATTAACGCCGAATACTACCAAATGCTTGGCAGAAGGCGACCAAACACAGGACACCGCGGGCTACTGCTCCACGATACTGCGCCCGCCCACACCGCAATCAAAACGGTCAAACTCCTGGGTGACCCTCCTTACAGCCCTGACCTAGCACCGTGTGACTTCTTTTTATTCCCAAAAATAAAAAAAACAGCTCAAAGGGATACAATTTTCGTCGCCGGATGATGCGCTCTCAGCGTTCGAGCAGGCTGTGAACGAGGTGTCTGCGGCGGACTGGAAAAAAAGTTTCGAAAACTGGTTGAGACGCAGGAATCTTTGTGTGGAGGCTGGTGTAGAGTACTTTAAAAAGATGTGATAAAAATATAGTTACTTATAGACCTTTTTTTTAGTGTCGCAAAACTTTATGAGTGTCCCACGTATGAGCAGACTCAAATTAAAATTCCTTCAACAATAGTCCGTATCTTTGCAATTTAACGAGTTTAAGGCTAAACGAAACGAAAAAGATTAACTCGATAGTACGTTGGCCTTTTCTATTAAACCTAAACGGAATGGAAGCGAAAAGCTAATTTGTTTAGCTATGCTGTAATTGCGACGAGGGCCCGCCAAGATAAGCTCGTTTCTTTTTAATTTTGCGTCTGGAAATTACTTCAATGCCCCCGTTGAATAAATGAAGACTGCACTACCTACTTTACCCGTTTCTTTTTATTTATTTTATTACCGCGAAAGAGATCTCGGTAACGTTCTCAAGAGCTTTTAGTTCAAGGTTTGATTAACTGGTCTTAAAGCGATGAAGAAAAATCTGACTAAAAGCCACTTGATAGTGAGCCGTGTTTATACAATGTCATTGTTTCAAATAGCAATTGTTCTGAACAAAGTTATAGCTTTTGGTGATAGTGTGGTCTCGTAAAGAGTACTAAAAGACGGTTTATGAGTCTCAAAGACATTTATGTAAAGGTTTTTACTGAGCTTGGAATTGATTAAAGAAAAATACACGTGAATAATGCCGTAACTTTTGTTCAGTTTTATTTTGATATCAATTGTAAGTACATAACATTACGACTGAAAGTACCTAAGGGCATTCAACTTCAATCTCATTTATCAGTATTGTTTCATAGTTTTGTCTGATAAATGCGTATAAGTATAGCACTCATGTGATAGCGGATACGAAAATATAAAATAGGTAAAGTTATCAGTATTCGCCCGCGGCGTCGTTCAGTTGGGTGCCGGTTATCGAGGTCAAAAACAGTCTATGTGTTTCTCTAGCCTCCTAATTCCACACACAAATATTATACCATTACATCGCATTTTCTTGCAACTTTTAAGAAAGACAACAATACTTTGACGTTTATTAAATTTTTTATAGATTTGGAGATTCTTTATTAAAAGTTACGTAACTGCAGTTGCCGGTCATTTATCACGTCTTAACTGTAAACTTAAATTATGAAGTTACATTCCTCTGCCCTTCTTTCATTTTGAAGAAAATAGTATAAATTATATAATTTCTTGATAGTCACAAATATTGAATTCAATTTTCCGTTTTGTTATATTCACTTAGTGCCTAGTTGGTGTGGCCATGTCAGAGGTCTTAGCGGTCAGTTTGATGAATCTACATAATTTGCAGGACGACGTCGGTACTCTAGTGTTGCACTGAGCTGCCGCACTTTATAGTTATTGCAGGATATTTCAATTATTTTGTCGATAGTTCAGCTAAGAATCATTATCAGCCCTGTATATTGACTTGTGCATAGACCTCACTATGAGAAGGCCATCGTCCACCACGGTGCGGTGACATAGTTAAGATTGAACTAAGTCACCGTGGTGGACTATGGTCTTCTCACTTCTAAGCAGACTTCAAACGTATTTCGAGAAAATTATAAAGAACACTCCGACACGCAGGATTCCTCACGTTGTTTTCCTTCTCCGCCTAGCAAGCGATAATTAACAATTTGATTGTCCTGTTTCGAAAAGTCATTGATGTGCGCCGTCTGTCGAAGAAAGTTTCGACAGAAATCCAATCAAGGAATTGACTTTAAAATTTACATTTTAATGAAAGAACACAAGTCTATAATCCAGAATTAACTAGAAACAAAAAGTGTTTATTTTATTATTCATGTTTCGATTAGTTACTTTAATATTGATACAAATAAAAATGTATTCTCATCTGAAATGAAATTTAATCTCCCAAATTGTTTTTTATCAATATCTCGAGCAACACTAGGCATCCGTTTTTCATTTGTATTCTAGTTAAAAATAAACGTTAAATAATGTAAGTACCTAATGTTAAGAAATGTCTGGATTTTATATTAAAGAATCTTCTAGAGTTTTCAGATTTTTTTAACAGGAAAATGTATTGTGACTTATGACTCGAATGGCTATTTACCCGTATCGTTTATTTAGAATGACTGTGCTATGACCATAATATAATATCGCATGTTCCAAATACTAATTAGTAATAAGACTTATTATTTTGTTCGCCTCTCCTACTACGTAATTACGTCTCTGGTTATAATTACCTAAAGCAAAACTCGTCTAATTACATTTTATTATAGTATTATACTCATTCCAGAAAATACAAAGCTAGACAGGGGTTACCATCGCATTTTCTAAATAAACTTTTGTTTTTCTTTTGTGTCTGGTAGGATTGGCAATAGTCCTGGCGATGACAGACCACTTTAGAGTAAAACAGTATCAAAATCATTTTCAGTTAGATATCTAAAGGGAAAAAACAACAGAATGAAAAGGAAAATGTACTGCAATTTGTGGTGCTGTGTGTTTTGGCCACGGATGCAGCAACTAGTCATGTGCCTTTATTTATGTTAGAAACTATAGACTACTAAACATTTACTTAGCTGTCTGTTTTTGCAGTGTAAATAGAAGTAGATTTAATTAATTTGTTCCCGAGAGTAGTGCAATCTTTTTGCACAGATAGGTAAGAGTGAAACGTTGTATTCAAACGTTTGTATTTAGAAATGAAACGAGGTAATTTCATTTACTTCATTACATTGGTATAAAAAAACTTACGATAGCTTTGGAGAAATGCATCGCATGAGCGTTTGTTATAATGTTCGTCGAATATTCGAATAACAATTTACAATCGGTTTTATACTTTTAAAACATAAATTACATAAGCAAATAATGATACTTAATATGAATATATTGCAATAACAAACAACATTTATGGACATAATATTGAAATGAGTTCATCATTATTTTTTCTATCATCGCCAATATTGTCGCATAACATATCTTATACTTAAAAATAACATTGATCTATAAGCTCTTAAACATAACGCTCATTTGCCCACAAAACCAGATTAGCAAAAAAATATCTCAAACCACCTTTACCTAAGAAGAATCACTTTTATTTTCTCCTTTTTAAATTCACAGCAAAGATTTTTTATTATTATTGGCGATAATCGTCGTCTTGCCCAGTATTTTGTCGAATCTAGAATTTTTCGCAACGAAATCATAATGCAGGAAGTTCTTGTGGTGAGGATAATTCTTCACATAGTAGACTTGCTAGTTAACTCGAAGAGAGAGATCAGCTTTGAGATAAATCCGGCTTAAATGTACCATCAGCATTTTTTATATCCCTTAAATAAATGGATTGCTTCCTAAACTAGTTTCCCTAGTCTGAAATATTGTTTCTCCTGAAGTCGTCTCAGACATGAGATCGTCGAAGAAAGTAGAAAAGTCTGATACAGGACCTCTAGTGTTGCCATAAAAAGTTGATGATGTTTGAGGATGCTTCTGGCTGTATTCTGTAGATTTATGTTCATATCCTGTAGGTTTATAGTCAAATCCTATAGATTTTTGTTCAAATTCCATAAGTTTGTGGTTATAATCTATAGGTTTTTGGTCATAATACATAGGATTAGGGTCGTATTCCATGTGCCTGTGGGCTGGCTGTTCCACATGTTTGTGTTCATATTCTATAGGTTTCTGATCATAGCCGCTATGCTTGTGGTCATGTCCTGTACCTTTATGATCATATTCCATCGGTTTTTGCTCATGTCCCTTAGATTTATAACCGTAGTCGATGTGTACGTGGTCGTATTCTTTATGTTTGTACTCGTAGTCCATAGGCATATGCGAGCTCTTGTGATGGTTTTTGTGCTTGTAGCAAGAGTCATCACGCCATTTTGATAGATGTGGACCATGGATATGAGAACACGGAACGGGCATGTTTCTGTAAATTCGGATTTAAATACACATTATTTAAGAAAATAACGACCCGGTGGCGTAGCGGGAGTGTAAACGACTGCCACGCCGAAGGTCGCGGGTTCGATTCCCGCTAAAGTCAAACATTTGTGTGCATGAACATAGATATTTGTCTTGGTCTGGGTGTTTCTATGTATAATATGTATGTATTTACAAAAAAGAGTATATAAGTATGTTTATCCATTCTCTAGTACCCATAGTACAAGTTTCTGCTTAGTTTGGGACTAGATGGTGTTGCGTGAATGTGGTAGAATATTATATTACTATTATATTATACAGGGTATTTTTTTATGTAGTTCAAATATTTATTTCTGTGGTTCTATATCAATTATAGAACACATTTCCATAAATAACTTTTTACTTTTTTATCCCACCAAATCCGAGTCCGAGAAACAAGGAAATCATAGACACAACGTTATTCGTTGTAATAATACTATCAAACACGCGCTCGATATGACAGGGGTACGGGACGCGAGACGCAGGACGCGGGGTGCGGAGCGTGGTAAAGGACAACAATCCGCGTGCCGGCTGCGCGCCAGTCAACTCGGGCGCATCGGGACAGTGGCACGTGTTGCAATTTCGCGCAAGCGCCGACGCACTCGCCGGTCGTAAGTCGTTAGAATGACGTCCCAACGATTTTCAAATCGCGAGTGCTACGAAATGGTACTATTGTTGGTGCCACGAGAAGATAGACTTTTTGTAAGCAAACATTCAGGGCTTCACAACCTTTTTTCAAACAGTTGTGTTTTAGATTTTATACTTTTTGAACAGTCTTTTTATTTCAATGCCTAATTATGCCACTATGTTTTTAAATTTATATTGTAAAATTTTACTGAAATAAAAATATTTGATTTTGTATTTGAATGGTCGAATGCTCATAAATTTGCCGATTTATTTGTTGTTTTACACGTAATTTATTCTGCAAATTAAGGAAAAATAGAGTACCATGTATGTTAATGACAGAGTACATACATGTTACTCTATTATGGACATGATTTTTTTAATCATAGACAATAAATGATTTGCTCAAAGTAGCCTACCTATGCTAAAATATTAAATTATTGACCTACAATGAAAATATTACAAATAACTAGCTAGTACCTACATTGTATAAACATTTCTAGGCATGGAGATATTACGTTGTTTGTGAATGAAATCGTTAGAAGGAACTTAAACAAAATCCATTAAAAGTAACGGTAGTCTGAAAACGCAATTTCTTATTTAAGTCTACATAATTTTCTGCGCGACTAATAGTTTGCTATCTGCTATTCTGCACTCGCTTTTTCGAGATGCCGGCAGCGGGAGAAGCGTTGCGATCCTATAAACATGTATTTAACCTTACATTTACCCCTTCTTGACAACTAAAAAAATTAATGTACATACATACATACATATCGCCACGCCTTTTATCCCCGAAGGGGTAGGCAGAGGTGTATTTCTACACTCACTTTTCGCCAGATATACTTTAGGTTTAGTCCCACGTAATAAGGGGCGAGTCTATTGCCGTACCGGGCACATTTCCAGACTCCGTGCTGCTACTGAGAATTTCGTGACAGAAAAACCCAATAACACTGCCCGACCCAGGAATCGAACCCGGGACCTCCCGATCCCACGCGCACATTTATGCCGCGAGACCAACGAGGCAGTCGTATATATTTTCCGTCTCTACGCAAAGATGGTATTTGCATCGTGTTATCCCTTAGTCGCCTCTTACGACACCCACGGGAAGATAGGGGGTGGTGACACTTGTATTCTATGCAGTCAACCACACGGCAAATTTAATGTTGTCCTCTGATAAATGCATGATAAGCCCAAGAATGTAACATTTCAATGAACTAACGCCAAATGTTGACATTCTAGGCGTCAGTACCTCAAAACATTAAAAGATCCTATTGACAGCGCGTAATATCGATAAAAACCCGATCCATTGACATATTAGTTTCCAATGACACGTATCTATGTACCGTTGCGCTCATTGGATTTGACATTATTTGTTTTTGACAGAACTATCGCTAAGTCACTTAGTAGAAATTCTTTGTTTACAAAAAAACTATGTTCTCGTGGCACGGACTATAGTTAATTTACTCAGTGATGAAAGCCTTCGTGCAGCTAGAACAATGTACGAACAAGAAAGTGTACCTCGTATGCGAGCTCAAGGAGTAAACAACCCAGTAGTTCCAAGTGAACGGACTATTTTAGCGGCCAACCAAAGGCTTTTGGATCATGGCCAGTTCACAACCCCTAGCCATGCACTAGGGTATGGCAGACCTCGCCTGGCTACTGACGTCGAAGACTTGATCTTCAAATTCTTCGAAAGGGATCCACGAGCCAGCACATAGGTACGATGCAGCACGTCGCTTCGGTGTAAGCCAGCCCGCAGTGTGGAGACTGCTAAACGCAGCCGGTCTCCATCCGTACCACTACCAGCCGGTACAACATCTTCAGGAAGTAGACCAAGTACCAGGACGAGTATTGTGTGAATTGCTTATTAATCATCCCGAAGCGAACATCCTATGGAATGATGAAGCACAGTAGGTACGTGAATAACAATAATTTTGAAGCTAGAACACAGTATCTGATCGGTGTAGGTACAAGTCTTTCAACCTTTAGGTAGCTCATAGCTGATAAGCCATCGGGTGACCATGAACATTTGTTTCAAGTAGATGTTCTTTAAAAAGCGATAACTTTGTTATTTTTTGGTAAAACAAAAAAATAAAAAATACGTGTTTATTAATTTTCGTAAATGTATAACATACTAAAATATCCGAACTACATAAAAAATACCCTGTATAATATTAATATAAGAGATTTTTGGATTTTATACATTTACAGTATGAGCGCAAGTAAACTTATACTTACCCTGGTTTGACGTTCAAGAAAGCATGTGGCTGAATAAGTTTAATTCCATCAGCGTTGTCGCATGCAAAGCGAGCCATGTTAGTCTTTCTTATTTCATGTAATTGATCTGTGAACAAAATATTTCAGGGTAATACTTATTGTTTTGAGCGTCGTACCGCGCACTGATGCGTGATCATGTTGATAAATATGATATATATTGAGAAAACGAGTTTTAAATATTTGGAAACCACCTAGTCAAATAAATAGATAAAATATTTCACAGACTCGTGCCGAGTAGTAGTAGTAAGTAGTATCGATGAATATTTACTTACCTAAGCTCAGACTATGCATCTGGTCACCTCTTTCAAACCAGAATCTATCTGAGTACCTAAACAGGTGCAGCTGTTTTGCCATGATACAGAACAGAGTGGGTCCGACATAAATGCCTTGTATATAGTTCTCACTCATAATACCAGCCAATAGATCCACATCGTCTACTTTATCGTAAACTTTCTTTAGCGCTTCCACTTTCTACGACACATAATAATATTTGTAACAAAAACTATAGTGTAAGATTTAGTTTATCAGGATAAGAATACTCAATTATAAATGTAAATATGAAACGGCAGTGATGGTAAGTTTTAATTCCATTTAATAAGTGGCAAACCAGCAGGATAGTTAGCGAATAGCGCCGCATATGGACATAAGCATCACCAGAGCAATTACAAGGAAGCCACCATTGGGGTTAAGAAACACGCAATACATACTATGGATAGTCTTAATTAGGTTAATATTCTGTGAAAGGGACGTACTTACCCGGTCGAGCCGGGCAATGCAGCAATCAGCATTAATAATTAATATATTGGTTTTATATAGACAAAAACATCAAGATGAAAATATAGCTCAGTAACACCAAAAACCTTTTAAAGTTAAAATAAATAAAAATACAACGACTCACTTCAACATCCATAATATCCAAAAGGTCTTCAAACTTGTAAGCTGGTTTAAAACCACATAAGTGTCTGTAGTCGTTATATCCACGGATACCCATGTCTCTGCCTCGCTGAATATCAATCGATGGCAAATCGTGAGCCCTTTGAAGCCTCTTCCCATAAAAACTTTCAGAAATCTAAAGGTAAAAAAATGTACTTAAAACCAAATGGAATATTATAAGAAACATAATTCCAATTTCTTGAATAGGTAAATAGTAGGCTGTATTGATAAACTATAGGTATTGAGTTGAAGAATTATTTTGAGGCCGAGTAAATAAAAAGAAAATGACAAACACGCAAGCCATCGGGTGTACCCCTGAGTTCGACAAATGAAAGTGCGATAAAAAAATTTGCGACAAAACGGTACTCCGAACTACCATAGTTCGAATGTACGATAGTGCGATACTCTGAATATCAACATTAAGTTAAGTTTTTTGGTGACCTTACACCCAAAAATAAGAGCATCCTTCAATTTAGCTTATAAGAAGCTACAAATCAAACATGATCAAGTAACACGGTAAAATAATTTTATCTTAATCAATTACTTCATGTCGCACCAGCGTGATGTCGCTCTTCGGTATGTCACATAAGCGCGTCTGCAAACTATGTTGAGTCGCAGTACTGTTTTCTCACACGAACGTTACTTGCACTTCCATTAGTCGAACAAGCTTGGTACATTTCAAACCATTGACATCCGTCTGTACGAAAATAACTTGTATGAATAATACCTCTGGGTCTTGAATATCATCAATCTTCGCACTATACTGGTGGAATGTTCCTCGAGTGACTTCTTCCATTATTTTGCCTTTCTCCAGAATTCCAGATCTGAACATTGTATCACTGAATGAATATTCATCCCTATAGAGATGGTTCTCTTTATATGTTCTGAAACACAACAAATAACAACAATACGTGACTTATTATAAAACATCACAAAAGATAAGCATTGCTATACAACGAGGCAATGCTGCCAGCCTGAAATGAATTTTTGAGTGAAGATCGAACTCATCTCTTGGATAAGATTGTCTTAGATTTTCACCTCATAGAGAAAATAACTAGAAATAAGTACCCTAAATCAAATTAGTGATACTATTTTAAAATCCAGTAGGAAAGGCTTGTTACCGATTTAACACCTTTTATTCAAGTAAATTCTAAAACAGAGGCATCATAAATACAGAATAAATCGCTTCTATAGTTTACTCGCAGAGGTTCGTTCAATTTTATACAGGAAATGCCAGCTAAAAGAAATTTATTATTCCAGTTCTAACAATACTCACTTAATTCTGCCATCCAAAAGTGTATGAAAGAATCGTACAGCGATTTCATACTCTGCGTAAACAAGAGGCACTTCGTCATCTTTGTATGCAGATACGTGTTCGACGTGTTCCGATATTAGACCATGGCTCACCAAATTTCTGTAGCCTGCAAAATTTATAGAAGTCAATCCATTAATGTTGCTTTAGCGTTGATAACAGTTGACATTTGTACTTATTTAGATGTTTGTGTGTGGTATGGTAGGATGTTTGATATTTTGATATAAAGAATTTTAATAACCTTTTCGGCAATTCAATAAAAATTGTAAGTCTCATACATATTTGACTGCACGGTTGGCGTAGTGTTATAAGCAGCCGCCTCACCGCTTGACACTGTGCCGATGTGTTGTGGGTTCGATCCCCACGCGAGACAACACTTTGTGTGATTCATAAATTGTTGTTTCGAGTCTGGGTGTTCATTGTGTCCGTTAGTTGTATGTTTGTAAAGTTCCCCGCGACACAGGATTTAGTCCTAATGCGGGAGTTGTCTTTTTTAATAATTAATAATACGAATATTTATTTCCTTATTCAACATGTATCTTTTCCTTATTAAACCTAGATATATATTTTTTTAATAACAAGGCGTAAAAAAATTGTATTGTATATTGAGTATAGTTATTTAATTTCCTAATTGTGCCAATTGTTCAAAAGTTTTCAAGTATCAATTTTCTTTTAAGAGCCGTAATAATAACGTTATTTTTATTTTTATTTATTACAACAAGATACAATACTTACCTAATAGCAGAGGCAGCAATTCGTACATGATTATATTAGAAGCAGTTGCTATATTAATTTGTCGAGCTACTTTGAAAAGACGATCGTCTTGCCAACAAGGATTCATATGATGAAGAATCCTTGCTATTCTGTTATGCTCTCTCATAAAGAATATCGTTAATGTGGTAGTTCTCAAATCGAAATTACCAACTTCAGGAAATCCTGTAAATTGTATTTGTATTCATGCTTTAAACAATTTCTGGTATTAAAACGAATGAGTGTTTAATTTTATCTTAGCTTACCAAACTGATAACAAACTGATTCTGTGTTATTGTTTTGCAAACACACGCTCTCAGTTACGTTGGGAGTAAATTGTGTAACCATATCCAGCAAAACGTTTACCATAGTTTCAGCTAAAATATTGGCAATCGTATCTACCAATATATCAGCTGTCATATTCACCATATTTTGTGCCGTGTTAGTGCCATTGACTATTATGCTTGGTGCATATCCTGGCATATTGCTATGCACATCATCCTTTTTATGTTCCTCTTCTTTGGACTTAACTGACCACTTGTTTGTTGTCTCATTAGATATTGCCACATTCTTCATTAAATTGGCTATTCTATCTTGTAGTATATTTTCTACATTTGACATTATTTCTGAAGACTTATTTGACTTATTTGCTGTCGTATTCTCTGTTTCCTGTTTGTTTATCACATTGTCTATAGTATCTGGCATAATTTCTGGCATATAATCAGTTAAAAAGTCAGACATATCTGGAGTTATTTTAGTAAAAATTTCTGTAGAAATGTTAGTCCACATATCATTTGTCACATTATGCATTTTATTATACTCTTTAAATTTTGGAGCCATGTCTTGAATTATCTTTGTAATCATTTTATTTCTTATATTATCAATCATGTCTGGTGATAGACCTTGTTGGGGTGTGGTAATATTTTGTGGAACATAACGGTCAAATCTTTGCTCAAGTATCAAAAGACCGTGTTCATATTTTCTCACCTTACGGAGAGCTTTATTATCAACGCCGTATATAGTAGATAGATCAAATACAGGAGTTTGAAAATTTATCTGTAAACATACAAATCATGTAAAGCCTTATAACAACTTTTTTATACATTTTTTTTATGAGCCTGTAACGTCCCACTGCAGGGCAAAGGCCTCCCCACTCTTCTTCCACAAGTCCCTATCTTCTCCCTCCTGGAACCAGTACTATTTTTATACGCTAACTTTTTAAAATTTGACAATCATACTTATCTTATAGCTATCTATGTTAAAAAGAAACTATTACAGGACATTATATTTTATTAAATAAACTGCTCATTAGGTACAAACCATTTTTCGTACATCGTCTTATACAACTAAGGAAAACGATTGTCTATTTAATAAGTTATCTATTATTAGCTCCATGAAGCTTGTATAAGTTATTTATTTTGTCTAACTATTTTAAACTGTAAAGAAAATAACTAGGTAGTAAATCTTAAACAAAAATTATTTGTGTTTTATATTACCCGATAAGACTGTTATTTCCTTAATGTACTTAATATAAATTCGTGACGGAAAGCACAAAGCAATATTCAAAGAGTGTACAATAATATAATTATCCTAATGTTTAATTTTTGATGTTTTTCTTTTCCTTTCTTTGTCAAATATTATTACCTCGCAAAAAATGTTCTTGTGTTTTCTTCGGTTCCGTCATCGAGTCTTTATATTATACTCGTGCTACGTTTTTATTGTTTAAGTACATTATTGCTAAGATACAATGTGTCAAGGTTTCCTAATTTTGATTTGATATAATTCAATATCTGTACGAATCGCATTGTATAAGGAAAACCTCATTTAAGAGATTTTGTAAACAAATGGATATTTTTAGGAATTCAGACACAGTAGTACTCCCACAAGGTTATCATAAACTAGGCAGAGTCTGTAATTGTAGCCAGATAACAGATAAAAATACATTCATAGATAAGGACTTTAATACCTTTTTTTATAGACTCACGCCTGTATGCCCGAAGGGGTAGGCAGAGGTGTAATATTAATATTTCACCATGAATTTTTAGGTCCTACGTAATAGGGGGCGAGCCTATTGCCGTTACCGGGCACATCACCAGACTCCGTGCTGCTACTGAGAATTCAGAAAAAGCCAGTAACACTTTTGCCCGACCCGGGAATCGAACCTGGGACTTCAATCAGCAGTCGCCTACCCTATCCACTGGACCACGGAGGCAGTAAAAATATATAAATAGGGACTTTAATACATACATATTACAAATACACAAATCATCGAGCGCATCACCCAAAAATTTGTCCTAGGTAGCAATAAAATTGACAACCTTAAATTGAAAAGCTAGATTGAAACAGATTGCTGAAATCATGACTTCAGGATTAACACTCACGGTACTTATCTAACTACTTAATCAAAAGGCTAATCGAAGATGACTTGAGATTTTATAAACTCAAAGTGCGTTGGCAAATTATGTGTCGTTTAAAAATGCAAAACGTAATTTAATAATGTCAATCATACAATCAGGCAATACCTTTTGCATATATGCCAGCTTTATTATGAATACCCTATGTAAGCAAAAAACATAAATTCGAATTTTGTAAACATTATTTAGCTTCCGTTTGACTGAGCAAGTACAAATACGAGCAAGCAATCATATCATCCAATTTAATAAAATCTGATTGTTAAATTAATTACGAAAATACGTTTTCCTTTGTTTGCAATAGAAAAACGTCGGCGATATATAATTTGTTTTCAACACATATTTATATAACGCAGCCTACTGGAGATACCAACAGACTGCCACGTAGAAGGTATTAGATTCGAACCCACGGCACGCATCAATGACTTTTCGGCGTTATGTGCGTATTTAATTGTTAATTATCGCTTGTCCCGTGCCTCGGAGAACACGTTAAACCGTCGGTCGCGGCTGTCGTGAAGATTGACATTGACAGTTGTTACGGGGTCAGTACCTAGGTATGAATAAACTGACAATAGTCTAAACTATGGATTATAGCTATCCCTTTGGGTTGCGAAGGTCAGACAGGGAGTCTCTTCGCGGAAAATCGAATAATTAGTCCTATCCGGTTAGAGCAGAAAGCGGACCTGTTCTAACTGGGATATTAAAGGATGGCAATTATGGTTTGTTTTATCTTGATCGCCTGACTGATTACTCGTGACTATAGTTGTTGCAACCGCCTTAAAACTTCGGGGAATAATAAGATGAATTTATTGTCCAATCTACTAATAATATTATTGTAAATATTCTGATTATTCTTTATCTGTTTAATATTCCTCGATTAATAATAAATTTTACAGTAAAATAGTGTATCAAATATCTAATTGAAACTTACTTGTTCATAACACGTAATGGTACCTAAAATCTTAAACTCAAACTTGTCATCATTTCACTTTGTTACTTCCACTGACTTCTATACCTGATTAGGTAACGTAACGTAGATATAAGTAAGTTGTATTTAACATTTTCTTGCCTTCCATTAGCATTCCGCCGGCGCGCGACGCCAAGTCACGATTTAACGCACCCGTTTTAATATTGAAATGTTCGCATTTAGCGACTTCAAATTAAGATCATTTTCACACGTATAACAAAACTTATTTTTGAAGTTACGGAGTTCTAACCTGATCGGGCGGTATTATTTCAGTTGTACAACCGGCGTCTTGGAAAGTTTCCGCTCTGGAGAAGTTGAGACAGCGTATATCAGTCACTTTGAGGTACGGGTCGTCTGTAGGTACTCTTATAGGAAAACAACGGTGGTCTGTTTCACCGATGGGTGTGCAGCAATATTGCCGGCGTCTGAGATAGTCCACTGAAACATATTTACTTCATAAAAACATGTAACTGCATCGCTTAGAAAAGTAAGTTACATTGAGTTCTTGGTGTAATTAGTGATCATATACAAAATTTGAGCCGAACTTTGCGGTTTTTATTGACTTTAAAATATATTAGATTCTAATAATTAGAAAATAAACGTACAGTAATGTATCACAATGTCTTGTGTGTCCGTTATATATTTTAGGTGAACAGAGACTCCCCCTGTGGGATCTCCACGCTGTCGTAGTGGGGAGGCTCAGTAACCGTGGCCTGGACACCCGCCGTGTAGCTAAGTGAGATCCCGGCAGTGGAAGCTCCACGTGGGCTTGGAGGGGGTTTGCACAGGATGCGTCCAAAGGTGCGGGTGCGGGGGACTGTTCTGCCTGTCCCTCGCAGTCGGGTGCGATCGCGGGAGGAGAGGCGTGTCGGTGTTGCGTTACCGCGCGCCCTATCACCATTGTTGCGTCGCGGTGGGCCGCAGAGGAAGAGAGGAGATGCAGTGTTGTCAGGTTGCCGTCCTCCCTATCCTCTGCGGCCGCTGAGTGTGTTGGTGGCGGAGCCGAACACCTTCATCCGCCGCTAAGGAGGTTGTGGCCTTCGGACTATCCGCCGGGGTACCAGGGTAGAATGCTAACGCGACCACCTGGCGCCCCAAAATGGCCAGGAAGTATGCGCTGTGGTTTTAGTGGGTATTACGGCCTTGCACTCCAGCCGTCGAGTCCCTCATACGCCCTGCTTTTCATCCTGCGGAGGTACCTATGCGTAAATGCATGCACAGTGAGAGAGAATAAAAAAAGTGTACTTACACGGTCCATTCAATATGCTAATATCTCTATTGAAGAACTCGAGCATGTGATATCCAGCCGCATTGAATTTGTGCTTATCTTCCACTCGGCCGTCTGTCTGCAGTTCCGTCCTGACTTTACGGGCTGAGGGCAATGGCTCCCCATGTTTATTCATGCGGGGATCACCATCTGTAGAAAAATACAACGTTGATGTCAATAATGTTTTGTTGAGGATAGAATGATGACAATTATGGAAAATCATCAGTCTTTTGCAGTCTAGACGTTGGTTTCTCCTAATTGGCGACATATTTCTGAGAAATAGTATTAAAATGAATTTAATAATTTTTCACATAAATAAACATGAAAACAACCTATGTTCATAGCCATGCTACGTTTTACAACTAGCTGTATTCAGACTGTTTATAGGAACAGTCGTTGCGTTAATAATTATGATTGATTCATGTCAGTCGTGTACACGCTGTGACCAACTACATTTGCCTATATATTACGAGTATGTTACAGTTACTGCAGGTGTGGTCTTCGTGTCTAGATGCAATAACTCATATTAAGTAACGATAATTAATATTGCATTTGTAACTATTCTTACTGTGAATCAATAAAAAACTAATTACTGCTGGATGGTTACCAAATAATTAAAAATGTTTAAGATTTCTAATATTTATGTAACAAGTTTCAATTATCTTGTTTAATGTTAACTATAAGTAGGTGATTTCTTCCATTTCCCTTATGGGTTACCAGTCGAGACCCCGGGATGACTGAATGTCATGAGACGCGTTACATAAACATTAATGCACATAATAAAGTGAGCTTGAAAATTAAGAAATAGCCATTGCTTAAGGGGGTAATTTGACATTTGTTGTATATTTAACTTGCTTCAATCTGTGCATTCCGCTGTGTGTTTTTTTGTCACGAAGTACTATTTATTTGGAAAACAGCACGAATAGATACTACTACAATTAATCAAAGATGCACAAAGTAAAATACGAATTGGAATACCGCATATCAATTCTAACCAACACCAGATGTAACAAAGTTTGACATAACCTTCTCATCTTTATCAATAAGTTATTCTAAACTTAATATAATAGATTCACTTACTATTGGCATATTCTGGTTTAAGGAGCCTGAGGTAGGGTCCTCTAGCGGAACCTCTGGTCGGATACTTCAAGTTGTTACACGTGCCATCGATTCTGCTTCCTTCATGAGGTGTACACGACTTTATTGTTATGGAGCATTGTCTAGAAATGAAATAAAGGCAAGGTTTGTTTGAGAAAATAAGGAGGGTAATCTAGTGATATAGGTTGGATAAAGACGCTAATGCATAAACTCTGAATTCTTATTTGCTGTTATAAGATAAGACTATGTATGTATTTACAAAAAGAAAGTATGTATGTATGTTTATCCATTATCTAGTGACCATAGTACAAGTTTCTGCTTAGTTTGGGACTAGATGGTGTTGTGTGAATGTGGTAGAATATTATGTGTCTCTTTTTCACGGCTATTTTTCTAACATGGTGTTAGAAGAATAACCGGTCCTTTGGGAGGCTTACACGGGGATATGGATCCAACGTGCAGAGGTCCGTAGAGAACTTTAATCTAAAATGGGATGGGACACATGCCGCGGAGCCTCCACAACTGCACTACTGAGTACAGCTATGGACTAGGCGCAGCACATGTAGGACTATTGTAATGATGTGGAGCCTAATTTAATTGGATTATGGGGATGGGTGTTGAATGGACTGAAAATGAGACTATGGATAATAAACGGCACCTGCCAGTGATACTCCTATAGCATCCCTCCGCGTGGCAGGTGGTGACTCGAAAGCTCACTAGATGGGCCCTCTCTAAACAGCCGCCCAAAGCAAACAAACTCTGCCATAAAGGCAGCCAGAGGGCAACACCGGTGCGAGTGGCTAGGGGTGTCGAGCGGTGCGGCACCGGTTTCGCCATCGCGGGCCTCGTGACAACGGAGGCCCAGAGCGGGTTTCTCCGTAGTTACGCCCTTAAGAATTACACTTCCACCCCCGAGCTAATAGCTCTTGCGGCTTCCCTCTGGCCGGCCGACCAAGGTAAGCCAGAGTTGAGAGTCCTGCGGGCACTCTTGGAAATCCACTCCGGCCAGCCAATCAAAGCAAGCCGGAGACGAAGCCCTGATCGACTCTCTGAAGCATTCGGGACCGCAGTGTCGCCACACACATTCAGCTCGCCACAAAGCTGCCCTGCCGTTGTAAGCTTTCTTTTATCTTGTAATACATTTTTTGTTTATATTACACGATGAAGGTGATGTTTGAAAGCTGTTACTCTGCCCTCTGAGATTGCGTTAGTCTCATGATGAGATAATGGCTGCCGCAGAGGGGTTGAATATTATTATTATGTGTCTCTTTTTCACGGCTATTCTTCTAAAATGGTGTTAGAAGAATAACCGGTCCTTTGGGAGGCTTACACGGGGATATGGATCCAACGTGCAGAGGTCCGTAGAGAACTTTAATCTAAAATGGGATGGGACACATGCCGCGGAGCCTCCACAACTGCACTACTGAGTACAGCTATGGACTAGCCGCAGCACGTGTAGGACTATTGTAATGATGAGGAGCCTAATTTAATTGGATTATGGGGATGGGTGTTGAATGGACTGAAAATGAGACTATGGATAATAAACGGCACCTGCCAGTGATACTCCTATAGCATCCGTCCGCGTGGCAGGTGGTGACTCGCCAACTCACTAGATGGGCCCTCTCTAAACAGCCGCCCAAAGCAAACAAACTGTACCATAAAGGCAGCCAGAGGGCAACACCGGTGCGAGTGGCTAGGGGTGTCGAGCGGTGCGGCACCGGTTTCGCCATCGCGGGCTTCGTGACAACGGAGGCCCGGAGCGGGTTTCCCCGTAGTTACGCTCTTGAGAATGACACTTCCACCCCCGAGCTAATAGCTCTTGCGGCTTCCCTCCGGCCGGCCGACCAAGGCAAGCCAGAGTTGAGAGTCCTGCGGGCACTCTTGGAAATCCACTCCGGCCAGCCAATAAAGGCAAGCCGGAGACGAGGCCTCAGTTCAGCTCGTCACAAAGCTACCCTGCGGTTGTAAGCTTTCTTTTCATCTTGTAACACATTTTTTGTTTATATTACACGATGAAGGTGATGTTTGAAAGCTGTTACCCTGCCCTCTGAGATTGCGTTAGTCTCATGATGAGATAACGGCTGCCCCAGAGGGGTTTATTTTTATTATTATTATCTTTATTTTAACCTTGACTCATAATGATATTTTACATTTCAATGTTATTTAGAAAAAACAAATATAAAAATATAAAATAAAATTACGGGGTTCACCGGTATCGGGTGCAGTGACCAAGCTACCGGTGGTTAGGGCTCCAGAGAGAGGAACCTCCTGACGATACGAGCCGTGGCCAGCAATACTGCCTTCTGTATAGAGGACTTAATCCAGCCGTCTAACGCGAGCCTCTTGAGGTGGTGATCGAGGCTCTTGGCAATGAGACCATTAACTGACACGAATATCGGTACAATAATCGCCCAGTCCACATCCTACATGTCGACAATCTCGTGAGCCAAATCCAAATATTTTATTTGTTTATCTTTCTCGGCTTTCACGAGATTCTCGTCATGGCGAATGTTGACATCGATGATCATTGCAAGGCGCTTAGATCGATCTATCACTACTATGTCTGGCTTGTTAGCCACAATAGTTCTATCAGTAATGATAGATCGATCCCAATACATGGTGGCACGACCATTTTCAAGAACTGGATCGGGGACATACTTTACGGTGTAGTACGGTATTTCAGAGTCGACCAGTTGGTACTTTAAGGCAAGTTGCTGGTGGACAATCCTGGCCACTTGGTTGTGTCTATGCAAATACTCGCCGTTGGCAAGACGAGAACAACCAGATATTATATATCTGAGAGATTCACCAGGCTGGTGACATGCCCGACATATGTCAACCGTCCCATCCCTCAGGATATACTTCCGGTAATAATTCGTCATGACAACCTCGTCCATAATGGCAAAGACAATACCTTCTGTTTCGGCGAATCGCCAAAACGTAGCCAGGACACAGAAGCCGGTAAGTCTACATCGGGTTCATGCAGGGCCCGATAAAAACGTCCATGCAGCTCTTTACCTTTCCATACCTCCTTGCGCTCCTCAACACCAAGTACCGCAGGTTTGCACCAGTTATCCTTAGCCAGACCCAGCGGAGTAAGCCCGTTGTCCACAGTGACCACATCACGGTGGACACCCGCGTCAGTGCTGAGAAAATATTCCCTGGGATTGCACACCTCGCGGTTATGGAGGGTCTTGGCACTTAAGAAGCCGCGACCCCCACACTTCCGCGGGATGTACAATCTCATTACTGACGACCGCGGGTGATGCATCCGGTATGTAGTCAGTAGACAAAGGACTTTTCTATTCAAGGCATCAAGTTCTGTTTGAGTCCACCCTAAGTATGCCGAAGGAGTACATTAAGACTGGCATGGCCCAACCGTTACAGGCGCGCGCCCTGTTGCCGCCTGATAAAAAACGATTTAAGATTTTTCTCAGACGGCCAAAGAAGCGCTCCTGCAACGCCTGTTTCATGCCAGCCTCAGCAATACCTGTATATTTTTAAGTTTCGGTTGCAGAGAGAGATCTAAGTTGTGTGAAATCTGAAAGTTCTATACTATCAGATTCCACAACCCTGCCCTTCTTTACATGCAAGACCGCACATTTATCTACACCGAACTCCATCTTGATAGACTTACTAAAGTTTTCAGTTACCTTTATTAACTCTGTCAACTGGAGGTCAGTGGAGGCAAATAGTTTTAAGTCATCCATGAAGAGAAGGTGAGATATTACTTGACCTCTGCTGTGCAATCGATAGCCTAGCCCTGAATTCTCGAACAAAGTGCTATGAGGATTCAGTGCTAGACAAAACCACAAGGGACTCAAACTGTCACCTTGGAAGATCCCTCGTTGGATCTTAATAGGATCGCCGCATCCGAGTCCGTCCGTCGACATACTGGATAGCGAAGAACCGTACTCCACTGCCCCATACACGTCTTCAGGAAAGTGCATAGACTTGGATCAACTTATTATTATTATTACTATAAAGATAACCTTATCTCGTGTATAATAATATATATGACTTGATGCGCCCGTGGTTACACCCGCGTTATTTAAGGCTACTGCTCCGCTCCCGTGACTCATAGCGTGATGTTATATAGCCTATAGCCTTACTCGATAAATGGACTATATAACATTGAAAGAATTTTTGAAATCTGTCTAGAATTTCCTAAGATTAGCGCGTTCAACCAAACAAACAAACTCTTCAGCTTTATATACATACTAGAGAATGCCCGCGGTTACACCCGCGTTGTTTAAGGCTACTGCTCTGCTCCCGTCGCTCATAGCGTGATGTTTTATAGCCTATAGCCTTCCTCGATAAATGGGCTATCTAACACTGAAATAATTTTTCAAATCGGACCAGTAGTTCCTGAGATTAGCGCGTTCAACCAAACAAACAAACAAACAAACTCTTCAGCTTTATATATTAATATAAGATTATTAATATATTAGTATAAGATTTATTTAAAAAACAACCCATCAACTGAATATATAATTAACAAACCTCTAGATTTAGTATTAAACGTTATTTGAGACGAACATGGTTTTATTACAGATCAAAGGTTGCCTGGAAGAGATCGCTTTTAGCGATAAGGCCGCCATTTGTACATGCTGTAGTATAAGCCAATTCACAAAATGTGTACTGTTGAATATTATTTGGTGTACAATAAAGAGTATATCTATCTATCTATCTATCTATTAAAGGACATTTTATGTACTTAAATTATTTTTAATGTGGAGTCCATTTCTAAGTTCAAGATTTTAGACAATTGAAAAAAAAGGTACAGAAAAATAGGTACTAAGAGCGGCGATAGCCCTGTGGTGTACATAACGGCCTGCCCAGACGATGGTCTCGGGTTCGATCCCCAGTTACCCCGGGCATAAACCTCTGACTGTTTGAAGTTATGTGTGTATTAAAAATGTTAATTATCGCTCGCTTATAGTGTGCCCGGCAGATGGCAATAGGCTCGCACCCTATTACATTAGGACCTTAACATAACTGGCGAAACGTGGGTGTGTAATACACCTCTGCCTAACCCTTCGGGGATAAAAGGCGTGAAGTTATGTTATGTTATGAAAAAATAGGTACAACGTGTACCATTAATAAAATCATAAAATAGTAGTTTGCATTTAAAAAGAGACATATAAAACATAAAATACAAAACAAAGGGCGATAGGTGGACTGAGGTTAAATTAAAATGAACTTAGCTTTGTGTAAATAACATTTCATACATTTTATATTAAGGTATGGATTAGATCAATATATCTAGCGTAACTCATATCTTTGATATAATTTTATTGAATGTAAATTCCTTAAACCGTCTTCCGCGGATCCCTGAGCAAAACCAATAAACCAGTAATTAGTTGCACCGCTAAATGATGAAAATGAAAAGTAAACATCTTACTCAGTAGCGTTCTTCAATCGGAGGTCCTTTGCTTGAGCTATTTCAACTTTCTTGCCGCTGTATCTATCAAAGATGGAGGAGTCCACTCGACAAACAGTAATAAATATTAAAACGTTCGATAAATAATACATTTTTCACGAAACGACTTCACTGAAGCGTTTGATACAGTTAACTAAGCAGGACGATGTGTATGTCGTAATTCTAAACGTGTTTCGCAAACTGATCGGGGTTATTGGTTTTGATTTCTTTTATTAAATTAAGGAAATGGTAGTAAACGTGTCCTCTTTTGCAAAATATTGGCGTGTTTATAACTGTATTACGTACTGGGCTTATAATAGCACGTAATGTTTGTTTGATGTTATGTACTCATGAATAATTCATACGTTATAGATTCGCATAAATAGATTACTTGTTTTCTGCTACCTTTTTACGTGATAATTAGGTTGTATAAATTTTGTTAATCTCTTGGATGAATGTAGAAAATAGAAGCATTGTCTTACGTGCTAACAAAATAAGAAACATATTTTAAAATGAACAGATGCATTCACGTCATATAACACCAATGTGACGAGTAAAATCGAATTGTCTTAATATTATTATTTGGTTACTTAATATACTATTGATTGGTCTCGCTCTGCTCTACTAAACGACAACCCAGCCTACTAGACGGCAGACGTAAGGCGAACACTTTCTGACAACACGTTAGACTAAACTTATACGTCTTACATAAGACCAATCCCAACACTAGTTATGAATTTTGACGTACCGCAAATTTGAACCGGCCTATCAGAATATTCAGAATACATTTTTGTAGCCCTCTTCGCCCCGCATACCTTACCGCTTTGACAGAATTGTTTGTTTGTAGAATGAAAACATTAGGTGTCTAGTAGGCTGGATTGTCGTTGGCTCTACTAGACGGAGCCTTCATACCTGTAAAATGAGGCAGAAAAAGCCATGTCTACTGGCATGAACTGGCATGGTTGATCCTGTCACACTGACAGCCGTGTGTCAGTTGCATATAGCCACCAAATTAAATACGGCAATAATTCGCTGTACGATGCCAAGTTGCGCTTTTATCCTGAGTAAAAATAACTCAGCAAAAAATAAAAAGGACTCTGGTATCACATACTATCTGTAAAATAAGAATAATTTTGAAATTTCAACATAAAATTACAAAATACCGAAAACGCACTTCAGTGTTGCTGCTAGTATAAGAATCAATTTCCCCACAGTTGAGATTTTTATTATGTGAATCTATAATTATTGTATTTCGTTATATTTTACTATTTCTTTTATCTAACCTATTTATTATATATTTTACCTTTTTCTATATTATTTTGTGTTTATACCTTTATAAATAAGGTGAAAAATGTTAGTTGTTAGAAACTGAACATCTTTCCCAAGAAACATGGATTATATGTGTAATTAAGTGTGTAAGATTATTGTTTTATTCAAAGTAGTTTTCACGACTATTCGTGTTAAATTATTAATGTGTAACTAAATTTATATGGACTAGTAGCATGGAAATATAAAGCACTGTTTTGGAAACACCTTATTTCCTCTATGGTTATTTCTAATAATAATTTGCAAAATACTATGAGTACATAAAACAAACCATCATAATAAGGTGAGACCTAATCATTGAATAATATACCCACTATTTTTCTCATAAAGGAACTTACGCGGTACGCCTAACCTCTACACAAATATTATTATATTGATGCTTTTAATGAATTGTAATTTTTAAGAAATTTCTTAATTGATTTTGAGACCAATAACTTATCCACTAGAATACAGGATAAAATATTTTCCCATTTACTCGGGTAACTGTTGAAAAGCTGAAAACACAATTCTTCACGCATGCGTCTTGTTGCTTTTGTTTGACACACACTGTCATAATGAGTTGCCTCATTTATGGACCTATTTCCTTAGGCAGCGCGGTGTCTATTATAGCGAAGCGATACCAATCATTTGTCTAGGATTATAACAAATATTATATTATATTATAATTCTTACCCACCATACAGAAAAAATATTTCACCCAGAGTGAATTTTATCTATGTTTCAAGTCAAGACATCGGTCTCCCCCGCGTTGTTGTCTCGGAGAAAAAAGTTTTAATGAGTTTCTTTTACTGGCAGTGCAGGTACGGAAGGTAATGAGGGGGCAGTTTATACATTTCTGGGAATCAACGGGCGGTGGATCACAGGGCTGGTAAGACGAATGTTAGTTGAAAATGAACATGTATTTTGACTAGATTACGTCAAAAAATGTTGATGATATTGATTTTGTTTATGAGTAGGTATTTTTATATATAGTGGGAGAGATTTGGAAACGCATTGTAAAATACTTACTAACATAATAATAAAGTAGCCAGAGAGATCATTACAAAAATTCACTCAATTCCTGGATGAAGATGCTGGTAATTTAATTCTGTATAAATATCACAGCATAGATAAAATTAATTGATATACGGGTAATAAATAGAACTGTGCTTATTATGAATCAACTCTGTATGTTCGCCGGCTACAAAAAATTGATCTTGCGATATTTCTCTTGCATTTTATCTATTGGATTGCTCCAGAACTAGAGCCAGTTGTGGTTTCAGTAACGAAAGCTGTTAATGTTTCTTCTTTAACTCCTAAAAATATATCCATGTTTATTCGTCAAGTAATGATGACACAACCCTAACTACTTTGAAGTTCTGTACAACTCAAAATTCTTTGTAAGATATTTCTTAACCACGTCGGTAAATTAATATTTATACTATTAATTTAGCCGTTAGCCGTGTGGTTGACGGCATACAATACAAGTGTCACCACCCCCTATCTTCCCGTGGGTATCGTAAGAGGCGACTGAGGGATAACACGATGCAAATACCATCTTTGCGTAGAGACGGAAAACTCGACATCACACCCTATACGACTGCCTCGTTGGTCTCGCGGCATAAATGTGCGCATGGGATCCTGGGTCCTGGGTTCGATTCCTGGGTCGGGCAGTGTTATTGGGTTTTTCTGTCACGAAATTCTCAGTAGCAGCACGGAGTCTGGAAATGTGCTCGGTACGGCAATAGGCTCGCCCCTTATTACGTTGGACTAAAATATATCTGGCGAAAAGTGGGTGTAGAAATACACCTTTGCCTACCCCTTCGGGGATAAGAGGCGTGACGATATGTATGTATGTATGTATTAATTTACTGACGGGTCTCGGGTTCGAATCCACGGCACGCACCAATGACTTTTCGAAGTTATGTGCGTATGAAATTGCTAATTATCGCTTGCTAAACGGTGAAGGAAAACATCATGAGGAAACCTGCATGTCTGAGAGTTCTCCATAATGTTCTCGAAAGACATGTGAAGTCTGCCAATCCGCACTTGGCCAGCGTGGTGGACTATGGCCTTATCCTTCTCATAGTGAGAAGAGGCCCGTGCCCAGCAGTGGGACAGTATAAAGGGCTGATGACGATGACGATGATGACTATTAATTTAAAAATATCTGGCAATTCAAAACTGTGAAGCGTAGAATTATTTATACTGAGTGGTGCTTTTTGGCTATTGTGCGAATGAATAGGCGAGTTTAAACAGTATCTTACTAAAAAGTTATGCAGGTAAATAAACCATGATGTAGAGTTTTACAGAGACTGAAATAATAAAAAAAATACTTGAAGAATATTCATTACAAGCACGCCCGTTGGCCGAAAATTTAATTATAGATAAATCATTTATAGAACAGATTGATATGTCACAGGCACATGATTGTTTTACATTCACCCTCATATTCTTTGTATATTTACCATCGCAGAATCATTGCATTATATTCAACCCGCTTACAAATTAAGTTTCAGTTTCAAATAATGCAGAAATAAATATTTTGTATAATAAAAATAGATTAGGAACAGCCGACATCTTTAGTGTAACGCAACGTAATAATTATATTAGTAGATAGATATAGAAGGTTACAGAGGTCATTTAACTTACATCGAAATTCGTCGCATTTTCATTCCGGCTTTTTTCTCTTTTCAGAATTTTTACCTTTGAACACTTTTCGTTTTATTGGTCTCGGTCTAATAAGATCACAAATTGGACTCCAAATGGTTGACAATTTCAAAAGGTTTTTTTTATTAATCTACGTCGAATTAGATTTGAATTGCGATTATAATTAAAATTATCATTGCAATGAGTATTTTTGCGCACAATAGATTAATCGGCGTGTTGGCCGGAAGCTTGTGTTTGTGGGTGGAACAAGGAAAAAGCAAACTTAAAGGCGTGTTGTCAAGGTCAGATTTTGTTTGTATTCTCCTATTGATATCGTGTTATCCGTTTCCTGTCCTCGGCTTATTATTTTGTAAGCGGCAAGTTTAAAATCACTTCTTGCTCTACTCTTTCAGAATAAAATTGTTGGTGTCTAATATTAGCAGAGACATCTAACGGTTGATTCTCGTATTTTGACAGACACCGACACTGTAATGCCTACGAACGGATTGCAATTAGACGTTGAATTGGCTCACAATTGTTATTCTGGTACAATTAATATTATTACATTATCGTCTAATTTGACATATAAAGTTCGACGTTGACACATACTTTGACACTTTGTTCAATTTAAGATCTAGTCACGATATAACTCAAAACGGTATTTTTTTAGTAGAATACCATTTTTGGCATAAGTATGATTTTTTTTTTATAAAAACAAACATAATTACGAGAATTGGCCCTCTTATCTATCGTCCATATAACTTACCTTCCCCCAGTTTGAAAATCTGATATATGTAAGATAACCTATGTAAGAAAAGTCAAATATTATGAATATTAATGAACCCATCCTATGTCCTTTCCTATACCCTAAATACCGTGATTCGTTGACATCATAGCAAACGATCTCACAAACAAATTTATAATATTTGTATGGATTAGAACAGTTGACAATATTTTAAATCACGGGATGAAAACAATTTGATCAGCATCACTTACATGACCGAGTAAAATATCCTCCAGACATCAAACAAACAAAAACTACTTATGACTCAATTCGTCAAATTTCGGAATAAGAAAATGCTCACCATGTCACCCAATGTCGTCATTATTTCCCTAGATATCCCTAATAATTTAATAACCGAACAATTTGATACAAGCAACTCATGAAGGAGAACAAAGGTCCAAAAACGCGTACACAACGAAACCATTATATTCAAAACGAAGCCTGTCATTCAATATTATTTCCTTGTTACGATACAACCACACACATGAGATTTTGTCCGTACATAGTCTATAGAGAATTTGGTAGATTGTCACGCCTATTGAGTGTGACGGACAATATTATATTCAATAACCAGCCATGCGGTTCTGAGATACTGCGCTGTACACAGAACAGAAAAAAGTAGAAATGGTATGTACCAAAATTACTTTAGGAACCGCTGTCGCCAAACTCACACAAATAAACCGATAGTCATACATTGCACTACAAAGAAACAATTCGTTTGATTTTAGTTTAAGTTTATTCAAAACTAGTCTTCTTCACAGATTTGGATATAAACCCTGCAGTTCTTCAAATAAGATTTATTTTGCTTTAGCGGCAGAATGTATTTACGATCTTTAGTCATATTAGATTCGATTAACGAGTTAGTTCTGCTACTTGACCATAGATGGCGGTATTTTAAGTTGTAGCAATTATAATGTTAATTGCGTTAGGCATATGGTTGACATTTTCGTGATCGGTCCGCTATTCGCTTAAGGCCGCACCACGTAGCACATTGAATTACTTTATCGATATCGAAACATATGCGATATTTTGTTCAATAATTCGAAAAGCAAGATTTGTTGGGAGTATACTTTTTACTTGGGACACAAACAGCTGTACATTTTAAACCATTAGATACACGGACAGACAGACAAGTAAATATAAAATTACAAAGCATCTATTCAGCGTAATACACTTCTTAAATTCAATTTCGTGTATAGAAAAAGGCGACCTTTTACTTGCATTGTAATGTATAAATAATAATATATTCTACTAAATAAACACAACACCATCTAGCCCAAACCAAGCAGAGCTTTTACTATGAGTAATAGACAATGAATAAACATAAGTACATATATACTTTTTTTTGTAAATACATGAATATTATATTATACATAGAACCACCCACACAAATGAACAATTCATAAAATTTAAATAAACATTGTGTAAATTATTTATATCCGTGTATCGATATCAATCGATTAATTTAATTTTCGTCTTGACCACACTAAATGAGTAGCAAGAAACTTTCGAGAATGTTCTATTGAATAGAATCAATCCAAATTAAACTTTATTTAAATGGTATAAGGTTAATTTTGACTAACCGTTCTGTTAAATATTAGTAAATTGAAACAAATAAATATTTTTATTAGAAAACAATGAAAATCATACTTAGCAATGGTACGAAACACCTCAATTTAAAAGATGTTTTCTCCTACTATTATATTTACACCCCAAAACGGAACAATACGGCATATCTAAGGAAATGTGAATTTGTCACGAGACGAGTAGCTCGATGCGATGTTAGAACGCGACTGGGATCAGTTAAGCGTTACAACGTTTAATTATGGCACGCGTGCCGCGCCTACTTATCACTTCCACTATATTTTCTGTTCCGTGGCGCTGTATGTTATGTCGGACGGAATACTATGTTTATGCATACTATAATACGCAGAAGAATAACTGAAGCATGGAAGGAACGATATGTTTAAGAACAAATTGAATTTTTAAAAACAAATTGAATAGGCCGTGTGGTTGACGGCATAGAATACATGTGTCACCACCCCCTATCTTCTCGTGGGTGTCGTAAGAGGCGACTAAGGGATAACACGATGCAAATACCATCTTTGCGTAGAGACGGAAAACTCGACATCAAACCCTATACGACTGCCTCGTTGGTCTCGCGGCATAAATATGCACGTGGGACCACGTGGGAGGTCTCGGGTTCGATTCCTGGGTCGGGCAGAGTTATTGGGTTTTTCTGTCATAAAATTCTCAGTAGCAGCACGGAGTATGGAAATGTGCCCGGTACGGCAATAGGCTCGCCCCTTATTACGTGGGACTAAAGTATATCTGGCGAAAAGTGGGTGTAGAAATACACCTCTGCCTACCCCTTCGGGGATAAAAGGCGTGACGATATGTATGTATGTATGTATGAATATAGCTACACTCTTCACTCATATGATAAATTAGAGTTGCCGGAAGAAGATGGCACTATGTTTGTCAGTTAGGGCTAAAGACAATTTGAACACAAATATCGTAAATTTTTAATTTAATAGTGACTGAGCAAATCCGCTATCGATATCGATTAAAGTGTCAATATATGTTCAAAATCAAACGGACTTGTAACGTATATTATTTATATGTTATACATTTTAAATTCCGTAACTTTGTGTCCACAGCAGTCAGAACGCTAGTTGATGGACAGTCTTTAAATTATTATTACACAAACTTGCATTTTTAAACTGAACTTATATATTTTTGTTTCAAATGGGTACTCAGCAGCACATAATCTTTCGAGGCATTATTTTCTAATTTTCATGGTATTTTTCTTTACGCATCAACAGCCTTTTCCAGTCCACTGCTGGTCTTAAACCTTCCGTGGTGGAGGTTTGGCCTACTATATTATACCACACTAGCCAGACGTATTCGTATAGGGTTTTATTTCGAGATTTCCTTCTCTTGAGTTTCTCTTAGTCGCCTCATACAACACCCTCGGCATAAATGTTTATTTATACTTATTTATAGTTCGTTTTTCAGCTGTAATAATAGCTGTAAGTGGGATTAATACATATTAAATAAATAAATCATCACCCCCAAATAACATATTTTTATTAGAGAAAGCAAATAATTAAGACAAAAGCAAAAGTCATAGCTTAAGCATTATGTAACTGAGAATGGCATATCTAAATTAATTCTTTACAAGGATAGGACATAGTCGACATGGATTTTATCAAGCAAAAAATATAAAAATTAACTTAAAATAGAAAAATCAGACAAACCTTGAATAGTGCCCAAAGGTTTGGTATTAACAATAATCACGTTATTGAAATTTTCTCATTACATAGTGTAGGTAATTGTATTACCTACACTATGTAATGAGATAATCTATGTGTAAAAAATGTATGTGCGGGATCGGACATTTTTCGATCATACATGTGACACATAGAATATTTAGAAAATGTGTAATTTGGCCAAATTACACATTTTTGCTAGAGAAAGTAAACAATTAAGAATAAGGCAAAACGCATGCTCAGGCATTATGATAACTGTAAATGTCATATATTATCCAACTCGACACATTATAAGAAAAGGCATGGTCGACATGGATTATTGTATCAAAACACATAAAATTAAAGTTAAAATAAATAATTTAGTGAAAATCTTTAATAGTCCCCAAAAGTTTGTTATTAACAATAATCACTTTTTATTGACATTTTCTCATTACATAGTGTAGGTAATACAAATTTATGTGTAAAAAATGTATGTGCGGGATCGGACACTTTTCGATCATACATGTGACACAGAATATTTAGAGAGAAAAAAATTGTGGCTAGACTAGCCCTTCGATTTTATCTTGGGATCGACACATTATTAGTCCACTAGTCGAACAAGAACAACCAAGTTTTGGTCTCTGGGTAGATGACATTTAACAAAATTTCTTTCAAATGAAGATTCCCTTATTTTGATGCATAACCACTCAGTAGTCGTGACTATGAAAGCAGACAGTTCTTATCAAACCTTCAAATTACTGTCCTTTAAATATTACTGTCTTTGTAAAGAAAGATCAGATTTTTTCTATAGGTGCATTAATTTTCTTTGTAATATGATGGATTCTAACAAGCTTCGGAATTCACTACTGTTGCTGATAGTTTAATTTTATTAGCAAGTAATTATTTAAACACACTGATATGTTTAGAAGGGAGGAGCCATCTGTCATTACTATAAAAACATTCCGCAGTAAAATGCTTGGAACAAATTCTATGGTGCTTTCTAGGCACCCAATTTTCTCCACGACATATTGCAGCAATCCACTTATTTTATAAATCTTTATCACGTGCACATAGAATCTAAAAAATAACGAGGTAAAAATATACGATGGATAGACAGATCGATAAGATTTTTTACAACACTTGAAAAGTCGATTAAATATTATACGGCTAAATTCAAAATCATGATAGAACTGTTATAAAAGAAAAATCACTAGTGTTATATATTTTGATGGCATAAATTGTCTAAATTACATCTTACACGTCAGTTGACTGTCTTCAATTTGGGAGTACTAGGACTACCTCTATGTATATTATCCAATCTCTTTGCTATAATATATTATTTGTCTATGTTGATTTAGATTAACTGTGGTTTGACGTATTAATTGTTCCGTAATTGTTTTATAGGTGATAGATAGTGCTTGTTGAATGATGTGACTTCATGATACAAAAACGACTGCCTTAACCAAGAGTCGAAAAAATAATCATAAGCTTTCTCTTGTATGGTCAGACTTCAATGATTAAATTACTTTTCAAATTCATATGCCACTTTGGTGTTAATATAGAACCACGGTAGATTAAAGCAGTATATAAAATACCCTAAAGATATTTTTAAACTTCTATAAATGTTGTAGTTCACACAGTTTTTTGTCTCGTTCTATTGAACTCAATACAATGAAGTGTCATCAAAATTATCTACCAAATTTCTTATACATAGTTTACCGTCCTAATATTGTTACTTTGCATTTTCACACACATCATGTAATTCGCTTACAGCATATAAAACTGTTTAACTATTCCCGATAAAAAGAAAGACTTATTAGTATGTATGATAAACCTAAGAATACTGAACCAATTTTAATATTTTTTCAGTCATAGGGTATAAGGTCATATATATATTTTTACAAAAGGTCAAACTATATTTGTCTGCAGTCAAATTTCCAAAGTCACATACTAGTAACTCAAAAATATGTTTTAAATATGTTTATTCCGATCACACTAAAATAAAATTGCCAATATGAATTGTTGGCGCATATGCTAAAAATACGAAAAGGTGTACACCGTGTTCGTTTTCATTTCGCATCCAATCAAAGGCTTTTCTAAGTGACGCGATAAACGTTTGCCATTGGCTGTTGTATTGTTCCCATTCCCCACTCTCCTCGACCGATGTAACCACGTTTTTTTAAATATTATAATCGTTTTTGATTTTAAACTATACGCATCTTTCACTCATAACCCCCAAAACCTTAATCTCCCACCTGGTTCACTACTGCATCAGGCCACTACTTACAAAATTCAAAGTACCGACGTCACGATCCAGAATATTATAATCAAACAGAAATAAGCAGAGACATTTCGCTTTGCTTGATATTTGTAATTGTATCTCTTTGAAAGCAATGTGATTGCAGATATTATTTGCATATATCACGATTCACGAATGTCGTACGTTCTTTCACTTTATGTAAAGATTTTAATGTTCGCAATAAATAAATATATTGGCGTGTGAAAGAAAATTGGAGTATTTATACTTAACATTACTATTATAAGTGATTTGTTGTCTCATGAATATGTGTTTATTTTTGCTATATTAAAATTGTTTTTATAATGTTGTAGTCAGTTATGTAAAGAAACAGTAATCACCATATTCACCATACTGACGGTGTACTCTTTATGTGGTAAATATGCCTCAGCCATCTAGACCCAAAATCTCGCCTTATTATTTACCTAAATTCGCAATCGTAATTCTGGCAGAGAAAACGCTCTTGAGTCTCTGTTACGTTTCATAAACCCATTACATTTAATGATTCACGTAATTCCTAAATACGGTATGTTCTTTATTAGTTAATGGTACCCAAGGAGACGGCATTTAATAATAGACTCTTAAGCAAAGAACGAGTATAAGAAGCTTAACAGTATAATTAAATTGAACGACCCGCATTTTATAATTCCGTATCAAATAAAGAGCGGAATAAAAAAATATCGGGTGAATTTTATGCTTGACTAAGCTTGTCAGACGCATTACGGTCTCAAGGCCCTAATCTTTTTTTATGAAATTTCGTATTCTTACAGCCGTGTTGACACGATACGACTACATTTGGACGGAGTGAATTAGACATTTTCTCTTTTACTGGGTATTCATTATTTGGATAAGTAGGTAGTGTGCTTTCACGAGAGTAACGCACGAAATTGAATTATTTTACAGTCATTCTCTTCAGCTGGTATGTGACCCGTGTATTTGGTTGGTTTTGATGTAAGAACGATGTGCAGAATAAATGTATTTTTTTCTTTTGGGGTTATTTTACTGACTGACTAATCACGTAAGTACGTTCATCGTTTAGGGGTAGTTATAAGTAACTATTACGAGAAAAGAATACATTAAATGTCGTGCCCTAACCAGGATTCATGAAACCCAATGGAAAAAAGAAATATGTGCGATACGAAGGTGCGGAATAAAAGCGCATACCACGGTAGGGCTTCTTAGTTGCCCACATAATTGAGTATTAAAATATTGCCACCTATCTATAGCGCATTACCTGCCTTCATTCTGCCTCTCCATCTTTTAATCACCAGCTGATTGTTCTAACCTTATCCCACTAGACTCACCTTCAGTCTCGGCGTTCCTTTCTAATTTCACCAGGTTTGACAGACTATTAGATTTTCCACAGCACACACTAGAAAGAAAGAAGAAAGAAAGAAAAACTATTTATTTGTCACAGACACTGTAAAGGTATAACATAAAAATAAAACATCACAAGAAATAACAGTAATCTGTGACAGATAGGTGCACACTCAGCTATATTGTTGCATTGTGGTAGTGTCCACAATACAACGCTGTTATTCTGTGTGCACCTTAAATGCCGCACGGACGTTAAACAGCACAATAATTAAAGAGAACATATAAAACAAATATATATATATATAGGTACACAATCTAGAAACATAGAGTAGTTTATCTCATGTGTATCTAGGCAACAAACAATTATTATTATGATTTCTTACACAAAAACAGGATAAAAAAAGTATTAAAAACAATATAAGATTAAATAGAGTAGCATAATACATACGCCGACTCAATTACTTCGTAATTAAGTCGGCGCATATATCAATTCCATGGATTATATTATATTATTCAACGCATAATAGGTATTTATGCAGCGGCGCGGGAGTGGGCAACCGAACCGGTCCGAAGGATGCGGCGCGTCTCGCGCCGCATATAGGTGGCATACAGCCAGCGCATTGGCTCGCGCGCGGTGCGCTTATGTAATCATTGTTTACATAGAACATAATACAAATGGACAGTTTGTTATTTATAAAAGAAGTATATCGGTGTTATCAGTGCCACATTCATCAACCACAAATTGTTGCATCAATAAAAAACCGTCACACTTCCAACCATCAGGCCTGATTGATATAATAGTGATAAATAATAATAAAGTATCAAACAAAGCCGCCTCTCGGGACGCCTGAACGTCGTGCATACCTACCTCGTCCGCAGATCACAACCATTACGTAAGTAACACTTGGTTTTTTATGATTATTACAACTTTTGTATTGATATAAAGTAATTTTTTAAATAAAATTTAAAATTTACTTTTGTTTTTAGTGATCTCAATGGGGGAGGCAAATCGTTCCAGCACCGTGTGGCGGCATATTTGAAACAGCCTCGAAATGCTGTTGTTTTATACTTTGGCATTGTGAGCGGGTTGGAAGTGGAACGAGTGGAGTACAAATAGTGGTCCTGTCTCCAGCTTAACTTATTAAACAGGTACAACGGTTTCTGTGTATTTACAATGCCAAATAATAACGTAGCCAGGTGAAGCTGTCGTCGCGCTGCCATTTTTAAAATATTGGCTTCATTTATGTACGGTGTGACATGGCTACGACGTGGGATATCGAAACAGAACCTGGCACAAGCATTTTGAACCCGTTGTATTAGTCGGGTGGTTCTAGCTAGTAAACATGGACCATACACAACATCCATAAAGTTAAATTTTGCTAGCACCAGGCTGTCTACTAACCTCTTTCGCAATGCAACACTTAAATAATTTCTAAACCTATAAAGTAACTTTAACCTATAAAAACAATTTTTTGCAACATCGCTAATATACGCTTCAAAGTGAAGTTCCGGGTCCATTATCAAGCCTAAGTTGCATGCCGAATCCACTCTTGATATTTCAACCCCTTTTACTTTTATAACGGGCTTAGCTAATAAAATATCTTTGATTTGTTTTTTACTGCCTAGTATCATGAACTTAGACTTCAGTGGATTTAAAACCAGGGAGTTTACCTCAGACCATCTGACCACCTCGTTCAGAACCTTATTGATCTTGAAGGCCATAGCAGTCGTGTCTTCCGCTTTAAATGACACATATAATTGTAGATCATCCGCGTATATATGGTACTGGCAATCTGTCAAACATTTTGTAATGTCAGCAGTGTAGATGATGAACAGCAAAGGTCCAAGGATGGATCCTTGTGGAATTCCTCGGGATACAGATTGGGGAGGGGATGATATTGAAGAACCATCCTCCTTCTGTATCTCGACGTACTGCGATCTGTTTGTCAAATAGCCATTGAACCATCTAACTGCACTTTCACTAAAACCATAATATTTTAACTTTGAAAGTAGCAGTGGCACATTTATGGCGTCAAAAGCACGGGAGTAGTCCAATAACGTCAGAATAGTACCCTCCCCCCTGTCCCGCGCTTCAATGATATTTCCCACCACATCCGCTAGAGCCGTTGCCGCACCGCGTCCCCGTCTGAAACCAGACTGTAGTTCAGGGAGAATATTGTTTTCTTCAAGATATTCCATCATTTGCAAATATACAACCCGTTCCAGAACCTTAGATAAGCAAGGCAATATGCTTATCGGACGAAGGTCTTTGTAAGTCTGAGGGGTATTATTTTTAGCTAATGGCAAAACCTTTGCACAGCGCCAAAGCTCAGGAAACGAATTTGTACTGATAGAAGTATTTATTATATCTGTTATTGCAGAAAGACTATGAGGTAGTGTGAGCTTCAACATCTCAATGGAGATACCGTCTATTCCCTGAGCATTTGTAGTAATATCTTTAATTATTTTCAAAATAAGCCCACGATCTACAGTTTTAAGCGAGAACTCTGATTTTCCGTAACTATGGAATTCAAAAAAGGTTAGCTGAGAAATGGATACATGTGGACTGCCGGGAACGTCCAGGAAAGCGGTATTTATTACCTGTGGGTCCTGTAAATGACATGGCAAATTAGTCCCCTGATTAGTTTGATATACATGAGTTTTTAAGTTTTTCCACAAGCTTTTGGGATCGTGTATTTTCTCATTAATATTCTTATTAAAATAGGCTCGTTTCTCGGCATGTAAAGATTCCTTGACTTGACGTTTTAGTTGAAGGTAATAATCTTTGTGGCTGTCCATTTTAGACAAGTGATAGCGATTACGCGCGTCATTACGCAGACTGAACATTAATTTTATTGTGTCCGTTATCCAAGGGGTTGCAGGGCCACGGAAAACCCTAACCATTAAAGGGGCGTGTGCATCAAAAAGTTGTAAAATATATTGAGTAAACACAAATACCATACTATCCACATTCCCTGCCCCACATATGTTATCCCAGTGAATAGAGTCCAGGTCGCTAGAGAAGTTCTCAAAAATTATATTTTTGAGTGGACGATATTTCACTATTCTTTTCTGTGGTTTGTCTTTTCTTATTATTAATTCACATGTTACAAAAGAATGATGGCCCAGCTCATCAATATGATCCACACATACTCCACACTACAGATACCAACAGAAGGCCTAACGCCTTCTGATGATCTAAGGCAACAACAACCTAACTATAATATACAAAATATTCATACATTTTCCAACCACATATAAAAAATCTCCAGAAATAATACTTACCATCTCAAACCCCATTAATTTTGTATCACAATCCAGCAAGATTTCTTTGTGAGAGCTCAGGTATTGACGTGGGTCATTCTAAGTGCTGATCATTGTATCTGAGAGAGGCACTTAAACACGTCTGCCATGTTTGATTAGTTCTCCATGTGTTGTGGTTTGTGTTTCAAATAAACGGCATTGTATCAAGAGAACAGAACTGTTTGTTAGGATGAGGAGGTGATTTTCGTTTTTTGTAGTATTTTATACGTGCACAAGTAATCCTATAATTGTCCGTGTGGATTAAGAATAGGGATTGTCACCACCCCATCATCCCATGGGCGTCGTAAGAGCTGACAGAGGGAGCATATTATGCAGAGAACAGCACTTTAAGAAAACTTGATACAAACCCTATACCAATCCGTTTGGCCAGCGTGGTATAGTAGGCCAATAAGGCCAAAGGAGAGGCCAAGTCCAGCAGTGGACTGTTAAAGGCTGATGATGATGATGAATCCTATAATTGTTGTATGTACAATTTCCTCGAATATTTGATTGTTTCTGTATACTCTGTATACTAAGGCCTATTGTCTACGTAAACCGCACGTCATACGCACGCTTTCGTCAATTGACGATTGCAAGACGAATGCTTGCATCTTGCGTATAAACAATCAAAACTGTGTCCACCGTGCGGCATGCTGCCGCGCGCACCGCATGACGACCGCATGACGAGACGTTGCCGCTCCGTGGACACAGTTTTGATTGTTTATACGCAAGATGCAAGCATTCGTCTTGCAATCGTCAATTGACGAAAGCGTGCGCATGACGTGCGGTTTACGTGGACAATAGGCCTTAGTTCGTGTTTGTTCAGAAGTAGTACGTAATTTCGTACCGTAGGTAAACAAGGTTATTCTAAGTAGGTATTCAAATTCGGGATTGTTGGTAAATATTACCTATAGTACCTATTGTATTTTGATTTCCGGAACCACCTTCCTACAAAAGACACATTGCTTAGCAATTTGATATTAGGTACTAATACCAATATATTAAAAATAAGGAATGTATGGTGTTTCTGACACCTTCACACAAAAACTACTAAACGGGTTGTATATAAAGTTTTGCACTAAAATAACTGTTACGAGCTGGGGTTCGGCGATAAATTAAACTCACTATGCCACTAAACTGTACTTTATTGATCACAACACAATTTATAAACACTTATTAAAAACACTTTTCCTCTCCACTAAACACTTCCGACTTACTTCCCTTCGCTTGATGATTATCGCTCCGATATTCAATTGTAACTGTGTCTTCTCGCCCGTCTGCGCGGTATTTATACCGGCCGGAACACATAACTAGTATTTTCGAGACGCATCACAAAATTTCTGGTAGCTTGCGGTCATTCTAGTTTGTTCTATTTACAGCAACGCCATCTATTAGAGGATAGAGGAAACAGCTTTAAACCACCGATACATCTTAACTCATCTAGTTCTCCCATTCACCGATAGATGGCGTTATTTTCAATTATTGCCATTCGTAACACGGCCTCCCTCTTAAACGTGTTTGTCTCGAACATCGTTGGACCCATAGTAACGAGCCAACCGGTCCACATGAACGATCTTCGGTGCACCTCGCGACCCCTTCTGGATTCGATAGGTGACGTCGTTCATCCTGGTAATTATGCGACATGGCCCATCCCATCTGGCTTATAACTAAGGCGATTTATCTTTGCTTCGTACTGGGTTATGAAGCCACACCAATGATCCCTCATCGAAGCCTTTGTTGTTCGCCTTCCGGTCGTAGCGAGTCTTCATCTTCTCAGACATCTGTTGTCCTGACTCCCTGATGTGCTCATATACATCGTTCATCTTGTTGCGTAGCTCAGTCGCGTAATCTGTTATATTGCGTGGAGATTCTGGTGGAATACCGGTGATTAAGTCTGCTGGTAAACGGAGTTCTCTTCCAAAATTGGCAAAAGCTGGTGTTATTCCTGTGGTTTCGTGAACCGCACTGCGATATGACAGGAGAAATGGTTGGATGTGCTTGTCCCAATCTCTTTGTTTGCTCTCCACGACCTTCGTCAGGTACCTTTCCAGTGATTGGTTAAACCGTTCAACCATGCCATCTGATTGCGGATTATAAGCCGAGGTCATGGTTTTATGTGCACCCATTACGCGACAAGTCTCCTTGAACACCTCAGATTCGAAGTTCCGGCCTTGATCGCTGTGGATTTCCAAGGGCACCCTGAACCGACAAAAGACTTCATGCACCAGCTTATCGGCCACTGTGGTAGCTTCTTGATTTGGGATTGCAAACACTTCAGGCCACTTCGTGAAGTAATCCATCACAACCAAGAAGTATTTGTTGCCGTTCTGGCTCTCCGGAAACGGTCCAGCAACATCCAATGCTATGCGTTCCCATGGGGCTCCCACATTGTACACCTTTAATGCACCTCTGCTTCGAGTATGTGGCCCCTTGACAGCCACACAACTTGTACATTTGCGGCACCAATCCTCGACGTCGTCCCGACAGTGGAGCCAATAAAACCGCTCTCGGATCTTAGTAAGGGTCTTCTTAACTCCCATATGACCTCCCGAAGCACCGTTGTGATAGAGCTGCAATACTGCCGGCACCTTACTTTTGGGCACTACCATTTACAAATGGCACTGGTTACCGCGAGCGTTTTCCCATTTGCGGCACAGAACTCCATCTTGGACAACCAAGCTTTCCCACTGTACCCAATAACCTTTGGTGATAGGGCTCATTGATGCGACATCACTCCATTTGGGCCTAGGAGCGCCTGATTTCTTCCACTCGAGAATCAGCTGTACATCCTTTTCGGTTTGCTGAGCATTCTGCAAAGCTTCTTTCCATTCGTCACTCAAGTCCGCCTTCAACGTCCTCACTAACGCTACCTGCTTTGCTTCCTATCGGGCACAGTGTTTGCGTTGGTCGGGGTAAAGCCTACGCGTCTGAGCATCTGCGCTACGTTGCTCTTGCCGCCAGACAGGTACGTCAGGTGACCCCTTCGGTGGAGACAGGGTACAAACGTGCCGCTTACGCTTTGGGCAGCTCAAGCGGATATGGCCTCTTTCCCCGCAGTTGTAGCACCGTGGTGAAGAAACAATTTCCCTGATACGGTAAGTTCGATTCTCGTGACGCGCTGCTTCCACCTCCAGAGCGTAGGCTAAGGTTTCCTTGAGGGCCTTGAAGTGCCAGAGTCTTACCGCTGCTCTAACCTCCAGGTCACGGATCCCATCGGTGAATGCCTGTACGAGGTTCGAGGTTAGATGGCTATCAGCGCCGGCGACGACTGGTATGCCTTCCTGACCAGCCTTTCCACCTCTAGAGCCCACTGCTGTAGAGTTTCTCCGGTGCGTTGCGACCTGTCCTTCAGCTGAGCACGATACACATGTTCGAGGTGCGCGTCTCTGTACCTCGCCTCCAGCGCCTCCAGAAGCTTCTCGTAGGTGACGTCCTGTCCGAGTGCCTCCAACACTGTCAAGGCCTGGTCGCGAAGGCCCAAGGTTAGGGCGGTTAAGGCCTGTTCTTTATTCCACCCAATTGATCGCATCACAGCCTCAAACTGGATCTTGTATGCCGACCATGATGACGAGCCATCAAATGGTGGAACCTTAAACCCACGGGGCGTGGGCGCTATAGCCGCTGATGTCACTTCCAGCCCACGCAATTTCTTCTCCACTTCAGCAACACAGGTCTCGTGCTGGTCATGTACATGCTTCTCTATAGAGGCGACGCGAGTCTCGAGCTGCTCGTGTACGACCTTCTCCACGTCGCTGATGCGGGCCTCGTGCTGCTGAAGTTCCTCCTTGACCACCTTCAGGTCCTTTCCTACAGCGGCGCTGAGGTCCTTCATGAGCACCAGCTGCTCTTCTAGGCGGCGCGCGTGCTCCTCCTTGTCGCGCTGGAGCTGTTCCTCTAGGCGGCGCACATGCTGCTCTTGACGGCGAGCCTGCTCCTCTTGACGGCGAGTCTGCTTCTCCTTAAGACGGGCCTGCTCCTCCTTGTCACGCTGGAGCTGTTCTTCCAGGCGGCGCGCGTGCTCGTCTTGACGGTGAGCCCGCTCCTCCCTGTCACGCTGTAGCTGTTCCTCCAGGCGGCGCGCATGCTCCTGCATGAACGTCATCAGAGCTGCGATGTCGGGCACCGTCAAGGAGTGTGTGGCGCTTGCAGGCTCCACTGCAGCCGCGGAGTCGCCTGGTCCACCAGACGATGGAGAAGGAACGTCTCCGAAGCGTCTTTGGTCCAGGTCTTGCTGGCGCTGGTTCCTGGCACGCACTCCTTCAGTTTCTTCCTTCGGCATAACCGGCATAATTTATCCCTTTCTTCTGACACCGATTTGTTACGAGCTGGGGTTCGGCGATAAATTAAACTCACTATGCCACTAAACTGTACTTTATTGATCACAATACAATTTATACACACTTATTAAAAACACTTTTCCACTCCACTAAACACTTCCGACTTACTTCCCTTTGCCTGATGATTATCGCTCCGATATTCAGTTGTAACTGTGTCTTCTCGCCCGTCTGCGCGGTATTTATACCGGCCGGAACACATAACTAGTATTTTCGAGACGCATCTCGAAAGTTCTGGTAGCTTGCGGTCATTCTAGTTTGTTCTATTTACTGCAACGCCATCTATTAGAGGATAGATGAAACAGCTTTAAACCACCGATACATCTAATCTCATCTAGTTCTCCCATTCACCGATAGATGGCGTTATTTTCAATTATTGCCATTCGTAACATAACTTATACACCAGAATACAATAAGCCGCAAGAAGAAGCTAGTTACTTCTAAAATTATCAAAAGCGTAGCCGATACCCAACTGATTCTAGAATTCGAAGAGGAAATCCATCAGGCACGATCACCTAGCCAGTGTGTGTGTGTCCCTCTAGTAAAAGAATCACCGCAACTCATTCTTCTACACGACCAAGACGTCTTGTCGAATCTGGAATTAGAGTAGACAAATTACAAGCACCTGAGTGGCTGAACTTCTTTGTCAGACTACAATATGTACACAAACATCACATCAAACTCATATTCTATCTACATCCTTGCCGTTCATATCATTTTATCAAATCTCCCGAGTAAAACAGAAGTGGTCATTTCATTAGTTTCTAATCCGCATTTTGATACAAGAAACTAAATAATACATGACGCAAAGGAGTCTGTAGTTGATACATCAAAGAAGCACTCATATTATATCATTGTTAGGAAAATAAAAATAAAATTCAATATTATTATATCAAAAAATTATATAAAATCTTGACGAAGTCGGTTTGAGCGAGAGATAATCTTTAAATCTCAGATAAAAGCAAGATACTCAAATTCACTTACTTCTTATCTAAGTTGAAATGCTTTGTAATATTAAACCAAGTCAACGAAATGATAAAAAAACTGAATATTGATTAGCAGCATGTCTTGTACGCCATTTATATTACAAAAAATATAACTTAATAATCGCACGCCTTTTCTGTATTACATAGCTAAATTGAAAGATCACTTTATGGAGTGTTTTTGTACAGATCATGAACATTGGGCGCGTTTGTTTTTTGACGCATTGTGGAAACCTACAGTTTGCGGTGTCCCCTAGGCTGGAATTAAGGGGCTCAGCCAAGGGCGACTGTGAGACTCCCCGACGAGAAGCGCCGGAACTACTCACTAAAACTAGCATGGTGCTCTTCTATCCGATCCCATTGAATAGCGAGGCCAAGGGAACTGTGTTAGCATTACTTCCGCGACCCACGTCTAGAGACTCCGCTACTGAATGTCGAAGTTTGAAATGTCAACGTATGTTAGTTCTAAAGTACAGGATCTCGATGAACGCCAGTTCGAAAGTTTACTGGAGCGAAGTATGCAAGGCCGACGTATCGTTCATATAAAAAAATCTTGTTAACTCGAGAAAATAGCTTGACGGAGCCCTGCTTTGCAGGGCTTCTATTTTTGGATAAAGCATCACAAGAAACCTAACATAACCATAGATAAATATAATACTATACAGTACAGATGGCGCAAGTCGAACATAAATCTTGGCCACGTTAAGTCCTTATAATTAGATCTCTATATTTATGAGTACTTGTTAATACCGTAAATAATACAACAGATGGCGCTAGCGACGAAAAAAATGGGAGTCGATGGTAGTGACATCTTACGTCTCATTTTGTAAGCAATGTTATTTTAAATTAAAAAGAAGAGATGGCGCTATAATAAAAAAGCATTCTGTCTAAAATGTTAACAATAATATTATGATATTTCACCTTGTCACCCAAGTGTGCCTCATTTCAAGGTTATAACACGATCAACCGATCTAGTAGGTACCTATTTTACGTATGTACCGGTGGCGTTAAAATATCTAGCGATATTTTTATGACTTTGTGTCTTTCCGTTCAAAATTTGGAATGCACTTTGTACACTGTTCCTTAAAGCTGATATTTGACATACTTACGTAAGTTTGGTGGCTATTTTACGGTAACATTGAAATGGTGCAGTGATGAATGACCTTGTGAATGCACCTTGGTCTGATGATGAAGCCGGGAAGGTGGTTACAGGAACTTCTAAACTACATATGATAAACTACCCGTGTTTGGGCTCGTTTAAATTGACTTGACAAAATCTTGTGAGGTTGCCTTGGTCTGATGATGAAGCCGGAAGATGGTCACAGGAACTCCTAAACTACACGTGATAAACTAGTAGTGTTTGGGCTCGTTTGAATAGACTTGACAAAACCTATGACCTTGTGAGGTTGCCTTGGTCAGACGATGAAACCGGAAGGTAGTCACAGGAACTCCTAAACTACACATGATAAACTAGTAGTGTTTGGGCTCGTTTGAATAGACTTGACAAAACCTATGACCTTGTGAGGTTGCCTTGGTCTGATGATGAAGCCGGAAGGTGGTCACAGGAACTCCCAAACAACACATGATAAACTAGTCGTGTTTGGGCTCGTTTGACAAGACTCGACAAAACCTATGATCATGTGAGGTTGCCTTGGTCTGATGATGAAGCCGGAAGGTGGTCACAGGAACTCCTAAACTACACATGATAAACTAGTAGTGTTTGGGCTCGTTTGAATAGATTTGACAAAACCTATGAGCTTGTGAGGTTGCCTTGGTCTGATGATGAAGCCGGAAGGTGGTCACTGGAACTCCTAAACTACACATGAGAAACTAGTAGTGTTTGGGCTCGTTTGAATAGACTTGACAAAACCTATGACCTTGTGAGGTTGCCTTAGTCTGATGGTCGGTGGTCCCAGGGTCTGTGGTGCATGCTACTGATAATATAATAGGTACTTACTATACTAGGTGGTGCTTTCCTTTGAGTTCTACTTCGTGAAAATTGTTATTCTGAATTTATATTATTATATTCTTAATTAAATTGGTATTCAGGCGAAATTAATGTAACCTAAATGGCGAACCCCTGGCGAAGCGAACGTCGAGATCATAGATTATACAGATATACTGTCGAGATTGCAAAAGGGGAATAGGTAGGTAACTATTAAAATGTAGAAATGAAACAACAGCTCATTTTATTTTTTTATTTATGAAACCATGATAACTAACAAACAATCTTGCAAAAACGTTGGAATTTTTTCTCTTCAACTTTCACGGGAACGAAGTCGCGCGCAAAAGCTAGTCATTACAATTGGTTTATTAATTCGGCCTTACAAGCAAGTTATGCAAACGTGCAAGTTAGTTATTTAGATAATTAACTCAATTGCATGTTGGCAAATTAATATTCTTTCATTGTTAAATTAGATAAAAAAAACTAAATTTAACTATTATAAGATCATTTGTTTTGTAGGATTCGTAATTTTGAAGCTGATTATAACGATTTTTTTTAATACTTGCAACACTTTCAAAGTATTTCTTACTTGAATTGAACGTACGCGATCGCGTCTCGCGTTTTGCCGATCCCCGATCGTAACGGAGTACTTTTACTTTCATGGGATATTATTCCTTACCGCCATACATTTACGGAACTTTGTCGCGCAAAACACTAAAATATTTGCAACACTTTCAAAGTATTTTTACTTGAACGTACGCGAACACGTTTCGCGTATTACCGACTCCCGACCGTAACGTAGTAGGGTTAGTACGCTAAATGTCAGCATCCTTACGGTTTTTCTGTTTTGAAATCGGTCTGGCACCATCAATTTGCAACGAAAGGATAGCTTCCGATGCGGTTTTGGATAATTTGATAAATCTATTTCATGTTTATGGGCATAAGGTTGACATTTCTACTACAAGGAAAAAGTACTAAGGTTTATATGCGTCGAGAACGAAAAAACCCTAAACGGACTTCACGGACCATGGTCGGTCGCGTTTTTCCCAAATATCGGCCGGGTATAGGATGTTTTAAATTAAGACGGATAAATATTATTAATATGATTTATTTTGGCAGGAGTCTCACTAAGTATACGTTATTAATCGTATTTGTTTAATAGTAGGTACAGTATTTTTTTATTTACACTTAAATAACGTTAGGTAAGTATTACAATTTATAACAAAGTAAACATCAAAATAATTATAATTTGTTCTGGATATCTTTTCAAAAATAATTCATACCATTTTTGGCCCAGAGTATCATTATTGAATATATTTATATTTTTAAGCTACGTAATTAACATGGGTTAAGGTAGCAAGTTCCAAAGAGCAATTTATATCTTATATTTCCATACCATAATAAGCTAATATAAATCTGCAACGACTGAGTCAGTCGTTGCCCATCGCTCCTGAGGATGCCTCGTGCAGAGGCGAAACACGTGTAATATAAATGTTTTCAATAATATCAACTCCTACATTTAAACTTAACTCTTTATATTATAAATAAATAAATGTATAATAAATATTTAATTTTGAGAAAATAAGAAAAGTAATCAGCCTGTATAGTTGGGCTCAAATTCGAGGCTGGTCGACATTACGATTTTTAATGTTTCTAAAGCCGGCCCCTATTTTGTGTACATTATTTCTCGAGATTCAACTAATATCACCCCGGCCGGTATTTGGCGATTAAACGTAAAATAGATTTATGTGCCTATATGCGTTGCAAATTCTCTTATTAAGGCAATGGAATTAGTACAATTGGAAATTATAAAACAAACTGCAATTACTTTTAGTCGCCCACGGCCGAGAATCCGGTTTTAATTAAAAATTGGTATTCTATTGGTGGCCTCCTATTTTCCCTTTAAAACAATACGTTAAACATTGAAAAATCTATCTCAAAATATAGTAGAAATCACTAATTACTAATACTAATAATAATGCTTAAAACAATAAAAAAGGAATGTCTGACCGTTCTAATATCAATCCCCGAAGTGTGGGTATTCACAGCAAGTAAGGTACTTTAAATATTAAATTGACGCTTCGACGGCGCAATCGCTACTGACGCTCAGTGTGCGAAGAGTGTGTAACATAATCGGAAAGTAACGCTTTGTACATATAGATTATGAACTAAGATTGTAATTCGAGTGGCAAATTTGTAACTTCAATACGTTTTTTAAATGAACGCAAGCCGAAAATGTGCAGACGGCCGAAGTTTGGGGAGGGGCCGACTTATGGCGTATTTACCCTACAGATACTTTTATGAAATAATATTCCTTACTGCCATACATTTACGGAACTTTGTCGCGCAAAACACTAAAATACTTGAAAGTATCTTGAGTACTCGGGATTATAAAACTTGCAAGGTTTTGCGCGACATAAAAAAAATTAAATATATGGTAGTAAGGAATAAATTTCCATGAAAGTATTTAGAAAAGTCCATTACCTAATTTTGCGATAAACATCCTTACTCATATAAAGATAAGGTTTATTTTTCAATACAAACTTGCATTACCAGGGCGTCACACGAAGTTTTCTATACTCGAGTGCCCAAAAACTTGCTGATGATACCTGGTTTTCGACCCTGGTATTTTTATAGAGACACACACACGCGACTCATGAAGTCATGACTATCGGCATAGATAAATTTAATACTATACCTATCAGGAACCAAGCGAATGAGTTCTAGACTTCAAGAGAAGTCGGCTATCAAAGTTTAAAAATGCGTTTTGTTTTTTTCATAAGCTTGATTTACAACATACTCAAGATCAACTGTTTATTAGTTGCTATTGTCTGTTCAAGATACGAAAAAAATAAAGGGTAAAAAATATGCTGTATCATTTATGATTTGAAGGGACAGGCGTATTTTTGTAAAACTAACTGAATCTTTCGCTTGGAGTATTTAACTTAAATCTACTTTTGTTGCGAAGGCGACATTAAAAGAACCATTTTATGGTTTCTTTACATTTTATTTTTTCGTATCTTGAACAGACTATAGGTACCTATAAATGTAAGTCGCATATTGATTAACATAATTTATGAAAATTTATTATATAATACTACTACAAACACAGTACGTTTTTATTATGTATAAAATTTAAATTACACTACTTTTACGTACTTAAATGTAAAAACAAAACGCAATCGCTCGACTAGGTACCTATATAGGTACTTTTTAAAATAAATGCTCATGGCCGTTCATTGGTTAACATAATATCTTACTTTTTCAAATATTTGATGTTTATTTAATAAATATTTATTTATTTTACCATCTACAGATTAATACCAAATTAAATAAATATATACATACGTAAAAGCGCCATCTATGAATGCCGAGTGAAAGTTAACTCATTGTAACGTTTTACTACAAGCTAGTACGTATTTTGGCCACCAGAGCAACGAAGTGCACATCATATTTTTCAAAAATATTCATATTCAATTAAATGTTTAATTTTTTTATTTAATCGTAATAAAGGGATTTTTTAATTAATAAATATCATATTTTAGAACTTTATTTTCTTATTTATCATTTATGCATGAAAGTCATCAATAACAATCGATACTAGTAAAGCCATCTGTTGAGAGAGTTAAGAATGACGGAAAACGTTCTAAGGAATGAGACCCCATGACATAACCTATTAAGTTTCTCGACGTACGTCGACCTTGCATACTTCGCTCCAGTGAAATTTCGAACTGGCGTACATCGAGATCCTGCACTTTAGAACTATACTAACCCTTCGGGGATACAGGCGTGAGTCTATATAAACAAGCTGTTTTTTACAAAGCACATAATTTTGAATTCTCTGCGATCGCCAATCAAAGCAGGGCAGTTAATAATACCAAATATAACTTTTATTTAATGAGCAAAAATGCATACCTTCAGGCGATATCATTGCAATGTATATATGTAGCAATATGACCAAATAAGCTATGTATGCGTAGCTGGCTGCGTGGATGGATTTGAAAACTTAATAACTCAAATATTTCAGTTTGTATCGAATTTGACCGTGTCAAGGTCTACTGCTGACGTCATAGACTTTGTATACTAGGGGATCATCATCATCAGCTTGCCGTAATCCACTGCTGGATATAGGCTTCTCCAATGGCACGCCACTGAGACCGATTTTCGGCTAATATACTTAATAATAATACTGGGGGATGATTTCACAAAATTAATCATCATCATTGTCGTCCTGGCGTTATCCCGGTTGCGTCCAAGACTTACGTCTGGGAGCCTAGGGCCCGCTTATTAGTCTAACCAGATATGAGAGAATACTAGATTTCCAAGAGAGTGACTGCCGGCTAACCAACGCAACCCAAAGGGATAGCGAAATAACATGGTTTTAGACCAGTATCATTTAAGAGTGTGGACTCCCCGTAACAACTGTCAGAGATCTTAATAATAGCCAGGATCGACAGTCTAACGAGCTCTCTGAGGCATAGGGCAAGCCATAAAATTAACAATTAAATAAGTACTTAGCTTGGAAATCTCAGTGGTTGACGCCGGGTCTTCGAACCTGATACTTGCATGGCATTCTGTTGTATCTCCACTACGCTACCTTAAAATACAGATTGATCGTTGTGTAGAAAGCAAATTCCATATGCTATAGTTTTAACTTCAGTTTTTAGTTTATATCAACTCTGTTACATCACTTCATAATTATAGTACCGACTGCAACTTGGAATCCCTGCAATATTCAAGCAACTAGCACCTAGAATAAATAAGACTTACTTTAGTTAGCATTACAATACTAAGAGCGAAGTATTACCAAGTCTCACTATCGTCTAGAGTTTTCATTTGGTCACTGCTGCACTCCATAATGATAAGTAAGTAACGTTTCAACATAATACTTTCTAGTTGTGTAATGTTTCATTTGAAATGGAGGAAACGTTTGTTTATGTAAGATTGTATTGTTTTTTTGTTTCTGCGTACTTTTTAAAAATTTCGGTTGCGTCCAAAATAAAGACGACATATCTTCGAGTAGTCTATACCGTTCTGGGGTCTCGAACATGGTCTACACACAAGAACCGAACACTCGTAGTGAAATAAGAACCGAAACCGATTACTTGACACGTCCTTCAAATCTTTAGCGGTACGGTCTTAGGAACGGTAGCGATCCGACATTGCCACACAAGTCCGTCCAAGTGGATCATTGAAAGTCAAAGTCAAGTTACACTATTATCGCGGTATCTCAAAGAATAAGTAAAATTTATTATATAACAATTTATTTAATTATCCATTTCAATACTTGAATTATATTTGTATGAACGGTTTTGTAAATAAATAACACAAAATCGAAAAGTTTGAAACAAAACCGATTAATGTTGTGGTGATCCATTATTTTGTGCTAAAGAATCTTCTTTCTCTTAGCGTTATCCCAGTTTTCAATCTGGGGTCCGCTTAATACTCTAACCGGATTTGGCTGAATATCAGCTTTTCCACAGAGCGACTGCCTGTCTGACCGCCGCAACCCGAAGGGATAGCAATATTCCATGGTTTAGACTAGTGTCAGTTTATTTAGAAGGTACTGACGCCCTGTAACGACTGTCTACGATGTTCATGACAACCGGGAACGACAGCTTAACGTGCTCTCCGAGGCACGGGACAAGCGATAATTAACAATTCAATATGCACATAACTCAGAAAAGTCATTGGTGCGCGCCGTGGATTCGAACCCGATACCCTCTGCATGGCAGTTTGTTGGTATATCCACTCGGCTATCGCTGCCTCAATTTTGTGCTTAAGAATGTTTATATTTAAAAAAAAATATATATATAGGTAAAGATTCATTAAATATGCTGCAAACGCGAAAAGTTTTCGATATACTCTAAAAAGGCTATTTTTGAAAATTTTGTGTGAACATAAGATATTATGTAGGCCTTATTATACACCACGGTCTAAGGATTCGATACTTCATTTAGTTCGAATTAGGCTTCTTAGAGAAATGCAAGTTTATGTTTTCTTTCTATTATTCGTCACATTGATTCTAAGGAGTTTTTAACAGATCTTAAAAAACAACAGTCATTTTTTAAATATATCGCGCTAGAACTAAACTTTCAAGTATAATTTCATCTGTGCATAAATTATATTCATCATCGCCATCATTAATGTCAATGTAACATTCACATCTACATACCTAATATTATTAGCAAAAAGTCAGAGATCATCACTACTTTGAGCATTTAAAGCAAAATAAAATAGTGCATCTTCTGAAACTCACTTATATTTACGTTGTACCGAGCAGATGTCGAGTGCAGTTCTTTCCGATTAAATAGAATCCACTACATACATACATCACACAGGGATTTTATCGATAGAAATGCGTCTCGGTCGATTTCATGTGGTCACTGGGAAGAGTAGTAACTATTTCAGTTAGGGTTGATACTTCCTGTTTACGGAAATTCAATACAGCTATCTGTTTGTTTCGTTTGTTTGTCTGGGTTTCCAGTGGAGATGTGCGGTGCTTTAAATCTTTTTTTATGAAATTTCGTATTCTTACAGCCGTGTTGACACGATACGACTACATTTGGACGGAGTGAATTAGACATTTTCTCTTTAACTGGTATTCATTATTTGGATAAGTAGGTAGTGAGCTTTCACGAGAGTAACGCACGAAATTGAATTATTTTACAGTCATTCTCTTCAGCTGGTATGTGATCCGTGTATTTAGTTGGTTTTGATGTAAGAACGATGTGCAGAATAAATGTATTTTTTTCTTTTGGGGTTATTTTATTGACTGACTTATCACGTAAGTACGTTTATCCTTTAGAGGTAGTTATAAGTAACTGTTACGAGAAAAGAATAAATTAAATGTCGTGCCCTGGCCAGGATTCATGAAACCCAATGGAAAAAAGAAACATGTACGATACGAAGGTGCGGAATAAAAGCGCATACCACGGTAGGGCTTCTTAGTTGCCCACATAATTGAGTTTTAAAATATTGCCACCTATCTATAGCGCATTACCTGCCTTCATTCTGCCTCTCCACCTTTTAATCACCAGCTGATTGTTCTAACCTTATCCCACTAGACTCACCTTCAGTCGTTCCTTTCTAATTTCACCAGGTTTGACAGAATATTAGATTTTCCACAGCACACACTACAGATACCAACAGAAGGCCTAACGCCTTCTGTTGATCTAAGACAACAACAACCTAACTATAATATACAAAATATTCATACATTTTCCAACCACATATAAAAAATCTCCAGAAATAATACTTACCATCTCAAACCCCATTAATTTTGTATCACAATTCAGCAAGATTTCTTTGTGAGAGCTCAGGTATTGACGTGGGTCAATCTAAGTGCTGATCATTGTATCTGAAAGAGGTACTTAAACACGTCGGCCATGTTTGATTAGTTCTCCATGTGTTGTGGTTCGTGTTTCAAATAAACGGCATTGTTTCAAGAGAACAGAACTGTTTGTTAGGATGAGGAAGTGATTTTCGTTTTCTGTAGTGTTTTATATGTGCACAAGTAATCCTATAATTGTTGTATGTACAATTTCCACGAATATTTGATAGTTTCTGTATACTCTGTATACTAAGTTCGTGTTTGTTTAGAAGTAGTACGTAATTTCGTACCGTAGGCACAGAATAATTAATAGTACTAACGTACAGAAGCTTCACTTTTCAAACCAATTTATTGAAATTGTGACTCTTGGTACTAAGCAATAAAGTTCAATTCAGCTCGCATAAGCACTCAGTGCCTAATGCGATATTAACCTAACAGTTCCCGTTCTTTTCTAACACATAACGCTGTCGCTGTCTGGCGCGGAGTGGCGCGCTAGGGTTGTCGACTTGGTGCTGCTACTATATTTATTCATCGTCTATCTACCTACTTGACCACGTACCTAATAATAAATAATTATCCTATAAGTATCCTATCCCACTGTTTGAGCTAGTAGAACAAAAGCACAAAAATTCTGGTCGTTTACATTTTTACTATACAAATTCTTAGTTATTTCTTAAACGCGTGGACCGATTTACATGATTCAAACAGATAAAATAGTTTTTAAACCAGATCTTTAATTTGACATAATCGTTGAGATATCTCAACAAACAAAAAATCAAATTTTCAAGTTGCTCTCGTAATATAAATAAAATCAAATTTTCAAGTCGCTTTCGACACACAGTTAATTAAGCAATACTTTGCATTAGACTTGTGATGATACATTTTTGTTGTTAAAGGCGTTTAAGTATATAATTTGAACAGTGTATGAACACTGCGCGTGAGAATACGGAGCGGTCGCACTCGTTGCGTGACGTCTAATGTGAGCGGCGCGCGGCAACCTACTAAATCCAACCATGTCGAGATGGTCGGCCGAGGTACTTGTAAGTTTGTACCTAAAATGCGAAGTGCGCCCGGCCTGCCGTAGGTAAACAAGGTTATTTTAAGTAGGTATTCAAATTCGGGTTTGTTGGTAAATATTACCTATAGTACCTATTGTACTTTGATTTCCGGAACCACCTTCCTACAAAGGACACATTGCTTAACAATTTTATATTAGGTACTAATACCTATACATTAAAAATGAGGAATGTATAGTGTTTCTGACACCTTCACACAAAAACTACTAAACGGGTTGTATATAAAGTTTTGCACTAAAATAACTTATACATCAGAATACAATAAGCAGCAAGAAGAAGCTAGTTACTTCTAAAATTATCAAAAGTGTAGCCGATACCCAACTGATTCTAGAATTCGAAGAGGAGATCCACCAGGCACGATCACCTAGCCTGGGCAGTGTGTGTGTGTCCCTCTAGTAAAAGAATCACCGCAACTCATTCTTCTACACGACCAAGACGTCTTGCCGAATCTGGGATTAGAGTAGACAAATTACAAGCACCTGAGCGGCTGAACTTCTTTGTCAGACTACAATATCAGTCACAATATCAGACTACAGACATCACATCAAACTCATATTCTATCTACATCCTTGCCGTTCATATCATTTTATCAAATCTCTCGAGTAAAACAGAAGTAGTCATTTCATTAGTTTCTAATCCGCATTTTGATACAAGAAACTGAATAATACATGACGCAAAGGAGTCTGTAGTTGATACATCAAAGAAGCACTCATATTATAACATTGTTTGGAAAATAAAAATAAAATTCAATATTATTAAATCACAAAATTATATAAAATCTTGACGAAGGCGGTTTGAGCGAGAGATAATCTTTAAATCTCAGATAAAAGCAAGATACTCAAATTCACTTACTTCTTATCAAAGTTGAAATGCTTTGTAATATTAAACCAAGTCAACGAAATGATAAAAAAACTGAATATTGCTTAGCAGCATGTCTTGTACGCCATTTATATTACAAAAAATATAACTTAATAATCGCACGCCTTTTCTGTAGTACATAGCTAAATTGAAAGATCACTTTATGGAGTGTTTTTGTACAGATCATGAACATTGGGCGCGTTTGTTTTTTGACGCATTGTGGAAACCTACAGTTTGCGGTGTCCCCTAGGCTGGAATTAAGGGGCTCAGCCAAGGGTGACTGTGATACTCCCCGATGAGAAGCGCCGGAACTACTCACTAAAACCAGCATGGTGCTCTTCTATCCGATCCCATTAAATAGCGAGGCCAAGGGAACTGTGTTAGCATTACTTCCGCGACCCACGTCTAGAGACTCCGCTACTGAATGTCGAAGTTTGAAATGTCAACGTATGTTAGTTCTAAAGTACAGGATCTCGATGAACGCCAGTTCGAAAGTTCACTGGAGCGAAGTATGCAAGGCCGACGTATCGTTCATATAAAAAAGTCTTGTTAACTCGAGAAACTAGCTTGACGGAGCCCTGCTTTGCAGGGCTCCTATTTTTGTATAAAGGGTCACAAGAAACCTAACATAACCTATTAAGTTTCTCGACGTACGTCGGCCTTGCATACTTCGCTCCAGTGAACTTTTGAACTGGCGTACATCGAGATCCTGTACTTTAGAACTATACTTACCCTTCGGGGATACAGGCGTGAGTCTATATAAACAAGCTGTTTTTTACAAAGCACATAATTTTGAATTATCTGCGATTGCCAATTAAAGCAGGGAAGCCAATAATACCAAATATAACTTTTATTTAACGAGCAAAAATGCATACCTTCAGGCGATACCATTGCAATGTATATATGTAGCAATATGGCCAAATAAGCTATGTATGCGTAGCTGGCTGCGTGGATGGATTTGAAAACTTAATAACTCAAATATTTCAGTTTGTATCGAATTTGACCGTGTCAAGGTCTACTGCTGACGTCAAAGACTTTGGATACTAGGGGATCATCATCATCAGCTTGCCGTAATCCACTGCTGGATATAGGCCTCTCCAATGGCACGCCACTGAGACCGATTTTCGGCTAATACACTTAATATTAATACTGGGGGATGATTTCACAAAATTAATCATCATCATTGTCGTCCTGGCGTTATCCCGGTTGCGTCCAAGACTTACGTCTGGGAGTCTTAGGCCCGCTTATTAGTCTAACCAGATATGAGAGAATACTAGTTTTTCAAGAGAGTGACTGCCGGCTAACCAACGCAACCCAAAGGGATAGCGAAATAACATGGTTTTAGACCAGTATCATTTAAGAGTGTGGACTCCCTGTGGTCCTGGCGTTATCCCGGTTGCGTCCAAGACTTACGTCTGGGAGTGTAGGGCCCGCTTTTTAGTCTAACCAGATATGAGAGAATACTAGTTTTTCAAGAGAGTGACTGCCGGCTAACCAACGCAACCCAAAGGGATAGCGAAATAACATGGTTTTAGACCAGTATCATTTAAGAGTGTGGACTCCCCGTAACAACTGTCAGAAATCTTCATAATAGCCAGGATCGACAGTCTAACGTGCTCTCTGAGGCATAGGGCAAGCCATAAAATTAACAATTAAATAAGTACTTAGCTTGGAAATCTCAGTGGTTGACGCCGGGTCTTCGAACCTGATACTTGCATGGCATTCTGTTGTATCTCCACTACGCTACCTTAAAATACAGATTGATCGTTGTGTAGAAAGCAAATTCCATATGCTATAGTTTTAACTTCAGTTTTTAGTTTATATCAACTCTGTTACATCACTTCATAATTATAGTACCGACTGCAACTTGGAATCCCTGCAATATTCAAGCAACTAGCACCTAGAATAAATAAGACTTATTTTAGTTAGCATTACAATACTAAGAGCGAAATATTACCAAGTCTCACTATCGTCTAGAGTTTTCATTTGGTCACTGCTGCACTCCATAATAATAAGTAAGTAATGTTTCAACATAATACTTTCTAGTTGTGTAATGTTTCATTTGAAATGGAGGAAACGTTTGTTTTTGTAAGATTGTATTGTTTTTTTGTTTCTACGTACTTTTTAAAAATTTCGTTTGCGTCCAAAATAAAGACGACATATCTTCGAGTAGTCTATACCGTTCTGGGGTCTCGAACATGGTCTACACACAAGAACCGAACACTCGTAGTGAAATAAGAACCGAAACCGATTACTTGACACGTCCTTCAGATCTTTAGCGGTACGGTCTTAGGAACGGTAGCGATCCGACATTGCCACACAAGTCCGTCCAAGTGGATCATTGAAAGTCAAAGTCAAGTTACACTATTATCGCTGTATCTCATAGAATAAGTAAAATTTATTATATAACAATTTATTTAATTATCCATTTCAATAAACTATTTGAATACTTGAATTATATTTGTATGAACGGTTAACGGTAATATTATTGCCAAGAAGTCAGAGATCATCACTATTTTGAGCATTTAAAGCAAAATAAAATAGTGCATCTTCTGAAACTCACTTATATTTACGTTGTACCGAGCAGATGTCGAGTGCAATTCTTTCCGATTAAATAAAATCCACTACATACATACACCATACTGGGATTTTATCGATAGAAATGCGTCTCGGTCGATTTCATGTGGTCACTGGGAAGAGTAGTAACTATTTCAGTTAGGGTTGATACTTCCTGTTTACGGAAATTCAATACAGCTATCTGTTTGTTTCGTTTGTTTGTCTGGGTTTTCAGTGGAGATGTGCGGTGCTTGAGCTATTGAGACAAAATATGTGCGTAGTCCGCAGCACTTCCGCTAGGCTAGTGATCAAACGTTCAGTGTGATTGCGTATTAAATTGATAATTATTCATCGTTTGCTAAAAGGTAAAGGTGATCGTCGTCTTACCTGTATTTTTCATAACGTTCTTGAAATAAATGTGAAATCTGCCAGCCTGCACTTGGCTAGCGTGGTCGACTATAGGCCATACTCGACAAGTAAGTTCAGGCTGGCTCTTCTCACAGTGCGAAGAGGCATGTGTTCTGCAGTGGAACAGTTTATAAGCAGAGCTGATATTATAATTTGTGTTGTCTAAAGGCTGAGTCTAGGCAAATAAATTAATTTTATGATCGTTCCTTGCGGTCACTACTCCAACGCCTTTCATCTCTGGTGGTAACGCAACTTTATCATTTAAGAGTGTGGACTCCCCGTAACAACTGTCAGAAATCTTCATAATAGCCAGGATCGACAGTCTAACGTGCTCTCTGAGGCATAGGGCAAGCCATAAAATTAACAATTAAATAAGTACTTAGCTTGGAAATCTCAGTGGTTGACGCCGGGTCTTCGAACCTGATACTTGCATGGCATTCTGTTGTATCTCCACTACGCTACCTTAAAATACAGATTGATCGTTGTGTAGAAAGCAAATTCCATATGCTATAGTTTTAACTTCAGTTTTTAGTTTATATCAACTCTGTTACATCACTTCATAATTATAGTACCGACTGCAACTTGGAATCCCTGCAATATTCAAGCAACTAGCACCTAGAATAAATAAGACTTATTTTAGTTAGCATTACAATACTAAGAGCGAAATATTACCAAGTCTCACTATCGTCTAGAGTTTTCATTTGGTCACTGCTGCACTCCATAATAATAAGTAAGTAATGTTTCAACATAATACTTTCTAGTTGTGTAATGTTTCATTTGAAATGGAGGAAACGTTTGTTTTTGTAAGATTGTATTGTTTTTTTGTTTCTACGTACTTTTTAAAAATTTCGTTTGCGTCCAAAATAAAGACGACATATCTTCGAGTAGTCTATACCGTTCTGGGGTCTCGAACATGGTCTACACACAAGAACCGAACACTCGTAGTGAAATAAGAACCGAAACCGATTACTTGACACGTCCTTCAGATCTTTAGCGGTACGGTCTTAGGAACGGTAGCGATCCGACATTGCCACACAAGTCCGTCCAAGTGGATCATTGAAAGTCAAAGTCAAGTTACACTATTATCGCTGTATCTCATAGAATAAGTAAAATTTATTATATAACAATTTATTTAATTATCCATTTCAATAAACTATTTGAATACTTGAATTATATTTGTATGAACGGTTAACGGTAATATTATTGCCAAGAAGTCAGAGATCATCACTATTTTGAGCATTTAAAGCAAAATAAAATAGTGCATCTTCTGAAACTCACTTATATTTACGTTGTACCGAGCAGATGTCGAGTGCAATTCTTTCCGATTAAATAAAATCCACTACATACATACACCATACTGGGATTTTATCGATAGAAATGCGTCTCGGTCGATTTCATGTGGTCACTGGGAAGAGTAGTAACTATTTCAGTTAGGGTTGATACTTCCTGTTTACGGAAATTCAATACAGCTATCTGTTTGTTTCGTTTGTTTGTCTGGGTTTTCAGTGGAGATGTGCGGTGCTTGAGCTATTGAGACAAAATATGTGCGTAGTCCGCAGCACTTCCGCTAGGCTAGTGATCAAACGTTCAGTGTGATTGCGTATTAAATTGATAATTATTCATCGTTTGCTAAAAGGTAAAGGTGATCGTCGTCTTACCTGTATTTTTCATAACGTTCTTGAAATAAATGTGAAATCTGCCAGCCTGCACTTGGCTAGCGTGGTCGACTATAGGCCATACTCGACAAGTAAGTTCAGGCTGGCTCTTCTCACAGTGCGAAGAGGCATGTGTTCTGCAGTGGAACAGTTTATAAGCAGAGCTGATATTATAATTTGTGTTGTCTAAAGGCTGAGTCTAGGCAAATAAATTAATTTTATGATCGTTCCTTGCGGTCACTACTCCAACGCCTTTTATCTCTGGTGGTAACGCAACTTTACCATTGCATTTGTTTATACAATATAGTCCTGTCTGTGTGGTGACGGATTAAGAATAAAAATAAAATAAATAATAAAATAAAAAATAAAAAATGTTTATTGTTACAAATTCTATCAGTCGTAGTGAATTATACAGCTTTTGATGGAGAGACAGTTCTCACTGTACGACGCGTGTGTGATGTGTGTGTGTGTGTGTTATGTGTGTGTGTTTATGCGCGTGTATTTGTTTATTTAAGTAGTGTATATAAGTAATTTCTCAGTCATATTGTAGTCAAGTTGTTGTAGCCAATAAGTTACTTTATTTTTGACGTCGTGTTTATTTAGTCCTGCAATATTTAGTAATCTATTAGCCGTGTTATATACTTTTATGCTTACACTTTTAAATTGTCGTCTGCCAAATGATGTTTTACGCCGAATATTCGAACAGGCTAGCCTTTTGGAGCGCTTGTTAGGATCAGGAGGGGGTACAGATGGCTGCCTCTTTATTATAACTTTGAGCACAAAAAGCTGACGAATTGACAAGACTCTGCAGTCTGAAAATAGTTGCACTGTTGGGTAACGATAGGGTTTTCTTGTCATTACCTTCAATACAGCTCTTTGCGCTCGTTCTAACCCAATTAGACATGTTTTGGCTGCCCCACCCCATACTGTAATGCAGTATTGAACAACGGACTGAAATAAAGCTACGTAAACTAATTTAAGTTTTTCTAGGTTTGCTATATCTCTAAGATTTTTAAAAATGTATATCAGCCGCCTTGTTCGTGTTATCATTAGGGCTATGTGTCTATCCCATTTCAGTCCTCTGTCCAGTTGCACACCTAGGTACCCAGCACAGTCGGCCCGAGTAAGTTCAAGGCAATTGTAGTTATTCTGGGAAGAAGGCAATTGCAGTTATTCTGGGAAGCTTTAATGCTGAAGTCTCGCGGTGGGCTATTTATTGTTGTCATTGAAAACGGTACATAATTTTTTTGGTGAGATTTAAAGTAAGTAAATTACTTTTGAGCCAACACATAATTTTTCAAGGGAGTATTCCGTTCTCTTTTTAACCAGCTGCCAATTTGGAAACAAGTATCGCCGTGTCGTCCGCATATGTAAAAATCCTAGTATAAGGAAGCGACATAGTGCAGAGGTCGTTTATGTATATTTGGAAGAGGGTCGAGCCAAGGATACTCCCCTGTGGGACACAGTAAGATACATTTTCCTCCTCATCACTCACATAGCCTTCTATTTTCACGGATTGTTTTCTGCCACTTAGGTAGTTTTTGAAGATGTCATGCGCCGTGCCTCGTATGCCATGTTTTTCCAACTTTGCTAGAAGTGTGGGAACAGAGACTGTGTCGAAAGCCTTAGAGAGGTCCAAAAAAACACAGAGACATTTAACTTTGTTGTCAAGATTTTCAACTATTGTGCTCGTCAAGTCTTGTACAGCATCTTCAGTTGATACGTTTCGACGGAATCCATACTGGTTATTTGCTAGGATGTTATATTTAGCGAGATAATTTTGAAGTGCACTATTCAAAAACTTCTCAAGGATTTTTGAGAGGACAGATAGCACTGTGATAGATCGATAATTACTGACAAAATCTCTGTCCCCGTCCTTATATATTGGATGGACAATAGCAGTCTTGAAAATATCGGGAAATATACCAGTGCATATAGCCCGGTTACATATATGAGTGATGGAGGGGATAAGCACATGTCGAGACTGTCTCAATACCAGAGAGGGAATACCGTCAGAGCTCACCGCACAGTCCACACGAAGTTGCAAGATAATGGCTTCTACGTCCGCCTCGGACACCTCCAAGAGGGCCATCGAGTTAAGGGCACTTTTTATGTTACATAGGTAATTGGGGAGGTCAGTAGGTGATGCAGAAGATGAAGTTAAAATTTGGTCAGCCAGTCTTTTTCCTGTGTCTGTAAAATATTTACAGACGTTGTTGACAGATGTTTGTGGGTTTGCAGATATTTTAAGGAGTTCTACAGGACTAACTTTAAGTTTAGTGGTGTTTATCAGCGTCTTAATGGCCTTCCATAGGGCCTTTGTGTCTTTCCCTGCGTTTTCAATTAAACTTTTGCCATAAGCTATTTTCAGTTTGCGCAGTTGTGAGTTGCAAAAATGTCTGTAACGTGAATAGGTAATTTTAAGTGTCATGTTGTCAGGAGCCTTCTTTGATTTAATGTGTAGACTATCACGATTCCTGATGCAACGGAGTAAGCCGGGTGTCATCCACGGTTTGAGGATTCTATTTCTGTTACTTTGTCGGGTTTTTCGAGTATTTTTATTAATTACAGATGAAATCATGGTCACAAGTTTGTTCGCGGCCAAGTTTGGATCATTTATCTCCAATATTTCGGCATAATCGATAGCCGAGTGGATATACCAACAGACTGCCATGTAGAGGGTATCGGGTTCGAATCCACGGCGCGCACCAATGACTTTTCGGAGTTATGTGCGTATTGAATGGTTAATTATCGCTTATCCCGTGCCTCGGAGAGCACGTTAAGCCGTCGGTTCCGGTTGTCATGAAGATCTTTGACAGTCGTTACAGGGCGTCAGTACCCTCTAAACAAACTGACACTAGTCTTTTATTTTATATAGACCCACGCCTGTATTCCCTAAGGGGTAGGCAGAGGTGTAATATTACACCCACATTTCGCCATGAATTTTTAGGTCCCACGTAATCGGGGGCGAGCCTATTGCCGTACGGGGCACATTACCATTACACAGTCTTTAACCATGGAATATCTCGCTATCGCTTCGGGTTGCGGAGGTCAGACAGGCAGTCGCTCTGTGGAAAAGCTAATATTCAGCCAAATCCGGTTAGACTAGAAAGCGGACCCCAGACTGAAACTGGGATAACGCTAAGAGGATGATGAGGATGATGATTTCGGCATAATCGAGTTTTTCTAAGTCGTCTTTAATTTGTTGGTAATCTATCGTGGTCTTAATATAGGAGTGCTGACGCAGAAGTCCGGCGTTTTCAACAACCAGAACAAGGGGTAGGTGATCCGTTATGTGTGAATCAAGAACCAATGTTGTAGTTGGAAGGGTTGTTTTTGTAAGTAGGTGGTCTAAACACACCATCGATGATTTGAACAGTCTGCAGCTAAAGTATCCTAAGCGCAGAGATGAGCCGACCGGACTCTTGTCAGTGGCGCCGGATCTGCAGAGTCGTCGAACACTACTTCAAAAACCCGTAAATAGTTTATCCTTTTATCACTACTCATATTATTTTTAACATACTATAAGTTAAACTATTATCTTATTTATCACTTCTTAGATTTATCACGGTCGTGTTGTTTACATTCCACTTTAATGTTGTTGACAGCAGTTTGACTTTGACAGATGTCAGATTAGCGAACTTTTTACCATAGAGCATAGACGTTCGGAAACTGTTTACAAAACTGTTTTGTTGTTTTCTTCTCTTTTTCTGAATGATGTTTATTTTATTGTGCTAAGTTTATGTATTTTAATTTTATTGATTGTGTGAGCTGGCGGGTGGTACAGAGACGACTGTGTTGCCTATAAAATTCACAAATATTTATATTAGATATACTTAATATTTTATATAATAGTATTTCATATTTATTGTTTTATTATATAATATTATGGATATTGATACGTATTTATCAGCTAATGAATCAACTGCTTCTTCTGACAATGAGAGTTTCTGCTCGGCTGACGGCACGTTAAGCGAATGCCTTCATAAGGCATTTGCACTTCAATCTGGCTTGTTCTTAAACATCATACAATATTATTTAGCGGGTCTTAGTCGCGATAATTTATTTATTTCAAGGCATAAATACCTCTGTTATATTATTTATGCCTTGAAATAAATAAATTATCGCGACTAAGACCCGCTCAATAATGTTGTATGATGTATACAAATCGCGAAAGTTTAAAATCGATTATTGTTCTTAAACGTCTGTCACATTAATGCACAGAGTGTACCCAGCCATTATAGCGACCTGCTGGAAGCATTTTCCGGTTCCAATGCACATGCCATCCTGGTTTCAGAAAGTTGGCTAAAACCAGTTCTTCCTTCTACATCGTACTCTTTGCCCGTTACGTTCTTATTCGAAGTGACCTAATCAACAGGCGAGGAGGCGGTGTAGCTATCTATCTCCGCAGCACCTTCCCCTATAAAATTATCACTTCATCTATTGCCACTTCTTCACCTGCGGAGTTCTTATTTCTGGAGGTAAACGTCAAGGGTGCGAAAGCTGTTCTTGGCGTTGTGTATTGTCCTCCTAGTGTTGACTATTTCTCCAGTCTCGAGTCGATTCTGGAATCTTTAGGGTCCGAGTATACTCATCACATCATCATGGGCGACTTTAATACCGATCTCCTTTCCCGTCAATCCAGTCGTTCCTGTAAGTTACTTGACATCGTCCAGTCAGCCAGCCTCCAAGTGCTACCTATGCAAGCTACTCACCACAACAGCAACGGCGAGGATACATGGCTTGACTTAATACTAACATCAGATCCTTCCAAAGTCACGTCCCATGGCCAACTTTCCGCACCTGGTTTTACCCGCCATGACCTCATTTTCCTCTCCTACCGCCTTAAACCTCCTAAATCCCCGCCTAAAGTTCTGCGCATGCATTGTTTTAGTCGTATGGATGTTAAGAAGCTGAATAAGGATGCTGCCGAGTTAAACTGGAGTAGCATGATGTCTGCCTCCACGGTGGATGAAAAGGTAACCATATTTAACAACACAATCTCTGATTTATATGATGTTCATGCCCCAGTGAGACGGGTGAAGCTTAAACGTCCTCACGCGCCTTGCTTTTAGGCGATATAAAAAGGGCCGTTGTGATGAGAACTGGGAGCTTTTTAGATCTGCAAGAAATCGGTGTAATCAGATGGTGCGTAACGCCAAACGCCGACATATTCTCGATAACATAAATTTTTCATCACCTGCTAATACCTGGAGGTTGAACACTAGGCATTGGCAAACAGCAGCACGTCGACAATTGTGGGACTCTTGATCTGGATGAGATAAACCGATATTTCACCTCTACCATTTCGCTGGATCACCAGATTATGAGTCTCACGCTCAGTTACTTAGCGGGGTTGCCTCAACCCAATGTTGAATCATTCCAGTTTTCTCCAGAGTCTTCAGGCGAGATCAAAAAGTCAATCCTCTCCATAACATCTAATGCTGTGGGATGTGACAATATCAGCCGTCGCATGATAACAACTATCTTGGATCACATCCTACCTGCGATATCCCATATCATTAACTTTTCCCTTGCTTCCGGTACCTTCCCTTCCTTATGGCGTAAAGCCTACATAATTCCCCTGCCCAAAATCCAAAACCCTACTGTTCCTAGCCATTTCCGCCCAATTTCAATCCTACCCTTTCTATACAAAGTGCTAGAGGCCTGTGTTCACAAACAATTGGCTCGGTTTGTTCACAACAACCGATTGTTGAGCCCTTTAGAGTCCGGTTTCAGGCCAGGCCATAGCACTACCTCCGCCCTCCTTAAAGTGACTGGCGATATTCGAGAGGCCATGGAAAGCACCAAAATCACCGTGCTGGTGTTGATTGACTTTTCAAACGCCTTCAGTACCGTCAGTCACGATATCCTTTTATCTATCCTCTCTCATCTTAGGGTCTCGCCTGTAGCTCTGGATTGGTTCTCAACTTATCTTCGAGGGCGTCAGCAGTCTGTCCGCCTCGATGATTTATCGTCGGGGTGAGCCGACACTACTTCTGGCGTTCCTCAAGGCGGCATTATTTCTCCCTTGTTGTTTTCTATTTTTATAAATCTCCTGACTCAAAATCTTCAGTGTGCTTACCATTTGTATGTCGACGACTTGCAGATCTATTCACACGTAGATGTAGAATGCGTAGCAGAAGCCATAGATAACATAAATAGCGATTTGGCAGCTATATTAACTTGGTCGGACAAGTTTGGCTTAGCTGTCAATCCTAGTAAGACTCAAGCTATTGTTTTAGGTAGTCAAAGGATTTTAAAAAGAGACTGGACTTCACATCTTTACCAGCTATTACATTTAGTGGTACTACTATCAATCTTCACACAACAGTTAAAAATCTTGGGCTGCATATAGATAGCACGCTAAATTGGCAAACCCAAGTAAACCATGTGAGTCAGAAAGTCACCGGTACTTTACGCGCTCTCTACCGCCTAAAAAACTTTCTCCCGCCCGAGACTAAAACAATGCTTGTGCAAACTTTGATTTTCCCTCTGATCGACTATGGTGATGTATGTTACTTTGACCTGAATGCAGATCTCCTCAACAAACTTGACCGTCTTCTTAATAACTGCATTCGATTCATTTTCAATCTTCGCAAGTATGACCATGTTTCCACTTATCGTTCTCAATTGAAATGGCTCCCCATTCGTCAACGCCGTAGTTTGCGTGCTCTCACAACTCTCTATACCATTCTTACGTCTCCTACTCCCCCTGAGTATTTAACGCCCCTCTTCCAGTATTTATCTTCTAATCATGCTCGTAACCTTCGCTCTTCTAATAACCTTCTCCTCATGGTTCCAACTCACAGCTCTAATTTTCTTCACTCTTCTTTTTCTGTTCAATCAATCCTTCTCTGGAATATGCCCTTCCTCTTGAGATCAGGATGGCCAAGACCAAGTGTACCTTCAAGTTCAAAGTTAAAGAACCCTTATTGGCTGAAGCAGCAAGTGTATCATAATTCATTTATATTTCATTTTAACTTATAGTATGTATCTAGATATATATATGTATATATAAGTATATATAATATATTAGATGTACTAGTATGTAATAATATGTATTAATTGAAATTATGTTTATATATCTTAATTGATATCTATGTATGTATCTTATATATTTATTATAATCTATATAGGTATGTAAGTATATTTATGTAAGTTCAAATAATGTTCTCCTCATTATATTATTTATATAGCACCTACTTATTTTCTCTCTGCACCACTCAAAGGTAGACTGGGAGATAATGCTCATGGCATTAAGTCAAATATGTAGACATTCGTATAGGAAATTTATGGGTCGGAAAGAGACCGTGAGTCGAGTTAAAAGTAAGGTATTCTTCACTAAACGGGTCTTTATTGTTAGGACTTATATCAATATTAATGTCACCCACAAGTACCATATGCTGAGTTAAAAAATCACTAAACACATTACTGAGGCTATTAACGAAGGTATTAAATATTTATCTCGTTTTTGAGGATGGAGAGCGGTATACAGCCACTATACTTATTTTATTTTCAAGCTGGCAGAATAGACAGTTAGCATTGCTGAAAATTGGCTCGTATATCCTATAGGACAGTTTTGTACATATGAACATTATTATACCGTCGTTCTGGTTTAAATTAGATTTAGTAGCATGTGTTGTGTAACCGTCGAGTATTGGCAGGTTATTAACCTTACTAAGCCAGCACTCCGTGAGTACAATTATGTCGTATATAAGATTAGTTTGCGATAATAATATGCGTTATTGATCGAATTTTTTTATTTACACTACGAATATTAATATGAAACATAGTGATAGTATTGTAGCATTTTTCGACAAACTTATGGCATTCTTCTGCTTTACAAGCCTCGCATTCATTGACGACTCTAATATGTCTAAGTCATGGTTTATATTACCTATAGTAGCCATTAATATAATTTAGGAAAATAAACCAAAAGTAACAGCAATATTATGTAGGAGGCACTACTTGTACATATCTTGAAAATTAGATAAGTTTGATATGCAGTTGACTAGGGCGGTGACTAAGAGATATTTAATTGTCAAAGTGTTATGTGTTAAAAGCTGATGATGATGATACAATATACATTTGAATTAAATTTTTGTTGTTCAGCACTGTTTGTTTTATTTTATTAATTTATTTAAACTTTATGTACAACTCATAGGTACAATGGCGGACTTAATGCTATAAGCATTCTCCAATTCTTCATAAATAATTTATGAAAAATTGATTTAGGAGACGGTGGTAATTCTGCTTCAATAGACTATTTGTGTCATGCATCTGTGAGCTGCAGTTATAACTTAACACCACTTTGACACCACTTCTCCTCATAAAATATGATCATGACCGTAATATAAGTTAGTATTTCCAGCTGATAATATGAAAAGATGAAAGATCATCACGGTCCTACCGAAGGCTCATCGTACTGTCTGAGGCACCGGGCAGGTAATTGACAAAAGTTTACGTATAAAAGTAACATCATAAAATAAATCCATGCTATTTCGTTAAAGTTAAAATTTCTGGCAACGTTGAAAGTTAATGAAGTTCATTCGAAAGTTACATGATTCCATTAACTACAACACCGTATTTATTCGTAAACTATGAAGCCGTAGCCCTAATAGCGTGAATGCATTCGAGTGCATTAGCTCCACTTTAAACATCAGTATAGTAAGTGTGGGTCGCTGCGGACGACGGGAATTAGGAAGATTGTCGGCACCGCATTCACCACACATTTCTAAAATCAGTGTGTGTGCTATATCATATTTGAATTGGAGTACGAGATTTGCTCACATCAACATGCGCCACCAAATGATTTCTCGCATTTGCGAGAAATCATTTGGTGGTTTTAATTATTAATTGGCGCTTTGCTTGTTAATTGATTTAGGGAGAGAATTTACCTGCTCGTGAGATTGAAAAAAGCCTGAATTTAAATAGCAGCTTACTTCTATTTTAATGATATAGAAATTATCTCATTATTATTGTAGATGCAAAATTTTGTGAACATGGATGAATGAATAAAAACTACTCAACGGATTTTGATGCAGTAGTATATTTTATATTAATTAGAATAACACATTTGTTTTTACGACTCAAATTTATTACAAGTGTTACTGTATTTTGTAATTTTTTTAACCTTTTAGGTAATCTTGTATTTAGTGTACATTTATTCGCCAGTTTCTCCAAGATATTTGATAAGGTTTGTAGTGAGTTTTGCATTTTATATTAGTTTAATTGAGCTTTATTTGATCTATGTATATCTTACACAATTTCTATCACTGCAGGCTGCAGCTTTGTTAGGGTTCAGTACCTCGAAAGGAAAAAACGGAATCCTTATGGGACACTTTGTAGTCCGTCCGTCCGTCTGCCAAGACCGTTTTTCTTAGGAATGTGTGGAGGTATCAATCTGAAATTTATATTAAATGCTCAGGTCTACGGTCCCTTAGAGCTGTGAAAAATTTAACTTCTAAGCCAGCTCAATCAAAAGAACAAACGGCTGTACTGTTTATGAGACAAATTGCCGCAAAGAACAATGGCAGAATTAGGTCTGGGTTTGTTGTGGCGAGCTTAAACTTCATATGAACAAAACAAATTGTTTATTTTTTCTAATATTTTTTATATTTTCACTTTGTCTCGATAAAGCCGGATTATTTTATGATGATAAAAAGCATTCCAATTGATTACGAACTAGGTGCTTACTTTATTATTTGATTGTTGCCATAGACAATGGTGTGACAGGAATCAAAGAAATATAACCTTATTAAGTCATAGAAGTAACACTCAAAATAACAACAGCGGTTGCTATGATTGATATTTTCTTTCTTATGGCACATGCAGTATGATAGAAAGAGCTATCGATACGTTTAGCAGCACGATCTTATAGCAGTCTTGCGCTAGCCAGACAGTAGACAAAACATAGAGTTAGGAAACCGAGTGTTGTTCGTAACAGTGATGATTTATCGATAAATATTTTTGGTCAAATGTCTAACTTTAGTATGTGTCGATATATTTAAGCCGTAGTAGTAAACCACTAAAATATGGAATTTGTAGTTTTTGCTGTCAACGCCTGACAGTGATTTGCAAGGACTTGCCAGACAGACAGTACTAAAAAAATCACGTGTTTAATTGTTCGTTTTAGCCATAAAATCTATTGACAAAAAGTATTCATAAACTAATGAGCGATGCGTTGCGATGCGATGCTAAGAAACTGTCACTTAGATTATGTATTGTACGAATTATACCAGATGGGCTAATGCGGCACGGCAGGCTTTGGCAATTTGTTTACGTCGCATCATATCACGTTGCTTGCTATCGCTAACGTTGGACACTGCTCGATTTTTTAGAGTTGTAGGTAATCTGACTGCCACGCCGAAGCTTGCGGGTTTGATTCCCGCTCAAGTCAAACATTTGTGTGCATGAATATGGATGTTTGTCTTGGTCTGGATGGTACTATGTATAATATATAATATATTTACAGAAAAGTATATATGCATGTTTATCGATTGTCTAGTACCCGTAGTACAAGATATGCTTAGTTTGGGACCAGATAATGTTGTGTGAATGTGAAAGAATATTATATTTTATGGTAGAATATTATGTAGCGGACTACAAGGCAAGACGTCTTTGATCAGTCAGGATAGCACTAATATGATAAATAATATAGAAGTAGGTAGATAAATTAAAATCGTTGTAATTATTTTATTTTATTAATATGTTCAAACTAAAATTACACACTTTTTGCTTAGCTTTGGATAAATAATTCTACCGGGTGTGCAATGTCCAGGAATAAATGTAATGTAGGCACAGGTTTCGGTTTTAAACGACGGCAGGTGCTTTCTGTCTTTAAAAAACAGTCTTTCTGTTCGTCCAACGGCGTTTATCCAAAGTTTTCTTGTGACGTCATTAATAGGCAACCTGTAATAAAAAACACCTTCTTAATAATAAAAAATGCTACTCACATCCCTAATCCATCTACTATTTTATAGATGCAAAAATGTAAGCCTACACACACGCGCGTACACTGGAACACTTGGTTTTAGGTTAATAGACGCTACTTTTAAGGTAGGTATCTAAGTAAATTATGTACATTGTACATTAAACTGCGCTGACTATCAAACGCGCGATAGAAAATTAGACCGCTGGACATCTTTGTTTATTGTCAACTCAGCAACCGCGGCTACCCGCTGTCGCTTCCAGCTACAGTTTTACATTCATGTCCGATAGTTAGTTTCCGTATTTATCCCTCATTAAAAAAACATCGATATCTCCTTTCACTGTCAAATCCCATCACTAAGGCTATTAAATCAATAAACGTACAAAATAACAATTTGTGAGTTAAATTCATAACACATACGTATGCAAGCTGTTCCTTTGATTTGCAATACAATGATATTGTGTAAACTTAACACTCATTATAGCATTAATACGAGAAAAGTAAATAAATTTGTTGGAAAATGCCGACTCACTGTTAGAAGATAAAGTTTCTCCTGTTATTTCCGTTCCGAGAATAGCGGAATCCACATCCCGATATCACATACACGATGTGTATTAATTAATGAGTACACTATTTAATTATTATAAGTTTACTTACTATTTAAATGCAAAAAAGTTATTAAAAATGTAAACACATACGTCCAAAAATTTTTACACTGATGACAGATCACAGCACGGCTATTTAGACAATGTAGTCAAAGATATGAGTATGTAAAGAGTCTATGCCTCTTTAAATGAGACGCGTAATTTGACGTTATGAATAACCAACTAAGACCAACTGACATTACATGTTGCACGTTCGGTATAAGGAAATTTATAGGGCATGTTCTCTCTAGTCTAAACCTAGTCCAACCTCTCTGGACAGGAATAGACGTTTGACATTGATGCGTATCGATTATTAAATAAGTAATCGATATGATCGACCTTTATAGGGTTGGTTTGGTTTAAAATATAATAATTAAAATGCAGTTAATTAATTGTTAATCAACATTATATCAATAAGCTACTTCTTTTGTAGCAAAACAACTTTTAAATCAAATAAAAACGTCACAGCATCGTTTTAACATTATATCGATTTCACATAAAATCGATTTAAAATGTGCAGCTCTGCTTTTGTCTTTGGCTGTGATAGGTAGATGCTACAGAATAGTTCTGCGTTTAGATGTCAATCTGACATAATGCCTTTGATAATTCAAACGTACCCACATTGTTCATTCTTAACTAAACATTAAACACCGATATCTTCTTTTTCCGGCTTTCCCGAGTGAAAATAGAATAATTTATCGACTCTGTTACTTACGCCGAATTTTTTGATATATTTTTTATTACTGAGCGCTTCAATTTAATTTCAGACATTTTGATGTATGGAGATCTGCCATTGTCCTTTCGAAAATCACAAGGGAATCAAAACCTACAGGGTACTTCCTGAACTAGGAACATTGAAATTTGGTTGGAAGCAACGTCTAACAGCACAGATAAAGGATTACTTTCAAAAACCGTGAATCGTTAGTTACATCAAATAACAAAAATATTTTTACGTACGGAACCCACGGTGCTCGAGTCCGACTCGCAATGGGCCGGGTTTTCCAAAGAATCTGGTAAAAAAACTGGGTGTGTTTGTAAGTAATTACAGTAAACAAGCTCAAAAAAATTAATGACCACTTGTTAACAGTACTAGGAGTAAAGTAAACTATAAGTACTGGAGAATAGTCTAGAGACCTAGTCGAGAAAAATAAAATTCCTTTTCTAGGAACGTTTTGTTCGTTTATAGGAATATTTTTATATAATTATCAGAATATGTTTTCTTCCAATACAGTAGTGTCGGATTATCAGTAGGTAGTGTCGTTACAGAAGTGTTTACTTCAAAGCAAATATATCAGTATTTTGCGTCTCTTGAAGTCCAGTTTTCGCCCCAAAGTATATCCAATTACAAATAAAATAAAACTTCAATTTAAAAACTCATCTCAATCATGCATTCTCATACAAAACAACATCTATTATGTACGGACTGAGTTAACGTAAAGACCATCTCGAACAAAACAAGACCTCTGGCGGTCCAGAATTCATTTTGTTCTATCGTACCGTTGTTGCTCGTAGCACCAAGGGGACCATTCGTACAATCGAATAACCTCGGCAACGTTTAACTCATGAGGCAAATCCAGATTAACATTTTATTAATCTTTGGAGAATGGTCTTGAATCTGCTGGTTGAGAGCCTGTAAGATTGTGTCTTAAGAAGGCGTAGACTTTGTGACACATTATTTGTAAATGCCTAAAAACGGCCAATATACACTATACGTACACTGGGGTCTCACCTGTAAGATGTTGATGTTATATGTTCGTAATAAAGATCATTATTATTATATTAAAAAAATAACATAACATAATAACGTACCATGATCATTTTATACATACATAGACTCACGCCTGATTCCCGGAGGAGTTGGCAGAGACCACGGAACGCCATTTGCAACGATCCTGACATATCTCTCTTGCCTCATTCACTCCCATTAAATGTCTCATGCATGCTCTTCGGTTAAGGGTACTTCTAACCTGTCCTTTTTTAGAATGTCTCCAATCTGTCCGTCTAGGTCTTGTCCTTCCTCCTTTCCCATTCGCACTTGATTTATATAACTTCTTGGTCAGTCTTTCGTCATCCATCCTCTCTATGTGTCCAAACCATCTTAGCATACCTTTCTCAATGGTTGTCACTAGATCTTCTCTTACCCCACAACATTCTCTTATCACACAATTCTTTTCATTACTTTTCATTAAAAGATACTCCACACATATTTCTCAGTGCTCTCATTTCTACAGCTATTATTCTACTTTCATGTCTATTCATTCTATTCTGCTGTACCCAACTTTCACTACCATATATAATGGTAAGTTCTACCCCTCTTGCTCAGCCAAACGTGGCTTTTTGGACACGTTTTGACTGTCCATAAAAGCCTTCAAAGCTCTATTAGCCCTCCTACTAGCATTAACTTTTCTTTCAAAATCTTCTTCATTCTTTCCATTCCTAGTAAACAGCGTACCTAAATATACAAAATTCTTCACTTGCCCTACTTGTTGTCCATCGATCATAGCATTAACAACTCCGTAACACATTCCTCCTTTTCAAAAAACCATAACTTTCGTCTTGCTTACATACACTTTCATTCCTTTCCTCCCTAAAGCACCATGCATGATTGCTACCATCTCCTGCAACTCCTCCGCTGAAGATGCAAGTATTACTTGATCATCAGCATAAAGGAGGCATTTGACAAGTTACTCATTCATCCTTAATCCACAGTCACTATTTTTCAAATCTTGCAAACAACTGTCCATGAAGAGGTTGAGCAGCAACGGCGACGCTACACATCCCTGTTTAACACCTGTCTCAATGGTAAACCAATCAGTGTACGACCCATTTATCCTCACACAAGCCCTAGAATCTTCATAAAGCGATTTCAGAGCTCGTATGAGGCTGCTGTTCACCCCATACATCGACCACATTTCATTCTTCATCACTTTATCGTAAGCCTTTTCCAAATCCACGAATGCGCAATAGACCATTTGACCTTTGGCCAAGATTTTTGGCCAAATGTCTATGCACGGCTATGCACCGCAAGGAAAAGACTTGATCCGTGCACCCCATACCCTTTCGGAATCCCCCTTGTACATCCCATATTTTCTTGTCGGTTACTGCCATAACTCTATCAATCAGTACCTTTGCATACAATTTGCCAACAATGCTGAGACGGCTAATGCCTCTTTAGTTCTTGCAGTCTTGTTGCGAGCATTTTCCCTTATAAAGAGGCACTACACTACTTATAATAACACACAACCACCACTGTGGCCCAGTCATCAGGTACTCAGCTGGTGCTCCAGCACAAGTTAAATAAGCTCTGCAGCTGCATCAACTATGATGCCCTGTCCAGCTTTCAGCATTTCAATTGTAATCCTATCAGATCCTGCAGCCTTACCTAATTTCATACTTCCCAATGTCATCCACGCCAATATTGCTTTCACCATTGCTATATTATATATATTTTATTTATCATTATTACCATTCATTTTATTTATTTTATTTTTTGTAAAATTTATATGCCCTTTGTAGATATAAAGCCTATAAAATTGTTGAGAGTACCATATAATGCACTGACACTGGTCTTAATAATAAAATATAGCTATTTCTTTGGGTAGCGGCGGGCGGTCAGACGGCAGTCGCTGCGTGGAAAATTTAATATTCTGTCAAGTCTGGTAAGACTAGAAAGTGGACCCCGACGACTAAAGCATCCTCTAGAACTTTGTCGATAAGGTATAAATTGGCAATGGTATTTAAATTATAAGCAAAATAAGGCAGCGTGTAAAAAAATTATGTAGGAATAAACCGTACTTGAATTTCAATTTATCGGCAAAGTTAATCAATGTTTACTGTGGTAGCCACTTAAGCTTTTGAGAATTTATATCAGAGCATTACCTTGCTTTGGACTGCACGTAAAGCCGTTGGACCTGGTTATCATTTTATGAAAGGATTCTTTAGACCATCTGGCTTAGAGTTTATAACTTACCACCCACACTTACGTGAAAGAAAACTAAATACACACATCGATCTTTAAAGTATAACAGGTTTCTATACACTTTACAGATATACCAAAATAAACCTTTCCAAAACTGTGCCTGATGAAGTCAAAAAGTTTCACATTCATGTAAAGTACCTCAATCCCTTTGAACCGTTCTTTTCACGTCATAAATATGATATTCAGAATTTCATATCTGCATTTTATTCCCGCTACACGATGCGAGCATTTATGACTGTTTGCTCGTGGACATCACACGTCACAAACATTTTGCCTGGTTGGGAATAGACCCTTAAGAATATATATGTACGTATTTTTGTTGGAATCTTGTACTCAAAGAATATCTTCACACGTTTACTACGGGGTACTTCGTTTTATTATCGCTGAGTTTGTTCAGAATCACAGAAGTATAGTTGTGTTAGTGGAGATTTTTTTAGATTTAATCTTGAATAACTGCTGATGCGAGTTTCTATTCTTCTAGTTTTGAGTCCTAGGTAATACTTTCGTAAATCGTTTTTTTTTTGCTGGTACTAAAGTGATGGAAATTAAAATGTTATAAAGTCGATGAGAAAGCAAGAGAAGATTTCGAATTTACATTAAACTCATTCTTTTAAAAAAAGGCTGATCGATGCTTCCCGTGACTAAAATACTGGCTTATACTTCGCGGAGTGAATAAGAATTGCTTTTTAACTTGGCGATTCTAAGACTGGAAGCCCAGTCTTCTGCTACGGGCACGCTACCGGTTGACAGCATTGAAAAGCAATATTCGACGCATTGTAGATGGCTTATTTTTATTCTTACCTCCTTTATTACTTTTCTATTTTATCGGCTTTTTCATTTTTATTCGTTATTGTAAATAGTTCAGTTTTTTAGTAACTTATAATGTACGTAGTTATAACTTAATTAATTTCTTGTAATATTTAGGTTAAAATAAACGTCGCTGTCTTGTTATTAACTTGGTACGTAATTATAACATGTCAGACCTTCTACCTGCGTACCTATATAGACGGGTACATAGTTCCCAGTAAAGCCCTTTGAATGTCATCAATCAACAACAAGTCATTAGTTACGCCCCTGATTTTCACGCATGATTTGCCGCCCATACCTATGTTAATTGGTGTCATGTTACTAAACAATATTGATGTATTTAACTACGCAATTAGTTATAATGGTTCAATATCAATAGATGACGGCCGGCTATTAAAAAAAAACAGGTACTGGACTTTGATTGACATTAAGTAGGGAAATTAACCAAAAATAATATTTAAAAAAAAGGTTCACCATCATATCAGCCGATTGATGTCCACTCCTGGACATAGTCCTAGCCTAAGGCTCTCTACATAAATTGAAAAACAAAAACAAAGACTAAGAAAGAAAATCTGTTTATTGCACACACTTCGCACAACATGTTACAAAATAAGGACAAAAACTGATTTTATGTTCATTTTGTTTAATAGTGCTCAATAAAGACATTCTATTTATAGCCTCAAACTAAAATTCTAAACTCATTTATACTTCAGCAAGCACGCCGTATTTCTGTAATAACTAATTGTATAAACACTCACACGCGTTTACTAATACCTAAAGAGAAACGTGATTGTATTACGCCTACCTTTAATCAGATTTGTTGAAACAACAAAAGATACAACAGTATTATGTGGTGAACCACATAATACTGTTGTATCTTTTGTTGTAATTAAATAAAGCACTGAATTAACTTTAAAAGTATCAAATTTATTAAAGTAATTGATAATATAACAATTCATGCGCGCTCTAGAGGAGACCGAGAACAGGAAAGGATAATGAGCGAGTAGTGTTGCACCCGTGAACTAGTGTTGTGACATTCCGTTTGCGTTTATTACAACACCCTCCCTTAAACGCAAACCCATTGCAGTAGTAAGGACATGGTGTTTGGAGTGAAGGCCTTTCGTCAGTACATCAGCAAGCATCTTTTCGGTGCACACACACTCCACGCATATTTGTCCAGCTGCAATTTTTTCTCTCACAAAATGATATCTGACATCTATGTGTTTACTGCGGGCTTGATAAGCATCAGAACCTGAAATGCTAATAGCACTCTGATTATCACATATATAAGTTACAGTTAATGGCATCTCTGAAGTATTTTGATAGAGTTCATTTTGCAACTGTTGAAGCCATAGTGCTTCTTGTACAGCTGAGGCCAATGATATATATTCTGCCTCGGTGCTAGAAAGAGCAACTGTAGTTTGTTTCTTTGAGTTCCAACTTATACATGCGCCCTGAAAAATAAATGAGTAGCCAGTACAAGATCTTCTGTCTATTGTGTCACTAGCCCAATCGGCATCACAATAGCCAAATATGTTCTCTTCATTTCCTTTGAAAATTAATTTCATATTCATTGTTCCATAAGATAACGAAATATTCTTTTTACAGCAACCCAGTGTTGCATTGTTAGATTGTTGTTGAATCTGCTAGTAGAGTTAACAGTATATGTTATGTCTGGACGTGTACCCTGTGACAAGTATAGGAGGCACCCAGGCTTCTTGTTTGATAGGGAACATTTTGTAAAACTTCCTTTTCATTTTCAGCCTTTTTTAGTTGGATCCCAGCTTCAAAAGGTGTTGGTACAGGTTTGCAGTCACTCATTTTAAATCGGTGTAATTTTTTTTCAATATAAGCTGATTGATCCAAAGATAATTCATCTAAATATTCATTTTGTGAAATGTTAAGTCCAATACATTGCTGAGCTTTGCCAAGATCCTTTATTTGTAACGTTGGACGCCGTTGGGTGTTGTTAAAATGAAAAATGTGAGTTGGATGTTACAATTAAAATCGATTTAATTCATCAAAGAATCTAATACATCCTTTGGCGAATGATTTTACTTAAGAAAAATTACTAAAAAATGCTATTTAAAGAGATATAATCAGGGTCGCTTGATTCGGCGATGGTAAGGAGTCTTGTTGGGGACTCGCCTCCGAGGACGTCCAGGAAAAGTAGCTGGTGTACTTAGCTCGTTGTCTGCAGGTGGCCGGAAAGGGGCCGAAGGCATGGCTTCGCTTGCTTATATACAGCGTGCGGGGCGCGCGGGCAGAGGCGCTCCCTCCTACATTCAACGTCACACAGCCAACGGAGGTGCACGACGTCACACATTTTAAATTTCTCTTGTAACTTTTCCTTTACATGTAATGCAAAATTTTCATTTAAAAAAAAATTAAAGCAGGTCATCGACATATACTGCTATATATCATGTTCATTATTAAATCTGTAGTATATACAGGGATCCAAAGTTGATGATGTTGTTTTAATGAGTTCTTGTTTCCAGTACAGCGGCATTGAGCGTCTTGTTCCATTGTCGACTGGCTTGTTTTAAGCCATACAGAGCCTTGTTAAGTCGACAAATCTTATTTTCTATTTCATAACAGGGTGGTGACCACATGAAAATTTTCTCTTCAACTTCTCCCTGTAATAAGGCAGTTATAGCATCCATTTGATGGATTTTCAGTCGAAATTTGACTGCCAAACCAAAAAAATATCTTATTGATGTCAAACGGACCACTGGAGCATAGACTTCATGATAATAAATTCCTTTTGTTTCTTTAAATCCCTTGATGACAAGACGAGCGTTGTGTCTTACTATGTCACCAGTATTATTTCTTTTTGTTTAAAAAACCCATTAACAAGGAATTGATTTCTTTTCAGCAGGTAAATCAAATATTGTCCAGGTGTTATTATCAACTAAAGGCTGAAATTCATTGTCCATGGCTTTCTTCCACAAATCAGAATCTTGACCACTTAATGCTTTAACATGAGTTTGTGGTTAATTATCAAGCATGCTCATAGTAGACTCAGAGTTCAAACATAAAAATGAGTTTGGGTCAGAATTATTGGTCTGTGTACAATTTTCCTCTTCTCTGTTCTCTATATTTTCTTGCCAGTTTTGTCGACGTGGGCTTAGAGTCACTTGGCATAAGCTTTGTGGTGAACTATTATCTGAAGGTACATAACTCTCTTCATTAGGGTCATCATAGGAGCTTGAGTCATGATCGGTATAGCTTGTATCACTGTTTATTTCTTCATAATTAAAATGAGTTTCAGGCTCTTCTTCAAAATATATATGGTTGGATTTACTATTACAATTGTTCTGGTTTATTTCTTATTGATGAATTGATGTCTGTTTGTGTTTATAATTTTCAGTTTCTGTTTGTGTTTAGATTATCATGAAATTTACAAGCATTTCCGCTTAATGGTCTATCCACACACATCCGGGCCGTGGACGGGACGTGGACGGGACGGGGACGGGCCGTCACCGTGCTTCCGGGTCCCGGCCGGGATATTTCGTTCACACACGTCAGGGCGGCGACTGGAGCGTGGACGGGCTGTCACTAGAGCTTGAATTTTAATATTTGAATTATTCGAATTATGATTTGTGTTAAATATTCCAAAGGAAATTGCAATATCGGATTCTAGTTCGAACAGCGTTCTCAAAATTGTCCTAAATACATGCACCAATAAGCACATTTAGTTGACATTCTTAACATAATTATATTACAACATAAATTAGATTTTGGGTTTTTTTTTTGCATATGAAGCCCTAAAAGGAGGAGTTCTAATAATTATAAGAAGAATAGCCGAGAAAAAAGAATCAAAATAATAATAAACATCTCTGGGGGGAAGTCATTATCTCAACATGAGACTTACGCAATCGGAGGGCAGAGTGACAGCTTTCAAACATCACCTTCATCTTATGATAAACAAAAACAGCATCACAGGATGAAAAGAAAGGTTACAAATCACAGGGCAGCTTTGTGGCGAGCTGTCAGTGCTCAAGTCAGGGCCTCGTCTTCGGCTTGCCGTTATTGGATGGTTGGAGTGGATTTCCAAAAGCGCCCGCAACTTCACACAACTTTAATATGCGTCTCATCGCACCAATGGTTGGGCCCAGCAAGACCATGTCGTCCGTACCTATAGCTGATGTTGTTCATAACAACTCCGTCATCATGACAGTCGACACCAGCCTTGCTGAGTAGGTACAACAATTAGCTGATTTATAAATAATAAAAAAATACATATAAAGGCGTGGCGAGGTGATTTCCTCATGCGTCACGCCAGATTTCAGTCCATATTCCTCATGCAGAGCTGCACGCGCCCGCCTGACAGTGTTTATTGGATTTGCATATCGATGCCTTCCGGCCAAAAGGGGGTAAGCGACATTTTTCGTGAAATCGACTTATATAATATGGTTAGAATCGCCTTTTTTTTCTGCGTCTAATGGTCTAAGTTTCGTGGCTCTAGGACAAACTTTTTGGCGCTTAGGCGGTAAAGGAATTGAGGTTCTAACAGTAAGTTTTTCGTCATAAACGACAGTTATTTTTGGTGTATTTTGTATTATGGTGGTTGGATAAAAATAATATTTCAAAACTGTGACAAAAGCAATTTTGGCTTTGATTATTTTTTTCTTTACTTGAACGTTAAGTAGTTTGGGCTGTAAATATTTTTTTGTAAAAAATACATTAATCAAATTTTACTGGAATCTTTGTGTTCCAAACTTTCGGTTAGGATATTGGGACAGTTTCTTTGGACAAAATATATGTCATTTATCACATTTAGGTCTCATTTCCGTGACTTTATTTGGCGCTTATTTTTGTTTTCCCTAGTCACCAAATCAATCATCAAAGGCGCTTAGGATAAATCATCCAAACTAATGTCACCTTACATTGTCGCTTATCCTTTTATTCCCTCCCAAAAAAATATATCTGGTATGGTGGTTAGATAATAAGATGAATCAAAGGTTTGGCGGTTAGCATACAGAAGAATGACAAAAAGCGTCGGTTATCACACTCTTTCGTTCGAACAAATTGTCGTTAGCGTTTCACAGCGAACATTCACCGCGGCGTAAGCACCTCCGTGCTTGCGAGTCAGTTTGGCGCGAAGTTTTTCGAAGAAAATAAAACGGTAAGATTCTTTTAATAGACTTTTATATTCATCTATAATAGTGTATTCTAATAAGTTATTTTAAGTTTTAAAGGTAATATTCATTAAGTTATTATTTTGCTATCTTGTTCAGACAATACTGAATGGTTAAATAAGTACCTACAGAGTTTTTGTTGGGCTGGCCTGGCTTACGATCATAATCATGGGTTCGAATCTCACTTTGGGCCAGCAAGGAATTATTGGATTTTTTAATGAATTCTCTGTTACAGTCAAGAGTTAATCCTGCGACTGATATGACTCTGTTGTGTCGAATTGCCTAATGGGACTATGAGAGTGAGAGAATAAAAACTGCACGTTTGTTTTACACATAAATTAGCGCACGTTAGTAGGTCCCTCTTTTGCAAATTGTTATTCTGCCTTAACGATGAGGACCAAACGCCGTCATACCTAAAAGTGGTCCTTAGGTACGACATTTTAAGTTTATATTTTTTATCATACCTAGAATGTCAGCATGAATGTATAATGCAAGACTAACTTATAATGAGTAATTATTGTTTTGTTCAATTTTCTAAAATAAAGGCTGATTGAGGACAATTTCTCTTTTTTTAATTCATACGTTAGTTGGTTAGCCAGTTTAAAAACTTATAAAAGTCTAATGTATGTATGTAAATATGTATTTATAATTTTATAAGAATTAATCACAATGTGCTTTCGCGTTGTATAAAAGAGCTTATTGTATTCTTCATAGATAATTAACTTATTACAATTTCCTTGTTCTTCTGCCATTAACCAATAGCCGGTTATGTCATATTGGCTCCACTTGATGAAAAGAAAAAGCACAGGTATGCTCTTTTTCTTCAACAGAAATAAAATAAATGGTGCAGTTAAATCATTTGGGTTGGAACTCATTAATTGAGTTGTTTTCATTTACGACGTTTTTTCCTGTTATTATAATTAGGACCATTTGAGGGTAAGCGACAGTAAAAAGTGTTAGGCGTGTGATTTGTTTTAATTAACAATGTCATTTCGTAGAGACCTAATCAAAAGCTATATAGTTAAATTTTGAAACTTTTGGAACGTACAGAAAATTTTCTATGATTTTTTTTCACTTATTTTGAACTTTAAACTACTCTCCTGTAAAGTTTGTAAAGTGGCGGTCAGCCTCTTTTGGCCGTAAGGCATCGATATCAATATTGTACCATTCACGTACCTACCTCATAGTTCATACCAGTATCTACCTCACTCTCAGTTTTTAAATTACCCCATACAGACCGGCAACGTTAAGCAACGCTTGCACATGTCGCCACTTGAATGGGTGACCACGTGTGGCATTTACATCTGAGCGCTATCTTGCTTCGGAGGGCACGTAAAGCTGTCGGTCCCGGTCCTTTTCTCAGGATTGGAATCGTTGGGCTATGAAGAAAACTCCCACACTAGAGTTGGCCACAAACTCTCACGAAAAAACAACAACTACACAACAAGAGGTTTAAGGTCCAATGCCTTATAAAGGTACATATGTTTCTAACTATATAGTACCGGACGGTCTGTGTTAAAAACAAAACTAAACTAATTAAACTACGCGACGTGCAGACAAATTTTAGGGGCCATATATATATCCAGCAAACTATCGAGCACCTTAGTTGTAATGGTTGCCAGGAATATATACCTATAGTTATGAAGTTCAATAAAGAAAAAAAAAATTGAATATAAAATATCAAATAAGTATTCGAATAAAAATTTTGAACATTTGCAAGCCCTAGCCGGGACCTTTCATCTGTCACTATTTGCACTTGGGCAAGTCCAATACAAAACACCGATCTGGGAATAACATGGATTGGACATACCTACCTACGAAATGAGCGTGCATACATACGATTTTGTAAAAAAAATAAATTTAATTGTGTAAAAATATGTAAATTTATATTTGCTATAAGTTACTGTAGTTCCAAATCTGTTTAAATGCTTTTCCAGATTAGTTTATTCCATTACGCAAATGCGGGCCAACAAGGTAAAGCAAATAACGTCCCTTGACATGAAGACAAACTAAACATGAAACAAAATATTCTCTGGTAGCCAATATCGATACAGTGTCGCTGAGAAAGAAACGGACATGAATGGCGCCCTTCATACCGTAATGAAACACACTGCCACACTGAAATACCATAAGGTAATAAGAAAATCAAAATTGATTGATTAATTTTATTTATAAATAATATTATTTTATTCAACGTTTCATTTCTAGGAATTCTCGCATACAGTTGCTGTTTATGTTATCTTTTGGCAAAAACAATAATTTTCCATAAAATTATGTACTATTTGCCCTCTCCATGTATATTCTTTACTCAAAGAATACAAACAAAAGTGGGCGAGTCCATTGCGATCTGTCAAACTTATTATGTCAGGTTTGGGTCATAGATTAATAAGAAAGATAAGATAATTTGCAGTTATTATGAACTAGATAAATTCTTATGAAACTCAGGCAAGCATAATAATAAATACTACAAGATTTATTACCAGTTTATAAGTAAGCGTTTTCTTGGTAAACTTATGTTCTGCAGTGGACGTTTATTTGCCAATATGCTGATGAAGTTAGTTAGCATGAAATTAAACCTGCATACATTTTATAGTATTTCTTAACACTACAGTACCGTCGCATGTCTCGCTGTATGATGAAATACTTCGAAGAATATAAATAAAGTTTCAGGAAGTTAATTTCTACCAGTGATCGTTCTTCTATTATGTTTGTAGGTACTACCTACGTTTCTATGTCCCAATAATTAATTTCATATGGCATGAATATGAAGGGTTAGGTTAGATGCCTTTCATAATTAGTAATTGCGGCAATTTATTTCACATTACCACTTCACAAAATTTTTTACCTCATATATAGTTATCCCTATAATGTTTATCTGCAGAACTTCAAGAAGACAAGAACATTAACAAGTCTCAAAATCAAACCCGAGTCCTATTTCATAGCAGTCTAAAACTCCAATCAACCATGTTTACAAACATAAATTAAATTTTTGCCAAATTTTTGTGAGTACTTAATACATGTCAACAAATCTTTGTCACATCTGTTTTATTTCAGTATTAATCTATGGCTAAATTATTCACTAGTTATATGTGTCATAGCGTGTCTATGGATATATGATATCCTAGAAGTGACAAATATTTGAATCGAGGAATTTATATCGGTTAAAACGGAATTATCTCATATATAAATTTAGTGTCATCGCTTATGTATACAAGGTGTCACAAGACCCATCACCAAGCCGAAGTCTACTCGTTTTGCACATCATACCAAGTCATAATACGCGAAAAGAATACCTGGGAAACGAAATATTTTTTTAAGCTTAAAGAAATAGGCTTAAATAGATAGGCGTCGGGACGTGACGACCCCACCGCCCACTGGGAGAGTTAATCTGACGAGTAGATACTCGTCATAGTATCTCCACCAGCGCAAGCAGTCAACCGAAAGATGGCAGTCAAACCATCCAAACCTGGCGGAAGAAAATCCTAGATGCTAGATGGGCAGCAGCGTCCAGCACTAAAGACTTCCGCCACTGCGATCGCCAATACGCCTGCCAAGCGTGGCGATTATGGCAAATCCCCCCATCATGAACCACACCTATTAAAACCGGCCCCTAGTCCCCGCCGGCCCCGCTAGTCCTGGTTATGGTAGCGGCCATGGTAACGGCGGGGCAAGGGGTGCGAAGAATCTCCGGAAGAGATCGGGCTACCACCACCAACGACAATTGACCCTGGCAACGCTGAACACGCGCACACTGCGGACCGACGAGAAGATTGTCGAGCTGGAAGAAGAATTGAGCAAGTTGCGATGGGATATCATAGGCCTATCCGAAGTCCGAAGACAGGGGGAGGACTCGATAGTTCTCAATTCCGGTAACTTGCTCTTCTACCAGGAGGGCGACCAACAGTCCCAAGGTGGTGTCGGGTTCATCGTCCACAAATCTCTCGTGACCAATGTGGTAAATATCGGGAGTGTGTCGAGCAGGGTAGCGTACCTTATACTCAGAATATCCAAGCGGTATTCGCTGAAGGTCATACAGGTATACGCTCCGACCTCGTCGCACCCCGATGAGGAGGTGGAAGCCATGTACGAGGATATATCTCGGGCTATACATGGATACAAAACCCATTACACCGTGGTCATGGGAGATTTTAACGCGAAACTGGGCAAACGCGACGGTGATGAGCTGAGAGTGGGGCAATTTGGTTATGGGCATCGGAATTCCCGGGGTCACTTGCTGGCTAGCTTTATGGAGAAGGAAGGACTCTATATGATGAACTCCTTCTTCAAGAAGCAAGAATGCCGCAAGTGGACCTGGGTAAGTCCAGACGGTGCAACCAAAAATGACATCGACTTTATCATGTCGACGAAGAGGCAGATATTCAATGATGTCTCCGTGATCAATTCACTTAAAGTGGGGAGCGATCACCGAATGGTAAGAGGCACATTGAATATCTGTACAAGCCTCGAACAGTCGAGGTTGATAAAGTCCACGCTCCGACCGGCACCGGTTCATATCCAAAACCCCGAGAGCTTTCAGCTCGAACTCAAGAACCGTTTCGAATGCCTGGGCGAATGCGTGTATGTGGACGAGTACAGTAACGGGTTCGTGGATGCTGTCCATAAAACAGGGGCTAAATTTTTTAAGCCCCAGAAAAGCAAGAGAACCAGCAAGATCTCGGATCCGACCCTCGAGCTGTTAGAGGAAAGGCGCAAGATGGTTCTGCTATCCTCCCTCTTAAAGAACTACAGACCCATCACACTTCTGAGCCACGTCTACAAGCTGTTTTCGAGGGTCATCACGAATCGTCTCGAGAGCAAGCTAGACGACTTCCAGCCTCCCGAACAAGCCGGTTTCCGTAAAGGCTATAGTACCATAGACCACATACATACGCTGCGGCAGGTTATACAGAAGTCCGAGGAGTATAACCAGCCCCTATGCTTGGCGTTTGTGGACTATGAGAAAGCCTTCGATTCGATCGAAACCTGGGCGGTGCTACAGTCTCTCCAACGGTGCCGGATTGACTACCGATATATCGAAGTGCTGAAGTGTTTGTATGAAAACGCCACTATGTCAGTCCGCCTCCAGGACCAGAGTTCGAAATCTATTCAACTCCAGCGAGGGGTGAGACAGGGGGATGTCATATCCCCGAAACTGTTTACCACTGCGCTGGAGGATGTTTTTAAGCTTTTGGACTGGAATGGGCTCGGCATCAACATCAACGGCGAGTACATCACTCACCTTCGATTCGCAGAAGATATCGTAGTCATGGCTGAGACCATGGAAGACCTAGGCACAATGCTCGATGGCCTCTGTAGAGTCTCTCAACAAGTAGGTCTTAAGATGAACATGGACAAGACGAAAATCATGTCGATGGACGTTCGACATGAATTTCGTTGTACCTGCTCCTATTCAGGTTGGGAACTTTACGCTCGAAGTTGTCGACAAGTATACCTACCTGGGACAAGTAGTCCAATTAGGTAGGTCCAACTTCGAGAAGGAGGTCAATCGTCGAATCCAACTCGGTTTGGCAGCATTCGGGAAACTACGACATATCTTCTCGTCCGATATCCCGCAGTGTCTCAAGACAAAAGTCTTTGACCAGTGTGTGTTGCCAGTGATGACTTACGGATCAGAGACGTGGTCGCTCACTATGGACCTTATCAGAAGGCTCAAGGTCACTCAGAGGGCGATGGAGAGAGCTATGCTTGGAGTTTCCCTGCGAGATCGAATCAGAAATGAGGAGATCCGCAGTAGAACCAAAGTCGCCGACATAGCTCTCCGGATAGCCAAGCTGAAGTGGCAGTGGGCAGGGCACATAGCTCGAAGAACCGATGGCCGTTGGGGCAGAAAGGTTCTGGAGTGGCGGCCACGTACCGGACGACGCAGCAGAGGTAGGCCCCCCGCAAAGTGGACCGACGACCTCGTCAAGATCGCGGGAGGCGGTTGGATGCGGGCGGCTCAAGACCGGTCTGTGTGGAGAACCTTGGGGGAGGCCTATGTCCAGCAGTGGACGTCGTTTGGCTGATATGATGAAAGAAATAGACACATTTTATAAGCCGCAAGGTATAGCGAGCGCTTGCAGGTAAAATTGGCGCCAGGAATGCACTGTACCTACACCGGCCGTATCTACGCGACGACGGCAGTTTATGATCACCTGGTCGCGCGGCTGAGGGGGTAATGCACTTGTCCACAGCTCAGCTGATGACTTGTATCGCATCTATTGCGTTTAGAGAACTTTAAAGCTGCTTATTTTAGAGAAATATTGAAAATTTGTTTATGTTTATTTGGAAGAAAGTTTACATTTATCATTCAAAACACGATTTTGGAATTATTAGAAAAACAAAACCTCATACTCATACGCACTCTGCATGTGTCTGTAGTAACTGGGAAATTCCTGGTTCAGGAGATATTGAGGCTCAAAGTCACGACTTTTTTTCTAATTATTCCACTCGTACAAGCGTTGGTGCGCATCTAAGCTCGTCTAAGCTTGAGCCGTCAGAGTCTGTGTTGACACTGACACGATGTCACTACCACTTCGAGCGAACATGTCGAAATATGCCCGTTTACGCGGGTTCGGTGTTTTTACTTTATTTGACTCGTTACCTTAAAATGTAATTATGTTGCGATTTTCTCAATTATGATTGACCATTTTATGAAGTTTGTTGATTAAACGATTTGTTATCATAGATCTAACCAATGCAAATCATGAAATTACTAATGGATAATTATAAGACTTTTCTTGAAATGCGATCATTTCATAAAATGGCCAATTTCACGATACGGCCACGACATAGACCCGCTTTTACATAATTATAAGCACCATAGTGATACAAATGTTATAGCGCAACTTGCTGTCATCTATTGTCAATACGACGTAGTTGTGAGTTATTGGCCATAGACTTACATTGAAATACAAATAGATTAAGATTCTTTTATGGTATACGACACCCCACCCTATCTCACGCCACCGCACGCATGTTGAGACTAATCAATCCCATATATTTAGTAAAGTGAGGTGCAGATATACAACACTCCACCCAACGCCACCCCACGCGTTACCATCCATTCAATCCAGATCGGCGCGTTGACGGTGGAGGGGAAACACACGCCATCCGTCGCTTGACAAGCAATGTGTTTCTAGTTAACACACAACGCCATGCGTCAGTTGAAAACATTCCTGTCATGATGATACTTTTTTAGTGTTGGTTTAAAATCACAACATTAGCTACTTGAATTATTAAAATGTAAGCCCGCATTATACGATTTGATTTCAGGCTAATACCGTTATTTTACTAGAAATAATGCCTCACTATAAATGAGAATCTTCCTCAAAATCACTATTTAGGAAATTAGGTCACAGTTTCGTAAATAGTGATTTTGAACGAAGCGTGTTGTAGCGTGGGGTGTTGTATATGTGCACCGTTCGCATCGGGTGTCGACACATGGGGTGGGGTGAAGTGCGGTAAGTATATCTGTTTCAACCTTTAGTACACATACAATATAAAATATCAATATAAAAAACATGCAGGCATTATAACGTGTAATAATATTGTGATCACAACTGGGTTACAGGGTAACCCATGGTAAAGATACAACTTTCATTAAAAATACAAAATCTTTCCAATCTTTGTCACGTCTGTCCTAGAAGTGACAAAATAAATATTGTAGTGAAGAATATACAACGGGAGTTTTAAATATAAAATGTGCTTAATTGTAAGTATTTTTTTTCATGCGTCATTTCACTCGCGTTTGAGAGTGATAGTTTGCATAATAGTTAATTGACTCGTCCTTTTTTATTCATAATAGACTGGTCCAGAACAAAAAAAATATTATTGAGTTATATTTTCTAGTAAACGCGTTTATAACATTTTATTAGAACAAGTAGTTACTTACTTGCAAAATAATATAAAATAACAATTTAAGCTTCGATTGTTTTTCAGAAAAAACGATTATCTTTTTTCAATTTTTTCTCTCTCAATTTGTGAACTAAGGAAGCTAAGGACTAAGCGTCATTTTGCCCTAACTACAATTCACTGCCATGTGGTTCTTCTGAAGATTACATCAAACACTGCGCATCTAGTGCTTAATATAATAGTAGATATGTATTTATAATATTGTTCTTCTGGATGTCAAGTCGCACTTAGCGCATCTAGTGCTAAATATATTATATCTATGGCGCCCGTCCCCGGCCCGTGCACGTCATGGCCCCGGTCGAGGCACTGACAGCGCACTGACACGGCACGGAAGCTCCGTCCCCGGCCCGTCCACGGACGTGTGTGAACGAGTCTATATAAAATGTATGCAACTATTATTTTCTGCGCTCTGTCCCGTCCACGTCCCGTCCCCGTCCCGTCCACGGCCCGGTTGTGTGAGGATAGACCTTAAACTTCCCTCTAAAAACACTGCATCTCTACTTATCACAACTTGTTTACTCCTCTTGTCAATAAAACGATAACCTTTAGTGTAAATCTAATTTCTGACGTTTCTCTTTTGGAATATGTACCATTGCTCTGCATCCAAATATTTTCAGATGGCTTATGTCAGGTTTGGTTCGAGTCCATCGTTTTTCAGGTGTGACATGAGGTAGCGAGCGAGTTGGTAATCGATTGACAATGTAGGCCGCAGTTGCTATGGCATCTGCCCAATACTCCTTCTGTAAAGAAGCATTTATTAACATACACTTAGCCTTTTCCACTAAAGTACGGTTCATTTTTTTGCTTACTCCATTCTGTTCCGGTGTGTATGGAGTACTTGTTTCATGGTTAATTCCAAAATGTTTTAGGCATTTATCAAACTTGTGATTCTTCTATTATGTGCCATTATCACTTCTAAATGTTTTTATTCTACAATCTAATTCATTTTCGACTTTATTTTTAAATTCTATGAATTTTTCAAACACTTCCGATTTTTGCTTTAGAAAGTAAACAAACACCTTTTTCGAAAAATCATCAATAAATGTTAAGAAGTACCTTGCTCTTCCAATTGATTGGTTCTCCATTGGTCCACACACATCGCTATGAATCAGTTCTAACAATTTTGTTGCCCGGGTACCTTCATGCTTAAATGGTTGTCGAGTTTGCTTTGCTTGTAAACATGGAATACATGTAACTTCTTTATTCTTTTGAGACATTTTCACACACAGTGTATAATCAATGTTACATGTTATTATTCACTAGTTGTGCGTTGGCGACTACATTTCCTCTTGTATTTTTTAACTGCACATTCATTATTATTAAACTCAACTCGATTCCCATGAGAAATTATTTTACTCACTGAGAGTAAGTTTGTAGATAAATCAGGGACATACAAAATATCATTCACCTGAATACGGTCAATAATTCCAGTATCCTTATTTTTTACTTGAATAATAACTGTACCGCAGCTCTGTACACTAAGTATTTTATTAGTGGCAATACTGATGTTATCAACAGGCGGTGCCTTTTCATTCTCAAGCCAAAAACTATGCATTGTCATATGGGCAGATGCTCCTGAATCTATATACCAACTGGAACTGTCTGTTTCTAAACCAACAATTTTGCTAATATGACCATGTTTATTACAATTAAAGTATCTCGGGCCCTTAGGTTTTTCAGAGTGGCTTATACAATGTTTATTGGATGGAGAGTTTTATATTTACTTGTATTTGTTTTTACATAAAGAGCGGTGGTCGTATCTGACTTGATCTCTTGTAATAATTTAGTCTTTATTAGATCGGCACCAATTTTAATCCCCAAACTCTCGATCCCCATGATCATCGGTCTGTATTCCTCGGGCAACCCGGCCAACATCAATATGCCGAGCCATTCATCATCAACTGAAAAACCTATGGCTCTTAATTTGTGCGCTGCTGACATGATTTTATTAATATAGTCTTCTACGTTGATACTTGAACTTAGGTTAGTGTTAATAAGATCTCTCAAAATGCCAACCCTACGGAGCAGGCCAGAATCTTAAAATGCTTTAGTTAATTTGTCCCATACCATTTTTGCACTTGTGGCGTCCTGTACATGGACATATAGTTGTGGATCAATCGAAAGTATAATCTTGGACTTAGCTTTAATGTCTTTCTTGGTGTCGGAGTCCACGGAGGTTATACATTCCCACAAGTCCTCATGCTGAAGATACGCCTCCATTGCAAACTTCTACGCGGAAAAATTCTCTCTGCCAGTTAATTTTTGTATTGACAATGTGTTTGTATTCATATTCATGATTTTGCTGAAAAATAAAGCTGGAAGAAAAGATGTTGGACCGCGTGGCAATTTCGAGGTTGTACCGAACTTTACTATTTTGCGAAATATGGAAATTTGTTTGAAATATTGCAGGATGGGACGGCCCATAACCTGTTGTAACTAAATAAAGCACTGAATTAAATTTAAAGGTATCAAATTTATTAAAGTAATTGATAATATAACAATTCATGCGCGCTCTAGAGGAGACAGAGAACGAAAGGATAATGGGCGAGTAGTGTTGCACCAGTGAACTAGTGTTGTGACATTCCGTTTGCGTTTATAACAACATCTTTAAATATAATAATTATATTATATTCATTTTCCAAAAATATATTTATTAATACAATTAATTTGTACACAATTTACGTAGGGGATTTACTTCAATATATTTAATATAGGTATTTAAACATACATACAACATATATAGCACGGGAAGTAAATTCTCAGAAAACGTAAAGAGGTCAGAGGCATTGTAACATTATTAACATGAAAAAGATCACAGAATCCAAGCAACATACGTAAGCTTTGTTACATTACCGATTAAAGGGAGTTTCCGCTCCACTGACCTTTGAACCTTTGTAAACAGTCCTTAATACTTGTGAATTTAAAGCATTTATTTGACCTTCGCTCGCCCACTTCTGCAGACAAAGGGGAAACGCTGTAGCCTACAATACGGTTTTGCTATTATTGTTTTAGATATGATTCACAATTTGTCTCTTGCATCTTATAAGAGGTTTTCCGTATTATACAGTCATACCTATTGCCTAACTTTCATCACCAGACCATTTCAGTCCATTCAACCACCAGAACATTTCAGACCATTCAATAAGCAGCAATATTGTCGTTTTTCTAAGCTTACTTGAATGACAATTAACCAGTTTTATTTACCTAGCTTATACCTCCTATATCTATATACCTAAACCAATTTTTCCCAATTAAAGAGCGCAAGACAGAGTCTTATTGTAAAAAGTGTATCTCTAATTCACCGAATTAGTCATTTTGTACAAAGCTATGTAATTATACGAAGTGAAACCTCATTCTGGTTGGGAGAAGGTACGATTTTATGCTATTTTGCTCAATAATGCCTTGAATTAATCGACAGCTTCCAACTACTCTCATGACTCGAGCTGGCTAACAAATACGTCACATGCATTATTAATGGTTAATAAAAACAATCTGACCTTTGTTCGCATAATTTCCTGAGATAAAGCAACACTCAGTTTATTGACCTGTTATAGCATCGTTTATTAATCAAGTTTGTACGAAAACAAAACGTTTTTATCCGTGATCCTTTTTTTAATCATTTTAATACTCTTTACTTTCCAAGAAAAAGTATAAAACAAAACAAAATTTTATCATAAAGTACAGCATTTCATCAAGTTTATAAGCCATGAAGCTTCGGCACTGATAAAAACATTCCTCCGGAACGGATAGACTGCGTGTTTTTTTTACAAAAAAGAAAATGTGTGGACAGGTCACTTTCATCATAAAAAAACACAAAGTTCCTATAAAAACAAAATAATGATAAAACCGGAGGAAATAAGGCCTTTACGGAGTTGAAAACACTCGGATTAGGGAGGCGGGAGGAAATAATAAGTCTGTATTTAAAGCTGTCTCGCGAAGAATGACGCGTTGAAGTAATTTCCTTATCTTTATGCTTTTATTCGCTTGTATTTTTCATGGATTCACAAAAAAATGGCGGTGGAATTTAATGCCGAGCTCTCGTTATATTAACTTGATTTCTACAGAAGTCATTAAATAATACCTACGCAAAGAAACATTCCTGTCATTATGTTGTAAATTAGAAGTACCTAACATTACATTAATTTGTCTCACCAAGTTCTCGTGTAATTATAAATCATGGATTATTATGTGACTGTCGAAGAGCATGTATGAAAAGAGTAATGAATGTAAAAGAAGCGCGTGAGGTTTGTAAGGATAGAAGCAAGTGGCGTTATGTTGTCTCTGCCTACCCCAACGGGAAAAAGGCGTGAGCATATGTATGTTCGTATAAAAGATTTATCCTTTTTGTATCCCATTACAAAAAACATTATAAGTATCCTGTTCTCATGATTAGAAAATAACTTTGAAAGTGTGCAAAATCAACGCTTTTGACTCAAGAGCTACTTGAGTCGATACTACTCCAATTTCACGTTTTTTATTCACTTCACTGGGACTTGATTCACGTTATTTATTTATTTAGCTTTTACAGAAGGCTTACGGACTATTAAATATTATATTATAATATAACAAAAATTAGTTTACAATTTGCAAATTAAAAGCCTCCACATATAGGTATAAAAAGGCCGTTATTTTACAAGTTTAAACACAAAATACAATGAATATTAAAAAAAGCTCAAAACAAAAATACAAAGCAATGTTTATAAAACTCAAAACAAAAAAAAAACAATCAAAAAGAAAGAAAAAGGTATCGAAAAAAGTAGTAAGATAAGTTATTGAAAATGTAACTGAATAGGTATTGGATACAGAAAGTATATATAACATTTAATATTTTTCCTCCTTATTGATTTTTAAAGTAACGCGTACGTGCTGTTTTGCGCGGAGTAGGTAACGAGTTTTAAAAAAAAAAATATTTTCACTGCTGAAAAATGAATATTAATTTACATCCGAAATTACATTGACTTAACTAGACCAAACTCAAGCTTTCGGGACCGCGAGATGTAGGATGTTGGCGCGGTAGATGATTGATGCGAACTGAGTATTAACTGGATGCTAACTAACTAGCCGCGTGGCGGTAATGGCTTTTATATTACTTATAATATGCTTACATTGCATTTTCCTTAAACTAAATTCGGTTATAACACGTCCCCCCTTGAAGACGAAGCTTCATCTTAAATAAGATGAACGCGAAGTTTAATGAAAACCGCGTGCAAGAGCTTGACTTTTACAATTATTAAGACATTGAAAGTAGCATAAAAGTATTAAGCAAGTAGTAATATAAAAACAAAGTTTTAAGCTATTGCATAGCTTTTATCGCGGGCTTGAGCGCGGCGACCGAACCCAGAAATTCCGTAACGAAAAAAACCTAACACCCTTCAAGTATGTATTATGAACTTTACTGCTTATTAATTAAGGTTTAGTTTAGAATAAAATGTTTTACTTGTACAAAGGTATTTTTTTTATGTGGAACATATTCATAGTAGGTACTATTGTCATTAATTATATTACAAGTGGTAGTTATGGTAGAAATTGTAGCTTTGGCAAGAATAGTAGTTTTGAGAGAAATGGTTCTATTGACAGCACCGGCGGTTTTGGTAGAAATGGTAGTTTTGTAAAAAGTGGTAGATATGATAGTGTTAGTACGAATAGTAGTTTTGGTACATATAGTAATTTTAATAGGAATTGTATTTTCGGGAGGAATAGTAGTTTTGGTAGAAATTGTATTGTTGGCATATATGGTAGTTTTGGTAGCATGTTACTTACGATTGCTACCAAAACTACCATAGACACAGGTTTACACTCATGCATATTAAACTTGGTCAAGACTGTTTTAATGTATGCACTTTGGTCTAAAGACATTTGATCACCTTCTTTAGTGATTTTTATGCCCAGAAACAATTTTATTTCATCTAAATCGGTCATTTGGAATTTGCTCATCAAATATCTTTTGAAATTAGTCATTGTATTTAGGTCAGCACAAATTACTACTAAATCATCAACGTATAACACTAAGTATATATTTTTATATATATCTCCTTTATCTAGTATGTATATACATCTGTCAGCTGATGAATTTTGAAAACCTTTTTCTTTCAAAGCATGTTCAAATACTTCGAACCAACACCTCGCCGCTTGTTTAAGTCCATATAGCGCCTTTTGTAATTTACAAACATAGCCTTCTTTACATGACACACCCTCGGGAACTCTTAAATAGATTTCCTCTTTTAATTCGCCATTTAGGAAGGCAGTCTTGACGTCCATATGATGGACTAATAAGTTAAATTGATTGGCGAAGCTAATAATGAATCTAAAACTGGCTATTCTGGCGACAGGCGCAAAGGTTTCATTATAGTCTGTAAGATACTGTTGACTAAAACCGCGCGCCACTAAACGCGCTTTATAACGTTGAGGATTTCCAAATTCATCATTTTTGATAGTAAAAATCCATTTACAATCTACGATGTTTTTGTTTGGTGGTCGTGGTACTAAAGTCCATGTTTCATTTTTATGTAATGAATTAAGTTCCTCCCTTATCGCGCTTTCCCATTTAATTCTATCATTTCTATGCTTAATCTCATCAAATGATTTCGGTAAATTGCATAAAATAGTCTGAGCGCACATTAAATAGTCTACGTCATCAATTTCATTATATAAAACAGGGGGTTTTTCTTTAATCCTATCACTCCTAAGTTCAATATTTTTGTTTGTATTTTCAGAACGACTAGTCATTGAATTATCAAAACGTACCTCGCTTAACGTATCATGGTTCAATTTGCGAACTTTAATTGGACATTCATCATACCCACTAGATTTTGAGCTATCTAGTTCTGTTTCAGAGAAGTCTCGGAACTTACTTGACACTGACTTTGACACAATGTCATTATCAGTTTTGTCATGAGAATTTTCGATATTCTCTTCAGACTTCCAAGGAGGCCTGGACTTCAAAAAGTTACTTTCGTCCACGATAACATCTCTGACTACTACGAACTTTTCGCAATTTGGGTTCCAAACTTTATAACCGTTTGGTTCATAACCCATTAAAATACCTTTCCATGATTTATCATCAAATTTAGCTTTGGTCGTTTTGTTATGCACAAAGACTGTCGATCCAAAAACCTTTAAATATTTTGCTTTAGGTTTCCTATCGTGCCACATCTCATATGGTGTTTTTAAAAGTTTTAAGGCTTTAGTAGGTGTTATATTTATTAAATGAACTGCAGTCAAAACTGCTTGACCCCAAAAAAACCTTATCTAATTGAGCACCGTTTAAGATAGAACGAGCTTTCTCAGTAATGGTTCTCACCATTCGTTCAGAAACACCATTTTGCTGTGGAGTTCTAGGAACTGTTAAATGATATGAAATACCCTTTTCAGCACAGTAGCTTTTCATTTCAGCAGATAAGTACTCACCACCGTTATCGCAAAACAAATTTACTACCTTTAAATTAAATTTAGCTTCACTTTTTGCAACAAAATCTTTGAACGCAGCAAATACGTCTGATTTGTATGTTATCAGGTATGTAACACAATAATGAGTATATTGATCAATAAACATCACGAAATAATTTTTATTATCAACTGTTGTTGGAGTGACAGGACCACAGACATCAGAACTGACAGCAAATAGTGGTCGATTTATGTGACTTTTGTCCTTGGCGTGATTAAACGGAAGCCGGCTCTGCTTTCCATTAATGCAAGCTTCACACAAATCATCATCCGGCACTACAGCGCTTAATTCATTTATGTCCTCAAACAACTCATGTCGTTTTATTTCTATAAATTTATTTTTACTCATGTGACCAAGGCGCTGATGCCATAATTTGTAATTATTTTGATCACTTGTGCATGCTTGGAAAACAGGACGACTAACGCTTACTGATGCCACCAAGTCTACAGAAATTAAATTGTTGGAAGACATACCTTTCATCACGGTTTTACCTCGTTTGCATATTCTCGTACCGTCAGTACCAAAAATGACAGTGTAGCCAGCTCGCTGCAGTTTGGAAACGGATAGAAAATTGTACGGAGCCTCCGGACAGTACAAAACGCCCTCCAAGCAACCCTGTACACCCATGTTGCTGGTAACCTGCATAGTACGACTTTTTGCAGCTGAAATAAATTCGCAATTTTTAGCAACTGAAATTTTCAATGGTGTGTCTAAAACAACAAAGTTAGTAAACAAGTATTCTCTATTGATAATGCGATCCGAGGCGCCAGAATCTAGAAGAAAAGTAACTTTGTTATATTTTATGCTTAATCAATCAATGCTTAATAAAACGCCAATTGCGTTTCAGATTCGCCGGTCATAAAAGCAAACCCTGAGAACTCATTCGATGCTGATTGTTTATTTTCGCTTATCTCGACAGACTGTAGTGTTCTTGGACCCTTTTGTTGGTTCATTCGTTTGAAATAGAAACAATCATTTCGTATAATAATATGTCCTCTACGTCCACAATGATGACATTTTTTTATGAACTTAGAATCCTCCTTCTTTTGTTTCATATTTTTATTTGACTGTCGATTATCAAATTTTCTTTTCATCAACTTGTCACTTTTCGTTTCAATGTGCAACACTTTTGCACTCATATCGCCTGACTCATTTTTCAACTTCACTTCATGATCCAATAGCCGTGTTTTCACGAAAGCTAACGTCAGATTATCTTCCGATAAGGTTTCGATTGCTGTTATGATTCCGTCATAAGTCGAAGGTAGAGTAAGCAATAAATGAGCAACCTTATCGGTTTCTTCTAACTTTGCACCAGCGGCTAGTAGCTCAGTGATGAGCTCATCGAACGTGGTAAAGTGTTTTATCAGCGGTATTTCACTCTTTAATTTTAACGACAACAACTTTTTTCTCAACGCCAATTGCGTCGCGATGCTCTTACGCTCATATAACGCATATAATTTTTTTTAGAATATCTTTTGCCGAAATGTTTTCCTTGGCAAATCCAAGATAAGAGTCAAAGATATTCAACAATGACATTTTTAGCTATGCAATTGTTTTTCTCCCAATTTTCGTCGCGTTCTAATGGGACGTCGTCAATAACTTTTATCACATTCATTTCACTCAGCAACGCTCGGATACGAAATTTCCAGACGCTATACTTCTCGCCATTGAACGGTTTTATATTTCGTTTAACTTTGGAAGACTCCATTTTTCAAAAAGATATTTTCAACACAGCGGATTTTACTCGCGCACACTGGGCCCATAACCTATTGAAAATTAGGTGGGCGTAAATAAAAGATTGAATTTGTAGTGGAATATTTCAATATATTATAATCCTTTACTATTAATGCATTTGGTTTTGTACCTAATATTCAACACGCCCCCTCAAAAATTAATCGGTAGTTATACAAACAAAAATCAATTTAAATTTACTACCTAACTAGATCACATATACTTCCAAATGCTTACTGGGGAATTACAATTTGGTCCAACATTCGTTCGAGGGTTGGGGAAAACCACGCCCCCTCAAAAATTAATCGGTAGTTATACAAACAAAAATCAATTTAAATTTACTACCTAACTAGATCACATATACTTCCAAATGCTTACTGGGGAATTACTTTACCACGTTCGATGAGCTCATCACTGAGCTACTAGCCGCTGGTGCAAAATTAGAAGAAACCGATAAGGTTGCTCATTTATTGCTTACTCTACCTTCGACTTATGACGGAATCATAACAGCAATCGAAACCTTATCGGAAGATAATCTTACGTTAGCTTTCGTGAAAACACGGCTATTGGATCATGAAGTGAAGTTGAAAAATGAGTCAGGCGATATGAGTGCAAAAGTGTTGCACATTGAAACGAAAAGTGACAAGTTGATGAAAAGAAAATTTGATAATCGACAGTCAAATAAAAATATGAAACAAAAGAAGGAGGATTCTAAGTTCATAAAAAAATGTCATCATTGTGGACGTAGAGGACATATACGAAATGATTGTTTCTATTTCAAACGAATGAACCAACAAAAGGGTCCAAGAACACTACAGTCTATCGAGATAAGCGAAAATAAACAATCAGCATCGAATGAGTTCTCAGGGTTTGCTTTTATGACCGGCGAATCTGAAACGCAATTGGCGTTTTATTAAGCATTGATTGATTAAGCATAAAATATAACAAAGTTACTTTTCTTCTAGATTCTGGCGCCTCGGATCGCATTATCAATAGAGAATACTTGTTTACTAACTTTGTTGTTTTAGACACACCATTGAAAATTTCAGTTGCTAAAAATTGCGAATTTATTTCAGCTGCAAAAAGTCG